>JAQPPZ010003466.1:0-306709 GCA_028583015.1 Wollemia nobilis | reverse complement strand
ATCTTTATATTTTGGTAAGCCGTCAAAGCATCTCATTAATTCCTCTGCAAAATCTGGATGAGTCACTGATTTCCCAAGCCTTCTATTTCCATATGACGGTCCTCGCTTGATTTGTGCCCAAATTTAAATTTGTCTGTCTTTCTCGCCATTACTTCTACCATGAATGTAACTGTCGGATCACTTTCTACAAAAGAAAAGCAAATATTAGAACTTTTTAATTAATTAATTTTTTCATTTAAATATTTCTAGGGTTTGGAATGTGTCAAAAATATTCCACTTCCTTTGGATAGGTGATGAAAAATTTAAAGAATGGCCAAATTTTACAAAATGAATATAAATCCAAACATGTCGCGATATCGCGACATTTTCCTCAAGTTACTTCTTCCTTGTTTGTGCCTAGGCGAAAATGGAACATGTCACGATATCATGAAATTTCCCTCAATTCATTTCTTCTAATCTTGTTCCCTCGTGAAAATGGAACATGTCGCGATATCACGACATTTCCCTCAATTCATTACTTTCAAGCTTGTGCCCTTGTGAAAATGAGACAAGTCCAAAAATGGAACATGTCACGATATCACGACGTTTCCCTCAAGCTTTTCTTCCTTGCTTGTGCCTTCACAAAAATGGAACATGTCACAATATCATGACATTTCCCTCAATTCATTACTTCCAAGCTTGTGCCCTCGCGAAAATGAGACAAGTCACAAAAATGGAACATGTCACGATTTCGTGGCATTTTACTCAATTCATTTCTTCCAAGCTTGCGCCTTCGCGAAAATGAGACAAGTCGTGAAAATGGAACATGTCGCAATTTCGTGACATTTTTCCTCAATTAATTTCTTCAAAGCTTGCACCCTCATGAAAATGGAACATGTCGTGAAAATGGAACATGTCACGATTTCATGACATTTTCCTCAATTCATTTCTTCCAAGCTTGCGCCCTCACGAAAATGGAACATGTCATGATTTTGCGACATTTTCCTCAATTCATTTCTTCCAAGCTTGTGCCCTCGCAAAAATGAGACAAGTCACAAAAATGGAACATGTCATGATTTCGCGACATTTTCCTCAATTCATTTCTTCCAAGCTTGCACCCTCGCAAAAATGAGACATGTCGCAAAAATGGAACATGTCGCGATTTCGTGACATTTTCCTCAATTCATTTCTTCCAAGCTTGCGCCCTCGTGAAAATGAGACAAGTCATGAAAATGGAACATGTCGCGATTTCATGACATTTTCCTCAATTCATTTCTTCCAAGCTTGTGCCCTCGCGAAAATGGAACATGTCACAAAAATGGAACATGTCACGAAAATGGAACATGTCGTGATATCACAAAATTTACCTCAATCTTTTCTTCCAAGCTGGTGCCCTCGCAAAAATGAGAAAAGTCCGAAAATGGAACATGTCGCGATATCACGACATTTCCCTCAAGCTTTTCTTTCACTTTGCAAATTCTCCAAAAATTGTAGGTTGATTCCAGTGACTTTGTCCATCTGTATTTGGCATTTTTACATATTGGTGAATGATCTTCCTTACTCGAAAATTATTCTAACATTTGAAAAATGAATTGTTAGCAACATAGGGGCAAGAAAATTTTTGAGCAGGTGATAGGCGATGTTCTAGGGTTTGTGGAGCGAAGGAAAATCCAGGGCATCAGGTGGGTTGCCGTAGTGTTTTTCTAGTTACTGTGGATCTGAAGGAAAGTCTGCTGCCCCAGGAGGGCCCAATGGGGTCTCCTCCAGAACCTCTCTCTGGGAGAAAGAGCTCTTACGCTGAAATGCTAAAAGAAAATTCTTCGTCTTCCAATGACGAAGCTCAGAGAAATAATCTTCATACGCTCTTCAAGAATGCTGGCAAGAGCTCAACAACACATCGAGTTAATGGATGCCTTCCGCAATCCGCCTCAAGACCCAAGATTGTCATCGAGCCAAAGTTGGTCGAAGACACAATCATATACAGAGCTAACCATGATCTGATCTGTAAATTCATGGGTATCCGCCCTACCCTAAATTTCTTGCATACCTGGGTCAGACAGAACTGGGAGCCTCATGGTGAGTACTCCTTATGGTTTATTAGTAATGGGTATTTCATTGTTAGTTTTTCTTCTCTAGCCGATAGAAACAGGGCTTTTGAATCAGAAAAGAGGAACCACGGTCCGGCAAGGTTATTTGTTCAACCCTGGAGAGTGGGTTTCGATCCTCGTATTGAACCCATGGCTGTCCCGGTTTGGATCCGGTTGTACGCTCTTCCAATGGAGTTTTGGGGTGAGCAAGTTCTGGAAATGATCGGTAACTCCCTCGGTAGACATCTGGGCATCTCCAAGGACACCATAGAAGGTAACATAGCTGTCTTTGCAAGAATTTGCGTGGAAATGGATATTAGCCAGCCTCTACCGTAGAGGTGGAACTTGAACTGGCAGGACTATCTTGGATCCAACAGCTAGATTATGAGGCTCTGCCCTTCAGATGCAGAGTTTGCCACAAACATGGGCATTTGGCCCGATTTTGTCCAAATATTTTGAACACAAAAATGGAGGCCCCGCTTGGAATGCCAAATCGCCCCAGAGAGGGTAAGTCTACTCTTACCAAAGAACCATCCAATACTCCTCAGGGTAATGATGTTCAGAAATATGGCTTTGAACAGCCCAAAAGAAGGAGAAAGCAAAAGAAAAATGGTAAGGAGCAATCACAACTCAAGCCAGCCAATAGATATGAAATTTTTAAGACACTAGTGGATCAAGAGGATCAAGTCATGGAAGGAGTGGATGGGAATATTGAGGACAATAACATCCACACTCATGCTTCTCCTTCATCTCCCCCTGTCTTAGAACAAGTGATTGAATCCAATGAGTTACCGTAGCCAGAGAATGCAGGGGCATTGATAGTGCACTCCCAAGCGCAGCCAGTAATTAAGGATGTCAGCATGGGAACTGCAAAAAAGAACAGAGAAAGGCCAGCCCTAGGGATAACTCAGGTGGAAAAGAGATCCAAAAATAGCAACTCTCAAGGAGCGGGCAGAAAATCAAATAAGGACCTGCTAGCAGTTCAAGGAGACAAGCTGATCACTGGAGGATCGGTGAGGACAATTGATTCTTACTGCTCTCAAGGTTTTCAATGATTATTCAATCTTGGAATGTTAGGGGTTTAAATAGTAGAACCCATCAATCTGCTATTCAAAGACTCTTAGGAAAATGTAAAACAGATTTTTTGCTTATCCAGGAGACAAAAATGTCTTTAGATCTTATGTGTAAAACAGTTAATAGAATCTGGAGGGGCGTTGGTCATATGGATGTGGCTGCCCAAGGTGCCTCAGGGGGGATTGTTACTTTTTGGAACCCTCTGGAATGGACTGCAATAGAACATATAGCTTGGAGGGGTGTTCTCACATCTCATTTTAGGAATAATGTCACAGCTGAACATGTTTTAATCACAAATTTTTATGGGGCTCAAAACCTTGATGGCCAGAGGCTCCAATGGAAAGTTGTGCATAACATGAGGTCCTCAAGGGAAGATTTAGACTGGATTATTGCTGGGGATTTTAATGCTAAATTATCTGCTCGAGATCAGGAAGGTGGAACCCCAATTTTGGATCCAGGGGATCGGCTTCTGATTGCCCAAGTCCAGGCCTTTCACTTAGTGGATATTAAAGGCCCTGGAACCTACTTTACTTGGACTAACAAGAGGAGGGAGCCACATAGTAGGAAGGTAAAGCTAGACCATTTTATGGTCTCAGAGGAGGCATTTGTAAAGTGGAATACTAAATTCCAGATTTTGGAGGGTCCAGTTTCAGATCATTTTCCCATTTTGTTGGAGGGAGGGACTATGACAGGGCAGCATCACAAGCCTTTTAAATTTGAGAATTTTTGGTTACAAAAGGAGGATCTTCGAAAGAAGATTCCGCAGTGGTGGGAAGAAGGCCGTCTACCTTTTGGGACTGCAATGTTTAGATTCCACAAACAGCTTCATTTTGTCAAAGTTCAACTGAAACAATGGAGGCAAGCTAATAAGTCAGATTTCCAGCTCCAAAAAGCTCCCTTGGTGGCCAGATGGGATGAGGTTCAAAAACACTTTAGGGAAGGAACAATTACAGAGCAGCTCAAAACCGAGGATGATGCCTTGCGTAAAGCGGTTGAGGACATTGATAACCAAGAGGAGACTTACTGGAAACAGAGAGCAAGAAACACTTGGTTATTAGAAGGTGATAGAAATACCAAATTTTTCCATCGGTCAGCTTGTGCTAGGAGACAGATGAATAACATGGAAGCCCTTCAAGATGAGAATGGACACTCCTTTGATACTCTTCCTGGTATGCATTCCCATTCAATGGATTATTTTTCTAAACTTTTTAAGGAAAGTATGGAGCAAGATGTAGAGGCTCAAAATGAAGTTATTGATGTCATACCCTCTGCTATCTCTGAAGAAGAAAATCAGACCCTTCTTAGACCCATTGATAGAGATGAACTGAAGAATGTGGTCTTTGGAATGAGCACTGGCAAATCTCCAGGTCCAGATGGCTTTCCTATTGAGTTTTTTTAGGCCTTTTGGGATACTTTGGAGGAGGATGTTTTGGCTGTCACAGAGGAGTCCAGAACTAATAAAAGAATGCTTAAGGCATTAAATCATACCTTCATCACTTTAATTCCAAAAGGGGAGAAGGGGGCTCATATTTCTGATTTTAGACCTATTGCCTTATGCAACGTGATTTATAAAATAATCACAAAGATAATGGCTGAACGGCTAAAACCTCTCCTTCATAACATTATCTCCTCAGAGCAAGGGGGTTTTGTAGAGGGTAGACAGATCTTGGATGGGGTGGTTCTCGCTCAGGAGGCAATCCATACAATGCAAAAATCTGGTAATAAAGGAATGTTCATTAAACTGGATATGTCAAAGGCTTATGATAGGGTGGAGTGGAGTTTCTTGTCAAAGATGATGGCAGCCTTTGGTTTCTCTCAGGACTGGATAGATTGGGTCATGAGTTGTGTTTCTACGCCTTCTTATTCTGTTTTAATCAAGGGTCTTCCCTCGCAACCTTTTGGGGCCACACGTGGTCTTCGTCAAGGGGACCCTTGCTCTCCCTATCTTTTCCTCATTTTGGTTGAAGGATTAGGTAGACTTTTCTTGAGGAGAAGACATCAAGGCCTGCTAACGGGTATCAAGGTGGGTGAGGAAATTTTGACTCACTTACAGTTTGTGGATGATACAGGATTGGTTGGAGTGGCCAACTTCAGGGAAGCTAGAGTAATCAGAGATACTCTTAATGTCTACCTTAGGGCTTCAAACCAAGTCATCAATGATAAAAAATCCAAAGTGGTCTTTTTCAATCTGGACCAAAGGCTACAGGACAGAGTTATAGAGATCTTGGGATTCACAAGGACTTCTCTTCCAAGTGGTTTACTTGGGGGTTCCTTTGCATTTCAAAAAATTAAAAATAGATATCTCGGAAGGATATTTTGGATGGTATCAAAGATAGAATGAATCATTGGTCTCATAAATGGTTAAGCTATGGGGGTAGATTAACTTTCTTATAGTCAGTTATTCAAGCCATGCCAATTTATAAATTCTCTATCCTGGCTGCCCCACATACTATATGGAAAGAGCTGGACAAAATGGCTAGAAGATTTTTATGGGAAGGAGCAAAAGGGGAGAGGAAATGGGCCTTAGTTGGTTGGGATAAAGTTACCCAACCCAAGGAAAAAGGAGGGCTGGGACTGAGAAGCTCCAAGCTTAATAATAAAGCTTTGGCTGGAAAACTGTATTGGAGGTGGATTTCCCAACCAACTTCCTTATTCAGTAGAATCCTAACCAGTAAATATTTGGGTCATGTTCACCCCAATGAGGTGGGCCGTTTCCCTCTGGATGGTACTGGATCCTTAGTGTGGCAGGCTCTCAAGCTTGGATCTCAGGTTATTAAAGACCAATTGTTCTGGAAAGTGGGGAGAGGGGAGAAGGCACATTTTTGGACTGACTCATGGGACCAATACCCACCCATCATTGTTGAGTTCCCCGAATTACAACCAATTAAATCCACCATAGAAGCCAAGGGTTGGGTCCAAATTGAAAGTTATTTCAACACTAGTCAAATGGGGGAGTATAAGTTTAAGAAGTTTAAGAGGTTGGAGGAGTGGCCAATTACGATCCCTCCGGAGCTGGCACCCATCTTGACCAAAATCTTGACAGAAAGGTTTCTCACAGGGAGAGACGAGGAGGATGAATTAGCTTGGGGCTATGGGAACCTTGGTGTATATACAGTGAAGGACGGATACGACAAGATCCTCCCAGAGCCTCCCCCACATTCATTTTCGGTTCAGGATTGGAGAAAGATTTGGCACTCCAAGGGCTGGCCGAAAGTAAACTTCTTTGCCTAGCAGTTTATGCACAATGGAATTCTCACTTTTGACAATCTCAGAAGTCGAGGAATCATCGGTCCATCTCAGTGTGTTTTATGCCACAAGAACGAGGAAACAGCTGATCACCTGATGTTTGAGTGCCCTTTCGCGCGACAGATTTGGAAGCAATGGTTCTCTCACTATAAACTCCAGGTTAATGGTGATCTGAATCGGACCAATATTTGGGAAAGATGGAAGAGGGGTAGATTTAAATCTAAAGCTCTTCGAATTGGTTGGGAGCTTGGCTTATTTTTCATCTGGTGGCAAGTGTGGTTGGAGAGAAATGCCCGTATTTTTAGAGAAACGTTCTCCTCGCTAGATGGAGTTTGGCAGGTCATCTGGAGCAAAGTCACAGAAACTGTTGCCGTCTATGCTAAAGAGGAAATTCAGGTTGATCCTAGGCCACTGGAAGAGGGAGCTGAAGAGCAAGAGAGACAGGACAGAGCTAGCTGGAAACCACCCCCAGAAGGTTGGATTAAAATCAATACTGATGGAGCTACAAAAGGCAATCCGGGTAGTGCCAAAATTGGTGTTGTTTGTCGAGATCATGCTGGTTCAGTGCTCTATTGGGAACTGCAAGGCTTGGGAAGAGCCACAAACAATGAAGCAGAAGCCATTGCTATCAAATTTGCTTCCATCTGGGCAGTTAATCAGGGCCACAGGAGGATAATTCTCGAATCTGATTCTCAAATTCTGGTTGGTGCTCTAGATTGCATGAGGAACTTTGCTTCGAAAGCATGGAGGTTGAGGATTCTGGTCTCTCAAATCAAGGAACTATGGAGGGAATTAGATGATGTGATCCCCGTTTATGTGAGTAGAGATTTAAATAAAGCGATCGATTTCCTTGCGAAGATGGGTGCTGAGAAAGAGGTAGGGGTGCAGCTACACAGTGACATGCCTTTGGAGGATGAGGTGATTAGGCAAGGTCTTGAAAGATCCTTGAGACAATGAGCAAAGAAAATGCTAAGGGTGGTTTTTGTCATGATATCGCGACTTGTTGCACCGTCGCGGCCTTTGGAGGGAAGCTGTCGTGATATCATGACATGTTGCACCATCGTGGCCTTTGGAGGGAAGCTGTCACGATATCGTGACATGTTGCGCCGTCGCGGCCTTTGGAGGGAAGCTATCGCGATATCGTGACCTGTTGCACCATCACGGCCTTTGGAGGGAAGCTGTCATGATATCACGACATGTTGCACCGTCACGGCCTTTGGAAGGAAGCTATCATGATATCGCGACATGTTGCGCCGTCGCGGCCTTTGGAAGGAAGTTGTCGCGATATCGCGACTTGTTGCACCGTCGCGGCTTGTGTTGGAAGCTGTCGCGATATCGTGACATGTTGCGCTATCGTGGCCTTTGGAGGAAAGTTGTCACGATATCATGACATGTTTCACCGTCGTGGCCATTGGAGGAAAGCTGTCGCGATATCGTGACATGTTGCGCCGTCGCGGCCTTTGGAGGAAAGCTGTCATGATATCGCGACATGTTGCGCCGTCATGGTTTTCGGAGGATTGTTGTCGCGATTTCATGACATGTTGCGCTATCATGGCCATGGAAGGAAAGTTGTCGCGATATCGCGACATGTTGCATCGTCATGGCCACTGGAGGATAGTTGTCACGATTTCGTGACTTGTTGCTCTATCGCGGCCGAGGAAGGATTATTGTCGCGATATCGCGACATGTCGCGATATCGCGACATGTTGCTCTGTCGCGGCCAAGGAAGGATTGTTGTCGCGATATCGTGACATGTCACGATTTCGTGACTTGTTGCCCCATCGCAGCCAAGGATGGATAATTGTCACGAAATCATGACATGTCACGATTTCGCGACATGTCGTTCCATCGCGGTCAAGGATGGTTAGCTGCCGCGATATCGCGACATGTCACGATTTCGCGACTTGTTGACTTTTTGCGGTCAGCGGTGGTTTGTGTCGCATTTTCGCGCCTTGTAATCTTGTGTAACCGATCTTTGTTTTAATACAAGTTTTTTCAAATTTTTCAAAAAAAACATTTGAAAAATGAATTTTAAATTTCTCGAGAATGGTCAGCTTCACATGGTGTAGAAAAATGACAAAAATTCAAAGTGCCCAAAATTTGATGAAACTTTACAAGAATCTAAATAAGCCCAAAGGATATCCAAATCTACAAATGGAACTTTAAAATTAATTGTGGATTAAGATAAAATGCATTTAGAAGTTTGCTGGCCAAAAATAGAAACTGCTATTGAAAATTAAAATCTCTGAATTGATTAATATGAATTAATACATTTAACATGCAAAATTTCAGAAATTTTAAATTGAAATCAATGCCATATGCAAGACTACTTGGACACTTCGATGTAGGCGAAATTTGAAAAATTATGCAATCAAAATTTGGAATTAAAACCCAAAAAACTCAAGAGGGTCCCTGCGAAAAAATGAAAATTAAATATTTTCAAAGGATGGAATTTAATTTTTTTAGTGGGGGTGTGTTGCTTCTCAACAGGTTGTGAGAGATGAGATGATAGAGGAGGTAGTACGGTAAGGAGTTGGATGAGGTAAGAGTAGATGAGGAGTAAGCCATGACAGATATGGTGGATCTACAAGAGAAGGTGTAATAATGGTAGTGATCCCAAATAGATTTATCAGTAATATACATGAGAGAGATGATGAAGAGGGTGTAGTGTGAGGTGGATTTGACTAGTCATGGGTTGCAATCATATTCATTATCATATATGCATCCATGGTGAAGTTAGCAAAGTAATACTATAGTTTTTATGAGTCAACAGGTGGTAGATCTAGCAACATTATAGGTAAAAGAATTTGCCTCAAAGCATAGCAGAGCGATGATAGAGTGAAGAGTGGATGAGGCACCAAGTGCTCAGGAGGGGAGTGGAGATACTCTTAATGAGTAGCAAAGTTGATATATATTTTTGAGGGTGTCCATGAGACCATAATTTTTGTATGATTATTGTATGATATATATACATATGCACTATAGAGCTTGAGAGAGTACAACATATTTTGTAGCCTAAGGGCAAATTTTGAGATATATATATATATATATATCAAAATGTGTCCTCGGGCTCTATAGTGCACTAATAAGTGTGTATTTAATTATTCATGTATGTTATTCACAATGAATATGTATAGATGTAGAGATGAAAAAGACTTATATGTATGTATGATTGGTAGATGTAGGTGATATGTATGTAGAAACTATGTACAAAAATTTAGCAAAAGGTGCAAACAGGGGATACTATATTATTCAAACATGGATTTCTATGACATGCAACAAAATTGCCCTGATATAATATAGACATGAAAGGGATGATAGAAAAAATGAATGAGTACTCTACAAAATATTAAGAAGATGATAAAATAGAAAATATGTGGTGGCATCAAACTGGTTGACGAACATGAGTGGTGATGGAAAATATGAATGTGAAAGTGAATGGGGTGTGAGAAGAGAACAAGAGGAAGAAAGAAATAGTAGAAGAAGAGATAGAAAAATAAAAGAGAAAGGTACCTTAGCAAATGTATGTAGCCGCTCAAAGAATAACCATACAACATTGACAAGTAACAAGAAGAAGAAGATAAGGAAGAAAGGAGAAAGTTAATTTAACAAAGATATGTAGCCACTCGAAGTATGACCATACAATATTGGCAAATAACCAAGAGAAGAAAAATAAGGAAGTGAAATAAGGGAAGACCAAATCAAGGGTATGTAGCTACTCAAAGCATGACCATACAACAATGATCAAAAATTTAAAAAGAAAAGTAAAATAAAGAGGGAAGAAAACAAAGTGGGGGAAAATGCAATGGAGCATATGCCGCAGTAGGCGATTTTGTTTTTGTTCATTTTTATTAATGTTGTTATTGTTTTTACATTTTTGTATTTATGTAATATCCATGATGGTATGTACAAAGAATGGAGAACCTGGATGAATGTGATTAAGCATAAAATGCTCATAGATGAATGATATTCAAGGGTTCAAGTTCCTCAAGACCTTTGAGATTGGCAAGGCGATAAGCTCCAAAACCAAATTTGTGTGTAACAATGTATGGGCCTAGCCAATTGGGCATAAATTTATCATGAATATGGTGTGGTTGGCTAGTGATTTGTTGGTTCTCTTTGAGGACCAAATATTCAATTTGAAATTTGCATTGGTGTAACTTATTATTGTAGGTATGTCAGATATGATCTTGGTAGACGCGTGTATGTTCAATAGCATGACTTATAAATTCATCCAAGAGTGTCAATTGGTCTAATCTTACCTAACAGGTTGTACCATCATCAATAAATTTTTGCATTGAGATTCACAAAGATAGAATTTCAAGCTCTAGTGGCATGATGGCCTCTACACCATAGACTAAAGAAAATAAGGTTTCCCTATTTGGAGTGTGAATGCTCATTTTGTATACCCAAAGTGCTAATGATATTTGATTATGCCAATCACAATGAGATGCTACAACAGTTTTATGAAGAATGGCACATATGGTTTTGTTGGTATCTTCGGCTTGATCGTTACCCTATGGGTAGTATGGGGTAGAGAAGTTATGTTGGATGTTGTATTTTTCACATAATGTATGAACATTATTTTTCTTGAAAGGTGTATCATTATCAGAGATGATTTTTTAAGAAATGCCAAAATGATAAATGATATGTTGAGTAATAAAATCTATAATTTTAGGACCTGTAATTTGGATGAGAAGAATTGCTTCAACCCATTTCATTGAATACTTCGTAGTAGTGATGATAAATTTTCTATTATTGGACGAGGCTGGTGTGATCTTACCAATGAGATCCAAGCCCCATTGAGAAAAGGGCCACATGGATTGAATTGGTTGTAGTTATTGAGATGGTAAATGCATAAGATTAGCATGTTATTGGTATTTGATACACTTTTTAACATAATCACAATAATCATGCTCCTTTGTAGGCCAATAATAACCCATGCATAAGATATGCTTGGTAATGGCCATGTCATTGAAATGGCTACCACAAGTACCATCATGGATAGCTTGAATGATGTGTTGAGCCTTTTGTGGTTCAAGATAATACAAAAGGGTACCATCCTAGCTACATTTATAAAGTATATCTCCTAACAATGTATAATGGATTGCTCTTTGTTTGAATGTGTGTTTATGAGCATGAGGTAGATCACAAGGAAGGATGCCTAATTTGATGTAATCCTTGACTTGGGAAAACCAAGGATCATGAGGTTTAGTATTTGAACATCATTGATTATGAGAAGGTATTGTAGTGGAAATAGTAGATTTAAACAATGTTTGAATAGACACACGAGTTGTGTCAGCATGTGGATTTTACGGTATGAGATATCTAAGAGAAGCCATGGTATTTACGAAATGATTGGTTGAGCATGGAGTAGTGTTGATATTGTACCACTCAAATTGGACAAGTAATTTCTTAGCGACTTACTTATACTGTTGGAGTATGGGATATTAGCATTGCTAGATTTCCTTGATTTTATTGATAATGAGGAGGAAATAGGTAAAGATTAATGGGCATGTGATGTGCATAGAAATTTCCATCTTAAGGCCAAGAATGAGAGCTTCGTATTTGAAATTGTTATTTGTACAAGGAAAACCTAGTTTGAAAGAAAAGAGTTATGGTACCCCATGTGTTAAAAAGACTATTCTTGCACCTCCCCCTTGTTCACAATGAGAGCCATTGAAAAAGAGGGTTAAGTCAGCTAACATTTTAGGTTCCATGTATTGTTCAAGTTCAATAGTATGAAACAATCAGTCATTGAGAAGCTCAATGAGGAGTGGTTTATCGTTGGTCAAAGGAGCTTCAATGAGCTGATCAACAATAACTTTTCCTTTTATGGGATTTTGACTAATAAATTTGAGATCAAATTTAGTGAGTAGCATAATCCATTTGGCGGTGTGACTATTATTGTAACTTTTGCCCATCATGTAGCAGAGTGGGTTATCAGGAGCTATGATGTAAGTTGTATGATTTATCATGTAATGGTGCAACTTCTGTGTAGCAAAGACAATGATAAGGCATAATTTTTCCATGTAAGTATACCATATCTCGTAGCTCACCAATGTATGGCTGATGTAATACATGACTTGTTCGTGGTTGATCTCATTTTTTTGGGCTACTAGTATACCCAGCACAAAATCAATGGTGGATATGTACAGATGAAAAGGCCGATCTGGATGTGGTGGAGATAAGATAGGTGGAGAAGTGAGATATACCTTGATTGAATCAAAAGTATCTTGACATGCATGGTCCCATTTAAATATGACCTCCTTTTGCAAAATATGATTGAATGACTTACACTTATCGGATAGTTGGATGATGAAATGATGAATCATCTAAATTTTTCCCTGCAAGTTGTGTAATTATTTAATATTAATAGGAGGAGGCATGTCGATGATAGCTTTCACTTTGTGAGGATCAACCTCGATGCCTCATTGAGAGATAATGAAACCTAAAATTTTATCGGAGGTTATGCCAAAAACATATTTCTTTGGATTTAATCATACATTGTGTTCTTAAAGTTGATAAAAAAATTGAAGGTCATTGATGTGTTGATTATACTTTTGGGACTTTATGATTAGGTCATCTATATAATATTCAACTATTTTGTGCATGTAGTCATGGAATATGTATGTCATAGCGCACTAATAAGTGGTGCCAATGTTCTTAAGGTCAAATGGCATGACCTTATAATAGAAAGTCCCCCAAGGGGTTGTGAAAGATGTCTTATGTTGATCTACAAGATTAACCCAAATTTGGTTGTATCTAAAAAATCCATCCATGAGGGACATCATTTCATGACCTACAATAGCATCAACCAATGTATCAATGTTAGGGAGTGGAAAATTATCCTTAGGACATGCTTTATTGAGATCCCTAAAGTTTGTACATATATGAATGCCTCCTTTTGGTTTGGTGATGGGGACCATATTAGAAACCCATTATGGGTAATCAATTTGTTGAATGAATCCCACATCAAGAAGTTTTTGTAGCTCCTCCTTGACCATCAAAGCAATTATAGGATGCATCTTGCAAAGCTTTTTCTTGATTGGTTAGATGTTATCATCAAGTGTGAGGTTATGGATAACCAACGAAGGGTCAAGATCAGGCATATCCTTGTAGGACCATGCAAACACTCTCTTGTATTCTCTTAAAAAGATGGTGAAGTTCTCTCATTCATCAAGGAAGAGACTCTTAGCAAGTTTGACTATGTGAGGGTTGTTTGGATCATCACCAATGTCGATGTCAATGGTGTCTTCCACAAGCATGTGGGAGCCCTCTTGGAGTTGAGTAAGAATGGGGATGAGATGCATATCATCAGAAACATTTAGGAGAGTGATCTCATCATCAATATAAATATTTTTATGATGAATATATAGGATATGGGTGGGGTGGATGAAATAGGGGTTTTTAATGATTGTAGCAAATGTGGAGACCAAAAAATTCTCAAGAAGGTTTAGTAGATATGTGATCAAAACCAATAAAATCTAGAGTGGTGGATAGCGTAGTGGAGAAAATAAATTGATAGATATCATATTGACTAAAACACTTGAATCTAATGAGAGAGTAGAGTGTATGGAGGAAGATTCAAATGATGAAGAAGGGATGGGTTGGTTTAAGTAAGGACACAAAACCACCGATTGTGAATGAGAGCAAGTTGATGAATAATAGACATGCCAATGATGATGTAAAGGTATGTATGGATTGACAAGTAATGGAGAAGGGTGAGGGGTGGTATCATCTAAGTGAGACAAAGTGAGTGAAAGTGCATCGAAGTGATGGATGAGGTCTTCAACCATGCAAGTAGAAGTAGCACCATGTGGTGGAGATTCATGGAAGAAGGTAAATAAGATGTCGACTATGGAATGAGGAGAGAGACAATCGATAGGAAAGTCATACTCAAGCTCAATGTCAAAATTATCTTCTAAAGGATCAAGGGTAAGACTATGAAGTTTGTCCTCTAATATATTGATGGTATCATGATGATAGCCCAAACTAGAAATTGTCCTTTGGCTGCCTAATAGGAGGGTTAACAAGGGTGCAAGACCCTTGTTCGTATCACCCTAATCCGAAACCCTACTAGTTGAATCATTGGAAGTATCACATTGTGAAAGCAGGGTTGGACATATGATCTAGATTACCACAAAACTTGTCTTGTGGTGGTGGAGGTTTAGGGGGATCTATGGATGAATCGATACCTCCATAGATGAAGTTGGTATAATTGTTGGGTGGACCAAGAGGAAAAATAGCCCTAATAGTCAAGGGTGAATTATGAGGGTGACTAAAGTCATGAATGGATTGGATTGTGGGTGGAGTAACATGAGCATTGTGTATGTCATACTCTCCTGGACTAGGATTTGTCATGAGTATGGAAACATGAGGGGTGCCATAATGCTCTTGTTCAGGAGAAGACCCCCTGCATGAGGAATATGAAGAGTGTTGTAACTCAAGGGAAATTAGTACAAGAGATGAAGAAATGGATTGAGTGGATTGAGTGAGTTAAGCATCTAAGTGAAGAGCTCATTATGTCTACTCATGATATTCTACTGGGGTGGCCAATATGGGATGATTTGCATGTGTAAATTGATATGTGGATTGAGAAGGATTATCATAAGATGATGTGTAGTGAGGTAGGAATGGAAGATGAATGAATTGGAGGTATAGGGGGAATGGATAGAAGATGAGTAGTGTTAGAAGAAGAAGGATATGAGTATGAAGATTGTGGATCAGATATAGGATGAGGGTTGGATAGGGTATGTGATAATGGAGGAGAGGTGATCATGAGATTTCCCAATGGATTTGGAAGTGAAGTTGATGTGGAGGATGTCGCATGAGATCATAGCTAAGTGGGAGTGAATTGAGTGGAAGATAAAGGTGGACCTGGTGGAAGAGCAACAATATTACAAAACTCAAATGGATCATCATCAATAGGGATGCGATGGACCTATCCATTGTGAAGATATTTTAGACAATGATGCAAAGTGGAAGGGACACACTACATGTCCCAAATCCATGGATGCCCTAGAAGGATGTTATATTGCATCTCCCCTTCGATGACATGACACAATGTAGAAATTATCTTAGCATCGGCTTTGATGGGTAAGACAATAGAGCCCACCATGGGATGCATAGAGCCATAAAAATCTCATAGGTCAAGAGAAGAAGTGGCAAGATGAGTGGGGGGAATGTGTAAATGATGGAGAGTAACTATGGAAATAATGCTAATGGATGATCCCATGTCAATGAGGACATATTTGTAGGTGACATCATTGATAGAATCTTGGATGTGTAGAGGAGGGTCAGTTCCCTCTCCCATGATTTTTGTGATTTCATGATCATAGAAAATTATGGATGGTTGCATGCAAGTTTGCACATTGCCAATGAAGTTGACAAAAGCATTGCTATCACTTGTTTTGAGGTTGATGGAATGAAGAATATTATTGAGAGCCTCACGATGAGGTTGATATTGTTATAAAATGTCGTAGATGGATAATCATGCAATAGCAATGCAAAGTTGGTGAGAAAGACTAGTATGAATGGTGATGATATTTTATGGTATGGTAGAAGAGATGGTTGGTGTGGGTGGTGGATTAGAATAAGGTAGTATGGTGCAATGGGTATCCCTTTATGCATTGGTGAGTGGGGGATATCATTGAGTGTGAGTGGTAATGTTGATCATACCCACAAAGCCTTGTTGATATGGGTCATGATTTACATGATTTACCTGACGAGATGCAACCTATGATTACAGTGGATTTACTTGGATATTAGTGCCTCCATGTTCAGATAGTGGATTTTGATAGATGCTTAGATTTTGATTTTGATACGCGAGAGGATTTGACACTTGAATGGTCCCTCGATCAATGAGGTCTTCGACAAGATGGTGAAAGATGCGACAAGAGTTAATATCATGCCCTCGTTGGTGATGATATTCATAGAATGCTTGCTCATTGTAGCCACATGGTTTGGGATGATTAGGATCATTAGCTTTTACATCTAGCAAAGCAATATGTCCAACATCATACAATATTTGGAATAAATTTGGCAATGGTTTGGATAATGGCATCCAATTGTGTGGTTGGTGAGGAGGGCATGGGTTATGAGCGAGTGGCTGATTGGGTGGAGGTGGTGGATTTGTTTGGAACAACCTCTATTGTGGCTAAGGGGATTATTGAGATGATGAAGGAGGTTGTGCATTGAATACCACTTGATTTGTTGTCACTTGATTTGTTTGTGGTGGCTTAGAAGCGTTAGGATTGGTAGTGTTACAATTGAATCTAAATTTGGTTGGATAATCTATCTTCTTGCAAAGTTTAATCTTACCAGCCTAGACTTTGATGTCCTTGATTACTTTGGCTTGAGCAATAACTTCATCAAATGTACGACTCTACTGGATTTGTAAAGTTGTTGAGATTTGTTTATTACAACTTTTTGTAAATAGTTTGACAAGCTCTATAGATGGTATGGTGAAAGTTAGATCATGAATGACATATACCCACCATCTAGAAACAAATTATGTAATGGGCTCCTCATCAAACTGTCGTAAGCTATACAAATCTAAAAGTCTCATTTTATTTTTGATATTGATTGAGAAATGTTCTAGAAAAATATTAGCTAGTTGCTCAAATGTGAAGAGACTATGTCGAGGAAGGTTGTTGTACCAATCTAAGGCTTGACCCCCAAGTGAGAGTGGAAATGTGCAAAGCATGAGAGGGTTGCTACCATTGAGTTGATAACATGCAAACCGATAATTGTTGATGTGCTCCCTTGGATCTTCCTTACCTTTGAATTTGTCGAATTTTGGTATTTCAAACCGATAAGGATAGGGATGAATGGGAACAAAAGTATGAATAGGATCATTACACAACTCATTATAAGTGGGTTTTTGAGGCCCATAACTAGTTGTGCATAGGTCCATATTCTTGATTTTCTCCTATAATATTTAAACTCATTTGAAGGGGCATGTGTAGTTTGCATTGGAGGATCCAGTGTGGGAAGAAGTGGTGGTTGTGATGAAGAAAGTGGAAGATATGATTGTGATGAAGAATGTGGATAATTTAGATGGGGTGGATATTGGAGTTGTTGCTCATCCTATTGATATTGCATGGAGGATGGTTGAGAATGCACAACAGTGAAATATTAAAATTGATCTAGAACTTGTTGTTGAAGATAAGTTTGTTGTTGTGGGACTAGTATAGATTGATGTTGGATGCGAGTGCTTGTTGTTGTGGAATTTGTTCTGGTTGTAATTGTATAATAAATTATTGTTGAAAAACTAGTTGTTTTTGTGAGATAGTACTTGTTGTTATTGGATCATAATCTATTGTTGTTGAAATGAAGAAGAGTTTTGATATGGAGGTTGTTGTTGGGTGGTTGGAGTGGAAGACCAAGAAGGAGGTGAAGTGAAGGAGGTGAGTTGATAGGATGGAGAGAGATGAAATAAAGATGAAATGGAGGGTTGAGTGGAATAGCATGGTGTATTATGGAGATATGATGGATAGTTGGGATTGTAAGAGGTGAGTGGAATGGTCATTGGAGGTGGAAAAAAAGGAGGCGGTGGAGGAAGAAGAAATGTAGAAGAAAGAGAGGGTAGTTGTTGAGTAGATGGTAAGATGCCATATGTGGAAGTTTGGAGAACATTTGATGATGGAATGGATTGTGAAGAAGAGTTGGGGAAAGTGGATATGGGAGAAAATGAGGGGTTGAAAGTAGAAGCAAATTGCTTATTGAGTAGAATTTGTTGCTATTGTTGAATGTGTTGTTGTTGAAAGAATTATTGTTATGAAATTTGTGGAGGTTGAAACACTTGTTGTTATGATATTTTTGAATTTTGCAGCATTTTTTATTACTACAGGACTTGTTTGTGTTGCAGCATTTGTTGTTGTTATGGGATTTGAGATGATGAGGCTTGAATATCTAGATTGGAGGAACGGGTCACTAAGATCATCCCTACTATTTGGAAAATTGTGATAACATAAAGATCAATTTGGTGAAAAATAGCAAGGTCATCCTCTACGAGTGGCTGATATTGGTGTTGTAAGAATGGATGATTAGTAGATGGTGAAGGAGGTGGGGTCTTCTCATCAAAAGTGAGATATGGTGGTGGATTTCCAAGCATAGTATAGATGACATGCTGGAAAAATGTGGATGGTGGATTGTATGAGGAAATATCATCTAGGGGATGAGTGTCCCTAGGATCATCTATCTCTATTTGAGGTGAAGTTGATGACTCAACTTGTGACATGTTGCCTGTGTTAGGTGCCTATGAACTATCCATATGATCTAGTGGGGCAGTGGATGCAATCTCCTCAGATTGTGGAGGTGGATTGTTTGACTATGAGGAGGTAGCATGAGCTACCTCTGTAGTAAGGTAAGCTTGCTCATGTGCTTGAATATGAGTAAGAACCATGTTGGTGTGTGCAAATGAAGTGGTCAAAACAACCAAAAATGAAAAAGTTAGCTTTTTGTGTGTTTTATGCCTATTTTTGGACCTGTTTGTGGCTTAGATTCTCACACTAGCATTTGAATATGATTATACCTTGGGATTCATGTACTACTATGCAAATCTAAAGAAAATAGATAGACTAAGTTGGATTTTATAGTTACAGATTATGGAAAATAAGAAAGTGTGTTTTGAAGTTGTTTTGATGGTTTTGTGACCAGTTTTGTAAGCCAAAAGTGCTTAGATGCGGCCAAAGTTAAAAAAAAACAATAAGCAAATATTTTTGTTGTTTTCATGTGTTTTGATGATGTTATCCAACCTAAAACCAAACAAAGGATGGTGGAATGGATGCTAAAGAGGTATGTTGAAGCAACATGACTTTACAACACCCACGACAATAGGTGAATGGTAGCTAATGGAAGGAACAACAAAAAGATAACCAAAGGGGGGAACTCAAAATACCTCTTGTGAAAGAGGTGATATAGTCTAAGACCTGCTATCGACCTACCCAAGCTTTCACTTCACCCTTAAATGGGCTTAGTCAAGAATGATAGTTACCAACTCATGAATTATATAAAGCCCTGTGAGTAGGGGCATCTAATCCTAACCTACTTTGAGGATCTCTCAAGAGTAGGGGATCTTCTAGTGATGAAGGCTAGAAAATCACATGTGGGGGCTACTATGATGACTAGGGGTCAAGCCAATGGAAGGAAATGAAATCCAATATAACCAATATTAATTGGGGATTGGTGATGAAATCTAAACTTGCCAATGTGTATGAAACATGCAAGTGTGTGGTGTTGAGTTGTTTTGTAAGCAAGCTATTATGTTTAAAGAAAACTAGATTATGAAAAAAACTAAAATAAAAATATTCCTAACTACTTGCAAAAGGAAAGGTGTGATTGTGTAAAGCAAAAATTAATGCTATTTGCTTTTGGAAATGAAAATCTATGCAAGACTTTGAAAAAACATCTAGAGTAATTGCATTTTGAAAGATATTTGAAAGCTAATTAAGTGCATTTGTAAAGAAATTTGACCTAAATGCTTTTGTAAAATAATTTGACCTAATTAAGTGCTTTTGTAAAGAAATTGGACCTAATTAATTGCTTTTGTAAAGGAATTTGACCTAATTAATTGCTTTTGTAAAGGAATTTGACCTAATTAATTTATTTTGTAAAGGAATTTGACTTATTTAATTGCTTTTGTAAAGAAATTTGATCTAATTAATTGCTTTTGGAAAGGAATTGGACCTAATTAATTGCTTTTGAAAAAGAATTGCATAAAAATGTAAATAAAGCTTCAAAATATAAAAACACCATTTTTTGAGAAAAATAACTATCACCATATGTTTTAGGATGTAAAATTTTGTATATTGTGAGGATTCACACACCAGTGTGTAAATATGACTATGCTACATGATTCCCACACCCCCATGTGATTGTGAACTTGTTGGGGTTTCTGAGTAGTTTGGAGGTCTGTGAAGCTAATTCTAAAGTTTCTCCTGGTTCTGAGATGGTTTCCTTCATAAAAGGAGGTAGAAAGTGAGTTTTGGTGCTTCAAACCTATCATAACACCCTAAAATGATAGTCATAAAATGAATTATGGAAGGAAAGAGAACAAACCCTAATGATAATCACAATTGAAAAGTACAAGGAGTGATTTCACCTTCTACATGTTGTTTCAGGAGGTGGTTTGGCCTATGAAGGCTATAAAGGTATGTGAGATAGCAATCTCAATGGGATAAAAGGTTGTTAACCCCCTTGAATTACCTTGTTATTGATGTGGATGTGTGGAAACAGGTACCTTATTGCTAGGGATCAATTTTAGAGGTAGTTTTTGGGATTCACACACTAGTGTGTAAATATGACTTGACCTTGGGATTCACACCCATGTCATGCGAATCTGACTCAAGGGTCTAAAATTTTGTATTTGTGGACCTGAAGGTCTTCTCAGGGCTTTGGTGGATTCCGTTCTAGATTTTTAGCACCTGAAACACAAAAAATGGTCCAAAATAATCAGTTAGCAATCAATCTAAGCAAAAGGAATAACATGGTGGGGCTTCCATTGGGTGTGCCAAAATGAATAATAAGAAAAACACTATGAATTAAATTTAAAGTGTTACAAATATAATACTTTTACAAAATATACCTTTGAAGGCTACAAAATGGGTCTTCCACAAGGGAAGCCCTCTTTAATGGAATGATAAGCAACTGGAGGTGTCTTCTTTATATTCCTCAATGTGAGTGGGCTTATTGCTCATGTGCCACTATTAGCTACGTGGGTCCTCTAAACTTGCATAACCCTACAAAAACTTGTTAGAGTATTTGGGGGCCTATCTTGATCAAACCCCATATTAAAATAGATAAAAGACTTGTAAACTATGCTTAAAACATGATGAAAACTATACATAAATAATGAAAAAACCATACAACTAGGGATTTACCTTATTTTTGTAGCCTCTAGACTTCTAAAAATGGGATTCACATGTTAACATGTGAATCTGACTATACCTCAAGATTTGCACCCTGCTATGCAAATCTAATTATTTTCTCCAGAATCGATAGATTTTGATGGAAAGTCTCCTCTAATGTAGGGGATTCTTCTATTTTTTACTAGGTCACCTTCATAATCTGCAATCATTATTAGCAACCTATCATATGATAAAGGGGATTGATGAATTTAATGTTGAATCTTGTGTGGTGATGGATGATGGGTGATATGAAGTGATGTTGAGTGGTTTTGGTAATCTAGAGTAATTTTTGTAGAGTTTTGTTAAGAAAAAGTGGATATCTCTAAAATGGAGGATTTGGCCTTCTATTTATAGAATTTTCCAAGGTTAGGGGAGGGGTTGAGGTGTCCCATGAGGTGTCCCCTATGAGGTGTGCATTGTGAGGTGGCCCTTGTGAGGTGTCCCCTATGAGGTGGTTGTTGTGAGGTGTCCTATGAGGTGTCCCCTGAGGTGGCACAAGTGTCATGCCTCATAAGTGTGTTTGGGTGAGAGAATCTCTCACCCATCCACATGCCATAAATAGGTGGAGGAAAGTCTCCAAATATCATTTATGACATGTTGAGGTGGAAACCTTTTTAATTTAAAATTACTTTTATGTGCAAAAGTCTCCATTTGTCATTTATTGCCCAGGAGAGTGTGAGATGGAGCAAATATCAGGGTGGAAAGGTGGTAAGGCTAGGCTAGGCTAGTCAAAGTAGACTAGGTGAGGTGGAAGGCTAGAATTTAATCATGATTAAGCTAATTAACCATGTGCTTAGCCATAAAGTGGACTTTGACCATAAAGTGCTTTTTGACCATGGTAAAGGTTTCAACCAAGGTTGAGTTATGATGGAGGTCGCATGAGGACCCATAGTTAAGCGTAGGAAGGGGCTTAAGTAGCCCAAGGGGGCTTATGAATATGAATAGTGTTTTGAAGCCAATTTATGCAAATTTTGTGGGTTTTGCAAATTGATTAGCCGTGATGATGGGAAAAGTGGCAATGTGCAACTTTTGGGTGTCTACACTTTGTGGTTTATTAGTAACAAATATTTTATTGTTATTTTTTCCTCACTTACCGATAAACATAGGGATTTCAAAAAAATGGATCATGGTCCAACATGATTATTTATTTAGCCTTAAAGAGTGGGATTTGATCCTTATATTAAACCCACTACTATCGTAGTTTATACCCATTTGTATGGATTTCTAGAGTAAGCAAATATTGGAAATCATAAGTAATTCCCTTGGAATATTTTTGGGTATTTCTAGAGACACAATGGAAGGAAACACAACTATTTATACAACCAACCTTTTCTAACAGAGGTGGAACTCAAACTTGTAGGAGTATCTTGGATTCAACAACTAGATTATGAGACATTGCCCTTCAGGTGTAGAGTTTACCATAAATATGGATATTTGGCCTAGTCCTACCCAAAAAATATGAACATAAAAATGGAGGCTCCTCTAGGGATGTCAAATATTCCTAAGGAGGGTAAGTCAACTATCAAAAAATTAGTATCCAAAATTTCTATAACTAAAGAAGCATATGAATATGGTTTTTAATATTCCAAAATAAGGATAAGGTAAAATAAAAAATATGGTAAAGATCAAACCTAGCTCAATCCTTCAAATAGGATTGAGATCTTCAAGACACTAGTGCACCAAGAAGAAAAATTCATGGAAGAAGTGGGTGGAAATAATAAAACAATACCAACCATACTCAAGCCTCTCTTTTGGATCCTCCTATACTAGAGCGGGTAATAGAGTGCAGTATGTTACCAAAACCAAATATTGTAGGGTATAGATAGTGCATAATCAAGAGCAAGCAATAATAAATGATGTCATCATGGGTATGGAGAAATATAACATATAAAAGCCAATGTTAAGGATCCAAGTGGAGAAGAGATTAATGAATATTGGCTCTCAAGGAGTGGGTAGAAAATCAAATAAGTAATTGATAGTTTTTCAAGGAGATAAACTTATCATTGGGGGATTAGTGAGGCCAATAGACTTTTACTGGTCTCAAGATAACCAATAGATTATACAATAATGGAATATTAGGGGTCTAAACCATAGAACCCATCAATATAATATTCAAACACTCTTAGGAAAAAGTAAAATAAATTGTTTGCTTATCTAAGAGGTAAAAATATCATTGGATCTTATGTGTAAAATAGTAAATAAAATTTGGAGGGGTGTTGGTCATATGGAATTTGCTGCCCAAGGGGCCTTAAGGGGGATAATTACCTTTTGAAAGTCTCTTGAATGGAAAATAATAGAACATATAGATTGTATGGGTGTCTTCACATCACAATTTAGGAATAATTTAATAGTTGAGTAGGTTTTAATATTAAATTTTTATGGGGTGCAAAACCTAGATGGTCATATTCATCAATGGAAAGTGATGCATAATATGAAAGTCTTGAGGGAGGAGTTAGATTGGATTGTTTTTGGGAATTTTAATGCTAAATTATCATCCAAATATT
This sequence comes from Wollemia nobilis, assembly GCA_028583015.1. Classification (NCBI taxonomy): domain Eukaryota; kingdom Viridiplantae; phylum Streptophyta; class Pinopsida; order Araucariales; family Araucariaceae; genus Wollemia; species Wollemia nobilis. The sequence goes on along the minus strand of JAQPPZ010003466.1, from coordinate 282,907 downwards.
AGGAAGGGGTAATCCTATGTTTGGATTTAGGGGATCAACTTATGATTTCTTAGGTCTATGCATTACACTTAGTGGATATTAAATTTCCTAGAACCAAATATAATTGGACTAATAAGAGAAGGGAGCCACAAAGCAAGAAGGTGAAGTTAGACCATTTTTAGTTTCAGATGAAGCATCTATGAAATAGAATCTAAAATTTTAGATTTTGAAGGGTCCAATTTTAGATTAATTCCCTATTTTTTTGGAAGGGGGGATTAATATAGGGTAACATCATAAATCATTAAAATTTTAAAACTTTTAGTTAAAAAAAGAGGGACTCCAAAATCAAATCCCATAATGGTGGGAAGAGAGATTCCCAAAATATGGGAAAACAATGATTAGTTTCTATAAGCAACTTCATTATGTCCAAGATCAACTAAAATAATAGAGGTAAGCTAACAAGACAAACTTCTAGCTCCAAAGATCTCCATTTGTGGCTAGATGGGATGAGGTAAAAAAATCCTAAAGGGAAGGAACAATTACAAAGCATCTCAAAGAATAGGATGATGCATTGCATAAAGTGATTGAGGATATCGACCACCAAGAGGAGATCTACTAGAAATAGAGAGACAAAACCACTTGGTTATGGAAGGTGACATAAACACAAAAAATTTCCATCAATCTATTTATGCTAGGAGATTAAAAAATAATATGGAAACTCTTCAAGATGAGAATGGACACTCCTTTGATACAATCCCAAGTATGCATTTCCATTCAATGGATTATTTTGTTAAATTGTTTAAGGAAAGTGTTGTACAATATAAAGAGGCTAAAAAATAAGTTATTTTTGCCATACCATTTATCATATCTAAAGAATAAAATTAGGTACTACTCAAACCCATTTATAGATATGAATTAAAGAGGGTAGTCTTTGGAATGAGTATGGTAAAAGCGCTAGGTCCAAATGGCTTCCTAATTGCATTTTTTTAGATCTTTTGGGACAACTTAGAGGAGGATGTAATGGATATTATAGAGGTATCTATGGGTAGTAAAATAATTCTTAAAGCATTAAATCATACATTCATTTCCTTAATTTTGAAAGGGGAGGAGGGGTGCATATTTAAAATTAAATACCTATTTCCTTATGCAATGTCATATATAAAATAATCATGAAGGTAGTGCTTGAGTGGATACAAACTTTCTTACATAGCATTATATACTTAGATGAAGGGGTTTTATAGAAGGTAAGCAAATCTTGGATGGTGTGGTTCTAGCTTAAGATGAAATTTGATAGATTTTGAAGCCTAACACTTAATGTAAAACTTATAGGAAATTAATTATAGGATCGAAATAAAGTTGCAATCTAAAGAAATCAATCAATATAAGAATAAATACATAAATAACTAAAAAAACTCAGAATAATCACATAGAAATTCTCATAAAAATACTAAAAATGATACAGAATAAAGGTCTACTAAATGCATGCAATAAGCAATGCACTTTTGATACCAATTACAATGCTTAGTCACAAATATATAATAGTATGTGACTCCTCATATGGTGCATTCTTGACCTTCACTCTTATTTGTAAATCTTCACTTTCCTATTCTAAGGATGCATGTGCACTTTTACATAATGGACATGTTGTGGCTGATCCACAACACACCCCAAAATTGGGGACCCACCGTTTTTACATGCTTTCTAAGAAAACTATAGTGGCCCATAGGCCAAAGATCAAGGAAAAAAACAAAATATCACAAAAGAGAAGAAGTGTCACGATATCGCGACATGTTGCTCCATCGCGAATAGAAATGAAAATTTGGCACGATATCACGACATGTTGCTCTGTCGCGTCCAGAAATGAAAAGTTGGCACGATATCGTGACATGTTGCTCTGTCACGGCCAAAAATGAAAAGTTGTCACGATATCGTGACGTTTCGTGTTTTCGTGGCTCAAAATAACAAAGTACGTCAAAATGAAAAGGTGTCGCGATATCATGACCTGTTGCTCTATCATAGCTAAGAAAAAGAAAATGTCACAATATCGTGACATGTTGCTGCTAAGAAAAAGAAAGTTTCATGATATCGCGACGTGTTGCTGCTAAGAAAAAGAAACAGGTCATGTTTTCATGGCTCAGACAAGCGAAGTGCAGTGGAACAGAAAAGTGTCACGATTTCGCGACATGTCGCATTTTCACGGCCAAGAGTAACAAAATGTAGCAAGATGAGAAAATTTCATGATTTCGTGACATGCTATGAAATCACGGTTAAAGCAGGCAGGAAGAAGTTTTGACCGAAAATGTCGCGATATTGTGACATGTCACGTTTTCATGGCCTAGATCAGCAGGATGCACCAAAATGGAAAAATGTCGCGATATCGCGACATGTTTCGGTCTCGCGGCTAAAATGGAAAAATGTCGCGATATCGTGACTTGTCATGAAATCACGGTCGAAGGCAGCAAGAGAAGAGTCAATGCAAAAAATGTCGTGATATCGCAACATGTCAGGTTTTTGCGATAGGAAAGTGATGAAGGAACAAATGGAAGAGAGTGTCATAAAATCGTGACAGGTTGTGTTTTCACGATCTATCGACCGTAAGGGAGGTAAAGATAGAAAGATGTTGCGAAATCATGACATGTCTCATTTTCGTGATTCATGATGACTGACAAGCTAAGCGAGGGAAATGTGTCACAAAATCATGACATGTCACGTTTTCATGACCTGGAGTAGCCAAAGTGAACATAGAGAAAAAGTGTCACGATTTCACGACAGAAAGCAACAAGACAGCCCAAAAGAGAAAAGTGTCATGATTTCATGACAAAAAGCAGCGAGATGGTATGAAATGAAAAAGTGTTGTGATTTCATGACAAAAAGCAGTGAGACAACCTGAAAGAGAAAAGCATCACGATTTCATGATAGAAAGCAACGAGATGGTACGGAATGAAAAAGTGTCATGATTTCATGATAGAAAGTAGTGAGACAACCCGAAAGAGAAAAGCATTGCAATTTTGTGACAGAAAGCAGCAAGATGGTACGAAATGAAAAAGTGTCACGATTTCACGACAGAAAGCAGCAAGACAGCCCAAAAGAGAAAAGTGTCACGATTTTGCAATAGAAAGCAGCAAGATGGTACGGAATGAAAAAGTGTCATGATTTTGTGACATGTCACATTTTCGTGGCTAAGTGCAACAAAACACAACGAAGGAGAAAAATGTCACAATTTCGTGATAGGTTGCATCCATGCGGCCTAAAGGAGAAACACGTCACGATATCATGAATGTCTTATTTTTGTGGTGCTTGAAGATGAATAAAGATACGGGTATAAAAATGTCGTGATATCATGACATGTCTTGTTTTCACAATACAGGTGGAAGAACAAAGCTACAGATAGAAAATGTCACGATATCACGACATGCTATTTTTGTCATGATTCATGATGGGCCATTACAGAACATCAAGGGTAGCACTGGACACATGGCATAAAGGTGTAAGAATCATGGGAAGCATTACAGTTCACAGAGAAGATCAAACGTTTCGACGTCGACCATAAAGTCAAAAATGATGAAGAGGCGGGGAAGATGAAACAAAGTGATTTGGGAGATGAAGCAAAGCGTCACAGGGTGAAACAGAGAGCATTGCCAAAAAGTTTAAAAGTAGAAGCATAGATTGGTATGAGGTTCAGAAACGGCTACAAGTAGAGTTGCAGAGATAAAGGCGATGATGGCAAGGTCGAGATTCAAACAACAAACTTCTCATTAATTTGCAGTAAAATTGCTTAATACAGTCTTCTGTTACAATTTCCAGGCATACTTCTTCTTCCACAATCTCGAACTCACCATCCCCTCCCATTACAATTTTTTGGGTTTTTATCGAGGCCCCGATCCTCCAGACAATTAATGCCCCTGTCTAACAAAATTCAAATTTGACTTTCCCTCCGGCTGAGTTTTTGAATTTTTGCCATAAATAGGCAACTGCCCGATCCACCATGACGCTAGCATTGATGGCCTCCCTGCACCGGCCGCTTTGTTCTGACTGTCCTCTGCACTGTTGTCTCCTTCATTAATCCGTCTCCTGCAATTTCTGTGTTGCCAAAAATAAAGAAAAAAAAATGCGTGGCCGACACTCCCTTATCCACCTCCTTGACCCTCATCCTTGTTTTCTTACACGTAGCCGGCCGGCTGTAAATCTGGCCACTCTCTCTCCTTGTCGTAATACAGTTGATACACGTGTCTTCCATACTGCCCACGTGTCAAGTTGGCCTTGCCAGGCCGCCCACTAGTTTACTTTCGGTTGTGCTTTTACTTGGTCGTGATATCGTGACCAACAGCGTCTCCACTATGTTGAAGTCCTTTGGGGTCGTGATTTTGTGACATGTCACGATTTTGTGACCCCCCCCTCTCCATCTCTACCTTTACTCCCCGCTTTGCCTTTCTCCATGAAACCATCGTGATATCGCGACGTCGTGATATTGTGACGACTGTGGCCTTACCTTAGCCTTTACAACGACGTCACAATATCGCGACGTCGTGATATCGCGACGACAGTGGCCCCTTGCCATGGCTTTCAACATACTATCGCGATATCGCGACGTCGCGATATCGCGACGGAACTTAACAAGTCACTTTGCAGCTTACGGAGGTCACGATTTCGTGACCCCACCCCTTTGCTTTGCCAAACCTTCCCCAACCTGAACATTGCCTAACAAAACTTCTCCCAAACTGAGAATAATTAAATCAAGGTGCAAAATACTTAGAGAAAACTAAAAAATTTTGGAAGATGCAAGATTGCTCTACTGTCGCCGGATGCTCCTGCATCAGACACCCGGGGTAAATTAAAAGTGATCCTCACTTCTGTTTTGTTAGGGGAAGACCCAGGCGGTCAACCTCCGTCTTCGACAACCAAGTTGCATCTTCAATAGGTCTGCCTTTCCACTTTATCAAATACTCAGAATACTGCTTGTTTCTGGTGCTTCTGCCTTCACGAGTGTCTAATATTTCCTCGACCTCGTCTGTGGTTGGAGTAGATGCTGGAACTTGCCATAATTCTGCACTTGGTACCTCTGTACTCTCTCCCTCATGATATTCCACTAGATCTGAAATATTAAAAATAGGTGAAATATCAAGCCAACTTGGCAATTCCACTTCATATGCATTCCCTGACTCCCGTTTTCCCAGTATTCTGCATGGCCCAAACTTCTTCATCTTCAATTTGTTATAAGTCTTGGCAGGAAATCTCTCCTTCTTGAGATGCACCATGACCTCATCTCCTACTTTGAACTCCTTGAACCGCCGCTTCTGGTCTGCCCTTGTCTTATATTGAGTATTCATTTTTATAATTTGTTTCCTTACTTCTTCATGCAGACTTTTCATATGTTCCGCAAATTCTTCTGCCTCGGCACTGCACTTTTCTCTCTTGTCCAACTTTCTCAGTTCAGACACATTTCTCGGGCTGTTCCCGTATATTATCTAGAATGGAGATTTATTTGTGCTCTTATTGACTGAACTGTTATACGCAAACTCCGCCTGCGGTAAAACTAAATCCCATCCCTTGGGTTGATCTGCTATCAAGCATCTCAGCAAATTACCCAGGCTTCTATTCACCACCTCTGTCTGTCCGTCAGTCTATGGGTGGTATGCAGAACTGAATTTCAGATCTGTCTTCAACTTCTTCCACAAAGTTCTCCAGAAATACCCAACAAACTTTGTATCTCTGTCAGAAACTATGCTTCTTGGTAGACCGTGAAGTCGTACCACTTCCTTGAAGAATAACCCTGCAATGTGAACTGCATCACTTGTCTTCTGGCAGGGAATAAAATGTGCCATTTTGGAGAATCGGTCAACCACCACAAATACAGAGTCATTTCCCCTCTGTGTTCTCGGTAATCCAAGAATAAAATCCATGCTTATGTCCTCCCATGGCCTCTCAGGTACAGGTAATGGCTGGTACAGTCCTATGTTTTGCCTTACACCTTTTGCCATCTGGCATATTCTGCAACCTTGCACAAACTTCCGCACATCTTGCTGAAGTTGTGGCCAGTAGTAATTTTCCTCCACCAGGGCAATGGTCTTATCCCGACCAAAATGCCCAGCCAGTCCTCCGCTGTGCTTTTCTTTGATTAAGTTTTCCCGCATGGAACTTCTTGGAATGCATAATTTACTTCCCTTGAACAGCATTCCATCTTGGATTAGGAAATCCAACCATTTTGTCCTATCCACAGTAACAGGTATCAAGCAAGCCGTCCAGGCTTCTACAAAATCTGGATCTTCAGGGTACAAACCCTTCAGTTCTTCAAATCCCACTACTTCCACTGTCATTTCAATTAGTAAATTCTGCCTTCTACTCAAGGCATCTGCAACTCTGTTTGATTTCCCGCTTCTGTGCTTCAGCACAAAGGTATAACTTTGGAGGAACTCCACCCACTTCATGTGCCTTTGATTCAGTTTTGTTTGACTGTTAATGTACTGTAAAGCCTGATGGTCAGTAAATAGAACAAACTCCTTTGGCAATAAATAGTGTCTCCACTTTTTCAGAGCCTGAACTATAGCATAAAATTCCTGGTCATAAACTGAATACTTTTTTCGAGCATCATTTAGCTTCTCACTGAAATAAGCAACAGGTCTGCCTCCTTGACTCAGTACAGCCCCTATTGCACTGCCACTGGCATCACAGTCCACCTGAAATACCTTGTCAAAGTCTGGGAGTGCTAAAACAGGCTGTTCTGTGACCTTTCTCTTTAATGCATCAAAGCTCCTTTCAGCCCCTAATGTCCACTTGAACTCCTTTTTATCCCCCCTCATTGTTTCTGTGAGAGGTGCACAAATGCTGCTGAAGTTCTTTATGAACTTCCTGTAAAAGCTGGCTAGACCATGAAATGATCTTACTTCTATTGTGCTTCTTGGGGTAGGCCATTCGATGATGGCTCTCACCTTCTCTGGGTCCATTTTTAGGCCTTCTGCTGAGATTACAAACCCCAGGTATACTAACTCTTTCTTGACAAAATTACACTTTTTCAGATTTATTAATAACTGCTCTTCCCGCAGCTTTTCAAAAACCCTCCTGATATGCACCAGGTGTTCCTCCAGTGTTCTGCTGAATATCAATATATCATCTAAATAAACAATGACAAACTTTCCCAGAAACTCTTTTAGTACTTCATTCATCAGCCGCATGAAGGTACTAGGTGCATTGGACAGCCCAAATGGCATGACCAACCACTCATACAAGCCTTCTCTTGTCTTGAAGGTTGTCTTCCACTCATCTCCCTCTCGGATACGGATCTGATGATAACCACTTTTTAGGTCAATCTTCGAGAAGTACTCAGCTCCACTTAAGCAGTCCATGATATCATCCATCCTTGGCAACGGGAATCTGTATTTGATAGTGATTTTGTTGATGGCCCGTGAATCTGTACACATTCTCCATTCTCCATCCTTCTTTGGTGCCAGCACTGCAGGTACTGCGCATGGACTCAAACTTTCCCGAATCAATCCCTTCTCCAACAATTCCTGGACCTGCCTGTTTAACTCCTCAGTCTCTACAGGCGTCATTCTGTGTGCAGCCTTATTTGGCAAACTCGATCCTGGCACCAAATCTATATGGTGGCTGATTTTCCTTACTGGGGGTAAACCCTCAGGCACATTATCAGACACAATATCTAGAAATTCCTCCAGCAGATCTAGGACTTCTGCTGGGGTATCCTGGCATTCCTTCTCCCTAACTCTAGGGATTATTGCATAACATAAATGTTCATGCTTCAACCCGTCCAGGAACTTTCTCCCTTCAACTAAACAGATTCTGGAGTTGTTACATACCTTTTCACCCGCTTCCTTTAAGGGCTTTAATTTGTGGCGTACACCATTCTTTGTCAATGAGTAGGTGTTGGCACGACCATCATGCACTGCACTCCGGTCAAACTGCCAGGGCCTCCCCAGCAACATATGGCAAGCATCCATAGGCAGGATGTCGCACAGGACCTCATCACAATAATTTCCAATATTAAATTTAATGGAGCACTGCTCATTGACCAAAGCTCTATGGTCCTTCTGTAACCATGCGACCCGGTATGGATGCGGGTGCTTCTTCCTCTCCAACTGTAGCTTTGTAACCATTTCTTCTGAAACCAGGTTATCCGTGCTACCATTATCAATAATAATATTGCAAACTTTGCCCGCACACTTACATCTTGTGCGGAATAAACTTCTTCTCTGATCTGTGTCCTTCTCCTCATTCAATAGGACTCTTCTTACAATCATTGCTTCCCCTCTCTCTGCTTCTTCTGAATGTTCAGACTCAGCATCTTCCTCTGCCACAGCAGCCCTGGCTGGACCCTCAGGCCTCTTGTTCATCCTTTCTCGGTGTTGTGGACACTCAAATGCCCGATGTCCTTCTTCACCATAGTGGAAACATGTCCCACGAAATACTCCTCTTCCAAATCCTCGTCCAGATCCACCCCGTCCTCTTGGGTAGCTGTTCTGATCTCGAGGCGGATAAACATCCTCTTCCCTTTGATCCTGGTTACTACTGGCTTCACCAGTCTTCTTCGGGTCTTTATACTTTTCTCCACTGGTTCTCCCACCAGTTCTTCCACCACGACCCCTTCCTCTTTGCTTGCCTTCAAACCGCCTATTCAGTTTTTCTTCCACCTTTAAGGCAAATTGGTAAGCATCCTCAATGGTGCTTACCCGAACTAGGCTCAGCTCTTCCTGGATGCCGAGTCTCAACCCATTGATATAACGGGCTACCTTTTCTTTGTTTGCCTCTAAATGCCCAGTTCTAATAGAAATCTTGTAAAACTCCTCGGTGTACTCTTGGACAGTTTTGTTTGTCTGTCTCAAACTCTGCATTTTTCTTAGCAGATCCAACTCGTAATCTGTCGGGATGAACTGTCTTTTCAGCTTCTCCACCATTCTATCCCATCTTGTTATTCTCTCCTTCCCTCTTCTGTTCCTCTCCAACTGTATTCCCCTCCACCAAATGCTGGCATGACCCTTTAACTTGGTCTTAGCAAATCTGACCCGGTTAGGGTCTTCAACCTCCTCATATTCGAAATACTCTTCTAAATCATTTATCCAGTCAATCACCTCTTCTAGATTTAGGTTTCCTGAGTATGTAGAAACCTCCATTTTAGGTTGCTTTCCAATCTGAGAGATGGCCTTGTACAACCTGGCTTGTGCAGGATCCACAACCTCTTCTTCTTCCTCAGATTGGTCTTCTTCTTCAACTTCGTCTTCACTTTCCTCATCCCTTCCGGGCTCGTGCCTTCTACGTAACTCTGCTTGCAGGGCTTGAACTTGTCTCTGCAAGGCTCGAAAGTCTTCGACCGGCACCACATTTCCTACTCCGCCACGGTTTCTTCGTGGAGGCATTATTTTTTTTTTTTTTATCAAATCCTTCCACAGATCCTGGTGTAACTGCCTCTCTCCGGTGATCTGTTACACGCTCAGGAGCTCCCGCTCTGATACCACTTGATGGCAAGGTCGAGATTCAAACAACAAACTTCTCATTAATTTGCAGTAAAATTGCTTAATACAGTCTTCTGTTACAATTTCCAGGCATACTTCTTCTTCCACAATCCCGAACTCACCATCCCCTCCCATTACAATTTTTTGGGTTTTTATCGAGGCCCCGATCCTCTAGGCAATTAATGCCCCTGTCTAACAAAATTCAAATTCGACTTTCCCTCCGGCTGAGTTTTCAAATTTTTGCCATAAATAGGCAACTGCCCGATCCACCATGACGCTAGCATTGATGGCCTCCCTGCACCGGCCGCTTTGTTCTGACTGTCCTCTGCACTGTTGTCTCCTTCATTAATCCATCTCCTACAATTTTTGTGTTGCCAAAAATAAAGAAAAAAAATGCGTGGCCGACACTCCCTTATCCACCTCCTTGACCCTCATCCTTGTTTTCTTACACGTAGCCGGCCACTCTCTCTCCTTGTCGTAATACAATTGATACACGTGTCTTCCATACTGCCCATGTGTCAAGTTGGCCTTGCCAGGCCGCCCACTGGTTTACTTTCACCGTGCTTTACTGGCCGCGATATCGCGATACGGGCGTGACATGTCCGATCCCCACCCTCTCCATCTATGCCTTTACTCCCCATTTTTCCTTTCTCCATGAAACCGTCGTGATATCGCGACGTCACGATATCACGACCTACCTTAGCCTTTACAACGACGTCACGATATCGCGACGACAGTGGCCCCTTGCCATGGCTTTCAACATACTGTCGCGATATCGCGATGGAACTTAACAAGTCACTTTGCAGCTTACGGAGGTCATGATTTCGTGACATGTCACGATTTTGCGACCCCACCCCTTTGCTTTGCCAAACCTTCCCCAACCCGAACATTGCCTAACAAAACTTCTCCCGAACTGAGAATAATTAAATCAAGGTGCAAAATACTTAGAGAAAACTAAAAAAAAAAATTGGAAGATGCAAGATTGATCTACTGTCGCCGGATGCTCCTGCATCAGGCGAAGAAGGCCATTCTGGGCCTGTTTGAGTTGTTTCTCTTCCACAGACTGGTTTGGAAAAACCAAAAATTCTGCTATTGTAACATGACATATTTTTAATGCAGAAGTGTTCAGAAATTTGCATCTTGTGGGCAAGAAAGAAGGAGATCTTCTGTGCATGCTATGGATTTAATGTTTATTCTTTCATTTTTTAGATTTCGGATTTATAGATAATGTTAAATGCCACTTTTGTGGGTTACATTAGGCGAATATTTGAAATCTGAATTTTATTTCGTATCCTAGGAACCAACACTTAGTCTATGGGGATTGTGCATGTTTTGTAGGTCCAATAGGTTAGGTTGCATGCATGGAAACCTCACATCTTCGGTTTTGTCGAAACATGATAGCATCATACTGAGTGCATTTCATTTTCAATTTTTTTGCATTTCATTTTCTTTGTCTGCATTTTATTTTTTCTAGAAAGTTTAACTTATTTAAAATAAACATTTAAAAATTACAAAATCCAAAAAAAAGAAAACAATGAACAATCATTAAAGCTTCATGATGAAATAAACCAACATTGCCCCTTGTTTACAGTTACTTGCAATCACTAAGGTGTTCCAAGCATTTAAATTGAATATCTTTATATGAGATCATTAATACATATATGCAAATGCTAATACAGCGGAGACCTTGGAGAAGTTGTTTGTTTAACTTCTTTGCAAGAGAGGATTTGGAGCCCAAATCCTAAAGGAGAGTTGTACTTTCACAACTGGGTGAAAATACCACTCAACAGATTGGCGCTAGAAGGAGGGCCTGACGGGTTTATTTTAGTGTGATTTAAATTTAAATTTTTGTATATCTCATGCTATATTGATTGTTATCTTTAGTCCTCTAACACTCGGTAGATTGTTAAAAGGAGGGCCTGAATTGGTTTACTTTATTCTATTTTAAGCAATTCAGGTATGTTGTATATTATTCTAATGCTTTTCTGATTGTTCATACAGAAATAATGTGATTTGATTTAATTTTGAAAATTTTGGTCTTGACTAGCGAAGTGTTGTTTCATGCAATTACTTTTCATTTGATTTTAATGAATACATCTCTTAGTTGATGCTAACTTGATTTTTTTATACATTGCAGGTTGGATATTTGCTAGTCACTTCACGCTGATGTGCCGTGATTCCTTCTGTCATTTTTGACTAACATATTTGGTTCTAAAATTACATTTTGAGTTTCACTAATGGCAACACTTGAGGAGCAAATGGTATCCCTGAGAGCTGAAATAGTGTCTCTAAGAGAAAGAATGGTATCTATGATGGAGGATCATTATAAGGGTTTGTCTATACATGTGATACCCTATCAAATTCCTAAAATGTTATTGGATTTTTTACGGTGTTTTAATCAAGAGGTGCCACTAGGATACTTGCAAAAACTACATGTCTACAAGAATACATTATGTCAATTCCAGGTTTTCTATGAGGAGGTAGCTTGTAAGTTATTTGCATACATTTTGGATGATAAACCATTCTTTTGGTACATCCAACTACCCATGGAGGTTAGGACTTCTTGGATACAACTAGAAGCAGCCTATCTTTATCATTTTGGTAATCAAGTTGACTTAGAAATCTTGAAAAATCAGTTTACCTCCATATGTAAGGAGCCTAATGAATCCTTGAGTCAATTCAATGGAAGATTTCATGAGTTGCACTCCCAAATGTGGGAAAATTTTAACACATTAGAAGAGGAAGCCATGGAAGTATACATGGGAGCCATACACCCCACACTTGCTTCACTCATTGAGGAAAAAATGGGTGGCTTGTCTCTAGAGAAAATCCATGAGATCTTAGAAGAGATAGAATGACAAGGTCTTGAAGAAGAAAAGGCACAACATGTTCACATAAGAGATTGTCCTTCTAAAGATATTGATGCCAACCTACACCAACCATTAAAAATAGCACCCTCCACTCCAATGATACCTAAGGTGAAAGATCAAGGGAATGAATTTGAAGATATGATAGAGTTTCACCACTTGTTCTTGGAAGATACTATTGATGAGATGCGTAAAATTAACGATCAAGAAATTCTTCACCCTCCAAATTATGATAAAATTGAATCATGGGTTACTAATTTGGACGATGATAGCCTTATAAATTTGAATTCAAGAAATAACCCACTTTTGGAAATAATTGAACCATCTAAGGAAGGTGAAGATGAATTTGATGAGAAACACATTGATGAATTGGAAGATGTTGAAGAGGTAGTTGAACGTCACCACTTGATTTTGGAAGATGATTATTATGATGCTTGGAAGAAGTGGGAAGACTTCACTCACTCCAAAACTGCTAATGAAACTTGTGTGCCAATTGATATACAGGACAACATAATCGCCTACTCGAAGGAAGATATTACAACTCCTGTACAATTTGAGGATGTTTTGGAAGAGGGTTTCAAATCTCATCAAATTTTGGAAGATTATAATGATCCTATTGCCAAGGACAAAGAAGGAAAAGAATTGATGAATGAATCAAAAGATCATGCCACAAACATCATGGAATTTCATTCCATGGATTTGGATGACAATTTTTACAATGGTTGGGGGAGATATGATGATGCATTCTTTTCTCACACCCCTGTAGATGAAACCCATATTGCACTGGATATACAAGATATTGAAACTTCTACCTCACATGAAGAGATACCATGGATAGTGAACAAAGAATTAGAACCAAATGACAAAGAGATTGATCAATTGGAAGCAACTCGAATAAGTGATCATCAAAACAGATTACTTGACATACACTTTGACCAAAAACATTTGAGGGTTGAAAAGGATGGGCATGTTTTCAATTGGGTGCCCAATTTTGGTATGTTTGATAAACAAGTAATCAATGAAGAGTATGAAGACCATGAGGTAAAAGAGGGAATTGCAAATCCCCATCAAATTTTGGTAAATAAAAATGTTCAAAAGTTAGAATCTAACCTTTTGTGTTCAAGCATCCAAGATTTAGGTGAGAATTTGCATGACCATATTTTGAATTTGAATGATGCTTATGGTGAAATGTCATTAAAGGTGAATGAAAAACAAGGTATGATTTCTAATCACACCTTTGATAACATTGTTTTAATGAATGGAAAAGAAGTTGATGCACTTGAATTGTTAAATCAAATTCATCAACAATTACTAATTGAATCTAGGGTAAAAACTTTTAATGATCCTAATTTAGTAAATATCCTAGATGCTTGCAAACTGTTACACAAATTTGATTGGCCTACAAATTTGGAAAATGATTTGGCTTTAAAATTTTTAGAAATAGGCTCTTGCTTACAAAGTCTCATTTTGGATAAAGAGAGCCTAGTTCTAAATCATGAATCGAATTATGAAATGGATACTTTCAAGAATAGACAAGATAAAATTGAATATCATTTATTGTCTAATCATTTTAGTATTTTAATGCTCACCTATGAGAGTACTAATGGAATTAAATCTAATTGGTGGGGTGAGCAAGGGAAGTTAAAAGTTGTTGCATGGTGTGGTCTAATATTGTTTTTGTTGGATTCCTACAACATTTGGCATGCACATCACATTATATTTTTGTTGAAATGTTCTAATCATGTTTGGGATCCAGGAAAGTGATAATCCAAGCTTTGCATCATCTTGTATTATATTGTACATTTGTATATAGGTTTTGATTTTTGGGTTTTGGTTTGTGTTTTCAAGTTTTCATTTTTGGATTGCATTTTGGTTTTGGATTGAATAAGTTTTGATTTAAAGTTATGTGTTGGTCCTATGGACATGTTTGGTTTGTCTATAAAAAAAAGAAAAATAAAAATTGAGATGTCAACTTATGCCTAAAATCAGGAGAATATGAAACATTGGAATTGTGTTGTAGAAAGCTCCACAAGTAACACAAACACTTTAAATAATATCGTTTGAAACTTGTGATGCATGAAGTTGTCAGTTTTACACATTATGGCAAAGTAGATGATATATTCCTCACCCAAAGGAGCAGTGCATTCATATCTCATGTCACATTCCACACTGCATATATATGTCATCTCAGTTACATTTCCATTTCATGTGCAATCATTGAGAAGGTGTCAAATCCTCTTAGGGTTATTACATAACATATATTAAAAGGATCCTAAGGTTGGGAACTGATGCCCGAACTATCTTGAACCAAGCACGTTCTATGCACATTAAAGAAGATCTTGGGAAAAATGATCAAAACCATACTTGGAAGAAAAGGTGAGGCGAAAAGAATATTTCATGTCTGTCCTATCATGCAACATAATCCTTAAAATAGTGGTTTTTACCACTCCCATAAAGCTTAAAGCCTAAAACTAGAGTAGTAAGGATAGGGTTAAATCCTCATCAAACTTAGGTTGAGGATCCAACTCCCCAAAGCTCTGATTTGACCTTCATGGAGTAGTAAGGATAGGGCATAATTCTCATCTCACCTAGGTTGAGAATCCGATTCCCCAAAGCTTCCATCTTTTCTTTTTATCATAAAACTTGGATGGGAAGGATTGTACTACATGTCCTCTCGCAAAGGATGGGTAGTTATCCCAAAAGTCCAAGAAATAAAAAAAAAATTAATATTTTTCATCTTTCATTTTATCATCTTGGATTGGAAGGATCATACTACATGTCCTCTGGAAAGGATGGGTAGTCATCCCCAAGGTCCAAGAAATAAAAATAAAATTAATATTTTCCATTTCATCTTAATATTGGATTGGAGGGATCGTACTACATGTCCCTAGCAAGGATGGGTAGTCATCCCAAAGGTCCAAGAAATAAAAAAAGAAGAGAATGAATGAAGCCAAATCATGGATTATGGGGTTAAGTATGCCCATGCGTGGCAACATGTCTTGTCTAAAAGCAAGACCACTGATTGCTCAAACGGATAGACTAGCCTGACAGTTTCATCCATAACAAGTTAAATCATTTTGTTCAAGATGAGGTAATGAACTCCAGATCAGAGTAGTAAGGATAGGGTTAAATTCCCATCTCGCTTAGGTTGGGAATCCTATTCCCCAAAGCTCTGATTTCACTTACACTTGCACATGGGTTCAAGATGGTAGTGACACATAACCAACTTTGGGATCTAGTAAATTAATTCAGTATACATATATTTGGTCCTAAGAGGGTTTGACAGTTTTGATATGTTTGTTCATGATATTAGAAGGTTTGAGCCTTTGCAAAGTAGGTTGTTATATCTCTAGCATCTTCATCATACATCAAATCCTGCACAAATCATTCATAGCCTTGCATACAAATCATAAGTGAAACTGACAATGGAATGTTGATCAAGTTCAAGCGATAGGGAATGAAAACACATTGCACACACCGAGCTGATACTTAATGATTCTGATGTTTCATGTATTTTTGATCTATCGGTATTTGTTTATCTTTTATGTGCTGATGCCTGTATCTAAGCTTGTATATTTCAGGTTGGGTTCTCACCAAAATGCTCAGGAGCATTTGACAGCAGAGTCACCATTTGTTGTGGCTGATCCACAACACACCCCAAAATTGGGGACCCACCTTTTTTACATGCTTTCAAAGAAGACTGTAGTGGCCCATATGCTAAAAAATCAAGGAAAAGAGCAAAATATCACAAAAGAGAAGAAGTGTCGTGATATCACGACATGTTGCTCTATCGCGGCTAGAAATGAAAAGTTGTCATGATATCGTGACATGTTGCTAAAAAAGTGTCAAATCGGACATGTTGGAAAAAAAGTTGTAGATATCAAGTGTGTTTTTAAAAGAAAAGGTTTTACGTGCTCTATCGTGGCTAAGAAAAAGAAAATGTCACGATATCGTGACATGTTGTTGCTAAGAAAAAGAAAGTGTCACGATATCGCGACGTGTTGCTGCTAAGAAAAAGAAAGTGTCATGATATCACGACAGGTCACGTTTTCGTGGCTCAGACAAGCGAAGTGTAGTGGAATAGAAAAGTGTCACGATTTCGTGACATGTCACGTTTTCATGGCCAAGAGTAACAAAATGCAGTAGGATGAGAAAATGTCATGATTTCATGACGTGCTGTGAAATCATGGTTAAAGTAGGCAGGAAGAAGTGTTGAAGACTCAAAAATGTCGCGATATCGTGACATGTCATGAAATCATGGTTCATAGAGGAGAGAGAAAGACAAAGTGAAAAATGTCACGATATCGCGACATGTCACGTTTTCGCGGCCCAGATCAACAGGATGCACCAAAATGGAAAAATGTCACGATATCGCGACATGTTTCGGTCTCGCGGCTAAAATGGAAAAATGTCACGATATCGCGACTTGTCATGAAATCGCGATCAAAGGTAGCAAGAGAAGAGTCAATGCAAAAAATGTCATGATATCGTGACATGTCAGGTTTTTATGGTAGGAAAGTGAGGAAGGAACAAATGAAAGAAAGTGTCGTGAAATCATGACAGGTTGCGTTTTCATGATCTATCGATGGTAAAGGAGGTAAAGATAGAAAGATGTCACGAAATCGTGACATGTCTCATTTTCATGATTCATGATGACTGATAAGCTAAGCGAGGGAAATGTGTCACGTTTTCATGACTTGGAGTAGCCAAAGTGAACATAGAGAAAAAGTGTCATGATTTCATGACAGAAAGCAGTGAGACAACCTGAAGGAGAAAAGTGTCATGATTTCATGATAGAAAGTAGCGAGATGGTACGGAATGAAAAAGTGTCATGATTTCATGATAGAAAGCAGTGAGACATCCCTAAAGAGAAAAGCATCGTGATTTCATGACAAAAAGTAGAGAGATGGTACAAAGAAAAGGTATGTTTTGAAAGAGAAAAGTCATGATTTCATGACAAAAGTAGAGATGGTAAAATGAAAAGTGTCATGATTTCATGACAGAAAGCAGTGAGACAATCGAAAGAGAAAAGCGTCATGATTTCATGATAGAAAGCAACGAGATGGTACGGAATGAAAAAGTGTCATGATTTTGCGACATGTCACGTTTTCATGGCTAAGTGCAACAAAACACAGCGAAGGAGAAAAACATCGTGATTTCATGACAGGTTGCATCCACGTGGCCCGAAGGAGAAACATGTCACGATATCGTGACATGTCTCATTTTTATGGTGCTTGAAGATGAATAAAGTTGTGGGTATAAAAATGTCGCGATATCATGACATGTCTTGTTTTCGTGATACAGGTGGAAGAACAAAGCTATAGATAGAAAATGTCACGATATCGCGACATGCTATTTTTGTCACGATTCACGGTGGGCCATTATAGAACATATAGGGGTAGCACTGGACACATGGCATAAAGGTGTAAGAATCATGGGAAGCATTATAGTTCACAGAGAAGATCAAACGTTTCGACGTCGAGCATAAAGTCAAAAACGATGAAGAGGCGAGGAAGATGAAACGAAGCGATCTGGGAGATGAAGCGAAGCGTCACAAGGCAAAACAGAGAGCATTGCCAAAAAGTTTAAAAGCAGAAGCATAGATTGGTACGAGGGTCAAAAACGGCTGCAAGCAGAGTTGCAGAGCTAAAGGCGAGGAAGGCCATTCTGGGCCTGTTTGGGGTTGTTTCTCTTCCACAGACTGGTTTGGAAAAACCAAAAGTTCTGCTATTGTAACATGACATATTTTTAATGCAAAAGTGTTCAGAAATTTGCATCTTGTGGGCAAGAAAGAAGGAGATCTTCTGTGCATGCTATGGATTTAATGTTTATTCTTTCATTTTTTAGATTTTGGATTTATAGATAATGTTAAATGCCACTTTTGTGGGTTACATTAGGCGAATATTTGAAATCTGAATTTTATTTCGTATCCTAGGAACCAGCACTTAGTCTATGGGGATTGTGCATGTTTTGTAGGTCCAATAGGTTAGGTTGCATGCATGGAAACCTCACATCTTCGGTTTTGTCGAACAAGGATAGCATCATACTGAGTGCATTTCATTTTCAGTTTTTTTTGCATTTCATTTTCATTGTCTGCATTTTATTTTTTCTAGAAAGTTTAACTTATTTAAAATAAACATTTAAAAATTACAAAATCCAAAAAAAAGAAAACAATGAACAATCATTAAAGCTTCATGATGAAATAAACCAACATTGCCCCTTGTTTACAGTTACTTGCAATCACTAAGGTGTTCCAAGCATTTAAATTGAATATCTTTATATGAGATCATTAATACATATATGCAAATGCTAATACAACGGAGACCTTGGAGAAGTTGTTTGTTTAACTTCTTTGCAAGAGAGGATTTGGAGCCCAAATCCTAAAGGAGAGTTGTACTTTCACAACTGGGTGAAAATACCACTCAATACGACACTTGTGCACATTTACACTCACAACACTTGCACACATAATTACATGACAATTTTGTATTTTCTACATATTATTACATTACATTAAATATAAAATCACACTCTAATCTAAGACACACACCTAATCTAATATTGTACCAAGGTGGTACATTGGCATGTACTAAATAATGTAATATTCTCCACCACCTACATTATTTGGTTATTGAAGATTTTAATATTGAACAATATTTATCTTTCAATTTACTTTGCATTGTATGCCTCCTTCATCTTGATTAGGTTCATTTTCTTATTATTTGTCTTCTTCTTGGGTTTCAAATTCTTGTTCTCTATTTTTGTGTTGTTTTGAACTATCTTATTATCATTAGATTCTTGTAAAAGAGTTTCCCTTTTTCCTTTATTCTTTATATCACACGTCTTCTTTAGTATGGTTTCTTATGAACATTCACTTAAAGCATCATGATAAGATACTGAATTAGATGAACTTGATGTAGTAATATTATATTAAGAATGAAATATATTTTCTAGAAATGATTCATCTATTTTTTTCTTTCTTCTTGGGATATTCAATCAATTCCTTCTATTTCTTGATTTCTTCTTTGTAATATTTGAGTATCAACAATTCCATATAAATATGCTACCAATACCCAAGGAAATTAGAATATTATATTTTCTACTATCAATTATTTCAATAATACTAGCATGTAGATAATATTCCAAAGTTTCAAATCTTTCTTCTATTGCTTCATTATAGAGCATTTTTGAAGCTAGATCTAAGTTTCCTTTAGTTTTTGTAAGCAAATATTTTATTCCAATTTTTATGAAATTTGCCCTTTCCTTTATAATTATGTTTTCCATATCACTATCCATTGAGTACTTGAAATAGACATATTTTTGCCTCCCTATTTTATGAATAATAAATATTTCAAGTTTCTAAAAATTTTAGAAACGTATGTTGAATTCCTTATAATTCCCTAATTAATTAGAAACTAAATCACAATCACTCAAATTAAATTATCATTTAACAACCACTAAAATTACATTATCATTTAACACACATATACACACAACCTTAATCTTGAAAGATATTTAAAGGTAAATAAACCTGTAAACATAATCAAGTACTTCTTTGATTTCCTTTCAGAGATCGATGACAAGGCATTTGACTTTATTTATTATAAAAAGGTGCTCAAAAAGATCATTTCCAAGGAAAATGATATCTAGGTTTGTTATTGCTATGAAAATGCCCTTGATATTTGTGATTAGCTTCTCAACAAGTTCTTCATTTGAAGCTCGTGGACCAACAAAAGATATTATTATTATTATTATTATAATTATAAAGCTTATGTTAATAATAAAAATGTACATATATAATTATAGGGTCTAAGTATTGTAAATCAAATTGCTGATTTAAAATGGTAAAAATATAGAAATATATAGTATCTAAGTTTGGTCAATATTGCACACAATTTAACTTATCTCCTATGCATTAAAAAAAATTAAAACAATAACCAATGTATAACATTCACATTATTATTAATGATATTACAAAAAAAAGGTAATGAAAAACAAGGACCACATTATGACTGAGTAGTAAATTATGGCTTACCTCATATGTCTTTGTGAAAGACTGTTTGAAATCATCATCCCATAGATTGGGGTGATGATTTTGTCACACCGTTTCACGTCTCCTTTAGTTCTAATGGAGTATTTTTGGATTTACATACTTGCACTATGTATTTTTCAAATAATGGTTTTGCATATTTTATTTGTATTATTGTCATATTGTTCTCATTTTGATAAATTTCTAAACCAAGACAATAATTAAGAAGCCCCAAAATTTTCATCTCAAAATCCTTCTCTAGTTCCTTTTTAACTTTATTTATCAAACTTTTCGAGCTTCTTATAACTACTATATCTTCAACATACACTACAGGTATTATTATGTCATTTTTAATATTTTTTGTATAGATATTTGCATATGATAGACTTCTAAAGTTATGTCATAGTATATTATTATTAATCTCTAAATACCATGCCCTTGGTTCTTTCTTTAGACCATACAAATATTTGTTCAATTTGCAAACTTTGTGTTCTTGTCCTTTAATCACAAATCATTCTGGTTGCAACACATATACTTCTTCAACAACACCATTAAGAAATGCACTTTTTACATCCATATGATGTAGTTTCCATCCATGATGTGTTTCTAAAGCACAAATTGTTCATATAATAGTCATTTTTTTTATTGGTGTAAACGTTTCTTCATAATAAATTCATTCTCTTTGAGTGTATCCTTTTGCAACTAGTCAAGCTTTATATTTGTTAAGAAAACCATATACTTTATATTTAATTTTGTTGATCCATTTAAAACCAACTATTTTCTTTCTTGAGGGTAAATCAACTATATTCCATGGTTTATTCTTCATTAATGCTTCATATTTTGATTCCATAGTTGCCTTCCATTTTGGATGATTTAATGCTTTTAGTTTTGATGTAGGTTCTACAGAACTTATCAATTCCCTATTCATTCTAGTTAAAATATGAGTTTGGGATCTTGTAGATGTAATATCTAACATTTACTCTAGTTTTGAATCCTTAAGTGTATATCTAAACCATATTGGTTCTATTATTTGTAGAATTGTAGTAATATCTATAATTTTATTATGTTCATCCTGTATATCTAATTATGAATCTTCACTTGATGAGTCTTCTTCTAAAAAATTTAGAAGAGCTTCCAAATCAGCTTTTTGTTATTTAATGGAATTTTTAATTTCTTCATCAAATATGACATCTATGATTATGTAGATTTTATTTATTTATTTATTTATTTTTTAACATGGTGGAATCAGTAGCCACCATGAATCCGAGTAGGTTGTCCGATTTTTATGGCCGCCATAGTATTCTACGATGTCCACCCCGAAATCCGCCACATAGATCTTCATGTTTTCCACCCCTATAACCACCATGCCACAATAAATTTAAACCTTTTATTCCACTGAAAGCACCAAGAAAGGGACAAGCATTTAGTCCGATGAGGCATGAGATTTGAACCTTGGACCTCCGCCCCCCTTACGAGGTTTTGTCAAACCAATTGGTCTATACCTCGGACCTTGTAGTTTATCTTTATCATCGGATCAATTATTCTATATTCTATTGACTCATCATCATAACTGATAAATATTCTACACAATTTTCTCATCTAGTTTAATTCTTTCTTGCTTTGTAATATGCATATATGCTTTACAACCAAAGATTTTTAATCTTTATACTATAGTTTTTCATCCTATCCATACTTATTTAGGAGTGATATTTTTCAATATTCTTGTAGGTGATCTATTTTGTAGATATACAATTGTTTTTACTTTTTCCCAATATTGATGGTCAAGATGTGCTTCTTTTAACATACTAAAAACTATTTTTATAATTGATCTATTTCTTCTTTCTACAATACTAGTTTATTATGGTGAATATGTTATAGTAAGTTGTCTTTTTATACCATTGGTTTCTAGAAAGAGATTAAATTCCTTTGATAAGAATTCGCCTCCTTTATCTGATCAAATTTTTTATTGTTTTACTTGTTTCGTTTTCTACTAGTAATTTGAACTGTTTGAAATAGTTGAATGCTTCAAATTTAAATTTCATAAAATACACCCACAAGTTTTTGGAGTAATCACCAAAAAATAGTTAAAAATATTTGTCCTCCAATACTAGTGATGTTCATTGGACCACATAGATTAGTATATACTAGTTTTAAAAGTTCTTGATTTCTATGCTAATTGAGTTTAAATAGAAGTCTATATGTTTTCCTACTAGACATTTTAGACATATAGTAGATTCCCAATAAATTTTTGGTAATTATTTAACCATTTAGTGTTCACTCATTTAATTTAATGAAAATATGCTTATATGTCCTATTCTTTTGTGCTAAATTTCTCTAGTTTTTGAAATCTTTATTAATAGAGCCTTGTTGGACAATGTATCCAGAGTGAAAAAATATCCTTATATGAACCTGAAGCTATAAATTTTCCTTGTTTGATAATAAGACATATATTTTTGTCTTTAATAGTTTTGAATTCAACTATAAAATTCTAATCCATAAGTTGAAATACTGAAAGAAGATTGGTAATCAATCCAATTACATATAGTATATCTCTAATTATTCTTGTTCCGTTTAATAGATCAAGTAAGATATTTTTGACTCCTTTAACCTCACAAGTCATACTATCTACCATAACAACTATTTTTTCATATTTTCGTGAAGAGTATTAAACCAATGTTTATTTCCTATCATATGTCTACTAGATCCAAAGTCAATGCACCAATAATCCCCAAGGATATTTAACTATATCTTCTAAATCAATCAAAGAAAATTTTGTAAATTTAATTTCTTTAAAATAGTAAATCTTATGACTCCCTAGTTTAATTTTCTAACCTTTGATGTTGAAATATGTTTTGATCCAAAAATTGAATTTTTAAAATTTCAATAACTCTTAATAAAATTTTGAATTTCCAATTTTCTCAAAAATTCAAATACTTGAAATAATCAAGTAAATTAAATTAATGTAAAAATCCTTATAACTCTATATTTCTAACATAATAATTAAACTCAAAAAATAAATACTTATCACTCCATAAATTATATTCTTCTAATTATTCAAGTATACCTTATAACTCCTCTAAAGACTTAATAAATATTTAAATTAAGCTCTAACCTTAGATTTTTTTTTTTTAAAAGAGGGTAAAAATTTATTAACTCAGCAAAACATTCATGATACAAAGAAAAAGCAGAAGCTATTCAGACATATCAGCTCTCAATAAAGAAGAGAGATATTGAGAGCAATCAGAAGAAAGTTGAGACCAATTTTGAACATCCCAACCATCTTGAAACTTAGAAGCCCATTTAGCTAACAAATCCGCTACCCTATTCCACTCCCGAGGAATATGCACAAAAGAAATGAATTCCAAGTGAGCAAAGATATTAAGAATTTGCCGAGCAACCCAACTCAACCGCCAACAACCATGAAGACTATCTCCAGAATTTAACAAATTTATAACAATCTGAGAATCAAATTCACAAACAATCTGACGCCAACCCAAAGCATACCCTTGCTCCAAAGCATATAAAATTGTGAGTGCTTCCATGAAGTTATTAGAATGATGTCCCTTAAAGCAAGAGAAAAAAATTGGATAGTACCACTACTATCCCGCCCCACACCACCAATACCAGCATTACTCGGATTACCCCGGGAAGATCCATCTGTATTAATTTTCAGCATTCCCTGAGGAGGCGGATTCCATTTGCCAGCCCTCCACACCCAATTATTCTGACCCATCCATATGCAAGAGACATTAGGACTAGGACCATTAACCATCAAGCCTAATATTTCCATGATCTGACGTTCCGCATGGTCCATGGGAGAAATAATCTGACATTTTGCAGACATAGTTTCCTGGATCATTCGCAAAATCCTCTGCCAGACCTAGGAAGTAGTTAACTCCTTACCTTGGAAAATATGACGGTTCCGTTCAAGCTAAATCTTCCAAAAAATGCATGAAGGACCAATACTCCATCCAACTTGTAAAAAGAAAGCCGCTGCAGGAGGCCACCCCATACTCCTCCAAAAATCAACTATTGATGAAGCATGCGAACAAGGGTGATTCCATACTCCCCACCAATAATTCCAGACTTGTCGAGCAAAGTCACATTGGAGAAGTAAATGCCCAACAGATTCTTCAGCCTTCCCATAGTTATAGCATAAAGAGGGGCCAACAAACCCACGCTTTTGAAAATTATCCCAAGTGAGACAACGATTATGAGTAGCCTGCCACCCATAAAACTACACTTCGGCCAAATAAACTTATTCCAAACTTGTTTCCACCATGGAACCTCCTCCTCACCAAACCGTTGCCGATCCAAAACACAATAACCAGCAACAACCAAAAAAATCCCTCTATTATCTCTTCCCCAAGCTAGCACATCATCCCCAGGTAGAGAAGAGCAGGGACGGCTAGCGAGAATATGGGCTAGCTCTGCCCTCGCATCCATAGTGCCACCAGTAAGCCATTCTCGAGGATCCTTCCACTGGAGACTAACCATCTGACCAAAGGACTTAACAATTTTGAAATCTGCCACCTTCAACCATCCAGCATCCAAAAAGCATTGAGCAAGATCTTGAAGATGTGGAAACTCGCTAAGAAGAGGAGCAAATCCATCCCAATAATCCTACCAAAAAAGAGCCCAAGACCCAGTATAACAAATCCAGAATAACCCCTGCTTAACCAACTCTGCTCCCTTTTTCAAAGTATTCCAAACAAATGATCCTCGACTAGTCAAGTTGTATCGAGGAATCTCTGAACCTTCCACTCCCCTAAGATACTTGTGGGAGATAATATTGGCCCAAGTTTGCTTCTGATTACTACACCAACACCAATACAGCTTAGAAGCCAAAGCAGTCCCAGAAAGAGAGCTTAGACGAAGACCCAACCCCCCAGCTTGCTTTGGTCGACAAATAGTCTCCCATTTAACAAGACTCCATTTTGAGGAACCAAGATTGCCAGCCCATAGGAATTGTCTAGAAAGAGAATCCAGGTCATGAAGAAAACTTGCTGGAGCAATCTGAATAAGGCATCTATACACCGGTAAAGCCTGCACAACTGACTTCAAAAGTAATACCCGACCAGCAAAAGTTAACCATCTATGAGTCCAATGACTAACTCGACTATGAAATTTGTCAAGTATGTTAGTCCAAACCGCCCTAGGTAGAGGACCAACAGAAATGGGAATCCCCAAGTATGTAAGAGGAAGAGTTCCAACCTGAAACCTGAGAATCTGAACAATTCTAGCTTGAACCCTGGGATCTGTATTGAAAAATAAAATAATAGACTTGTGCTCATTAATATCCTGACCAGAGACAACCAAATACAAGTCCAAAGCATGTCTAAATTTGGTTGCTTCACAAATAGAGGCTACACCCAAGAGAGCAGTGTCATCAACAAACTGAAGATGGGAAATGGCTGGCCTACTATTCTCCCATTTCCATCCATGAATAAGACCCTGGTGAACCTGATCTTTAAGCCAGCGACCCAGACCTTTAGCCATAATTATAAACAAGTACAGATATAAAGGATCCCCCTATCGAAGACCCCGAGAAGAATGAAACAAAGGAGAGGGCTTTCCATTAATTAGGACAGAATATGAGGGAGTTGTAATACAACTCATAATCCACTCAATCCAAGAAGGATCAAATCCAAAGGCCAATAGGATTTTGTGAAGAAAAGACCATTTCACCCTGTCATAAGCTTTCGCCATATCCAAATTCATAAACATAAACTTATTCTTAGAAGTGCTCATAGAATGGATCACCTCGGCAGCAATAGCCACTCCATCCAAAATTTGTCGACCAGCCACATAGCCACCCTGCTCATCAGAAACAACTCTATCCAGCCAAGGCTTGAGATGCTCCGCAATCAGCTTAGTAATAATTTTATACACCACATTGTAGAGAGCAATAGGTCGAAACTGATCAAAAGAGCTAGCACCCTCCTTTTTAGGAATTAGCATCAAAAGAGCTAACCTTAGATTACTTTCTAAATTGCTCACTTAATTTAAATTTCTTTCTCACTCTAAACTATGTGCTTGTTGCTAGCATTAAGAACTAGGGTTTCAAAAAATATTCCTTTTGCTCTTTAGAAACTAGTTTGAAGGTGTCTCAATGATTGATATCTATCATGTGGAATGTTGCATGTGTTCTAGAAAATGTGTTATACCCAATGCTGCTCACTTATTGTGGAATGTTTCATGTGTTTTGAAAATGCATTACTTATAACACTGAATGTGTTATAAGTTGTTGCACATGTCTCACATTTGATCTGAACACTCTTATTACCTTCAATATTAGATGACTCCACCATTTTTAGTGTTGAATTTCTTGGATTTTTCTATGTTGTTTTGTCTTCCAATTATTATATATGTTGTATCTTTCTCTAATTGATTCAAATTCCAACAATATTAGACATTTCTCTTTCATTACTTGATTTAAATTCCAATAATATTAGGTATTTCCCTTTTATTGGTTGATTTGGCTTCCAATAATGTTAGACATTACCCTTTTACTGGGTGATGTGGAAATGTAGAATATTGGTGCAAAGTGTTCTTCAATGTTAAAGGTTTAGTTTATTCTTTTGGAAGCTTTGCTACTCCCTTTTTAAAATTCTACTTGCTTGCTTTATTTTTTCACAATACATATTATTCTTACTAAACTATGTTGTTGTGTTGGTAATATTATTTACAATGCTATATATTCATATGTATGGCACTTCTATAATAAAAAATTTTATACCTTGCTTTTCCTTTATGCTAATGTTGGATTGGTCATTTGGATTTTGCTTTCTTGGATGAATTTTATTTTCTTTTATAGTTTGGTTGTATGGCTTCTCTAACAGACTTGCTACTAAATATGGCCTATGCTTGTCCTTGCTAGACATGACCAAATGGGATTATTTGATCTTTTCTTTGGAGCTACCCCAATGGATTCACTTTATATTTTAACTTTATTATACCTCTCTCTTGGTCCTATCTTCTATATGAACCTATTTCTCTTATTCTGATATCTTTCTTCTATATTATCCTCTTGAGTCTATGTCAATATAACTTGAATCTTCTTCTACTACACTCTAATGTTAAATTTCTTCTCTTTCTTTCTTAGAAATATTTAAATGCTTCTCAATATGCTACACATTTCTTTTGGTTTCCTCTATCTTCAAATATCTACACTTAGAAGCTAAAAATACTCTCTATGTTATGTAGGAAGCTTCTCACACTTCTAGAAAATCATATTCAATATCTTAAGTTGCACCTAAAAACACAATATGATTCTCCTCCTTACTAGAGAATACAAAATATTATCAGGGTAACTTTGTATGTCCCTAAATATTCTAACTATTTTCTGAATTAGTTCTATCTCAATATTCATTCTATAAATCTTCAAATCAATATTAGGGTTGGCTATATCCCTGAATGACCAAGTATTCTTGAGTTGGTTACCTATTTGCCAATTTAGTTGAGTCCTAGTCTTCACTGATTTTCATTCAATCTAGTGGAAAGACCCTAACTTTTTCTACTCAATATGACTACCTTAAATAAAAGAGTTTGAGTCTCATTTCCTTCAAAGTGGATAGACTCTTAATAAAATTTATCAAATGTGGACAAAGTCAATTTATAATAGTGTCTTCAATAAAACTCTATCAAAATGGACAGAGATTGATGGTATCTTAGATACCACTAATGGTTTTTTTAAGCCTTAATACTACCACAATATATCATGGAATATATAAAAATATAACACATTTCCCCAAATAAAATTGCCATAGTAAGAAAGGTCAAATATAATCTTAAATAAAAATATAGAAACAAAATTACTTTCTTCCTCTTAAAAAAATTAGTAAAGAGAGATACATGTTATGGAGCCTTGTCTCTATGATATAGTTTTGTACAATGACTTTCATATTCTTGACTATTCCTTTTCATATGACCTTTGAAATATTAAATTTCCACTTCCACATAAGACTATTAGCCTTCTTTCATGATATATGTATATATTCTAATTTATTAAATAATATAATATCATCTAACAATAACATTCATCAAGGTCCGAGGAGTATACCAATTGGTTCAACAAAATATTGTAAAGGGGGTGGAGGTCCAAGGTTCAAATCTCAGGCCTCATCGTATTGAATGCTTATCCTTTTCTTGGTGCTTTCAGTGGCATAAAATGTTTAAAATGATTGTGGCATGGTGGTTATAGGGGTGGAATACGTGAAGATCTATGTGGCAGCTTTTGGGGTGGACAATGTAGAATACTGTGGTAGCCATAAAATCCTAACAACCTACTCGGATTCATGGTGGCTACCAATCCCACCATGTAAATTAAAAAAAAAATAACATTCATCAAAACTAAGGAAAAAATGAAACTAGATCTTTGTGAGACTTGAAATTGTGTTGAGTTCATTGTCTAAACCTTAGTCAACATAGCATAGCCAACTCATTAAGAGCTATAACAATTATTGAGTATTTAATAGATCTATGAAGAACACCATTTGAGCTACCTATGATGAACATAATCAGTAAAAATGTATGTGCTTGCATGATTCAAACTCAAGTCCTTCCACTACTTACACTCAATCATGAACCTGATTGACTAGCCTACCATGTGCTTGTGCTGAATCTAAATCATAATCCACTTGATAAACCATCCAATGCCCCATATAATAGAAGAAAAAATATAATAGGTATTCAAATTCAGATTCTTCTAGTTGAAACAACCCCACTTGGTTCCAACTAGTTTTATAAAAATCAATTTGATTTGAATATCAATATACCCGTTCTCCTTGAATAAATGCATTATTTGCAACCTACCTTTATAAAAATTTATCACTTTGTGCAAAGATAAAATGCACCAAAATTTAAATTCTAAATTTTGAAATCAACCTTTCTTCCCTTTGTTCAAAGTTTCATAGCTACTCTATGAGAAAGGAAGAAGGATACTATTATGGTAAGACAAATTTGAATTTTCATGTGGAAGATTAAAAATACTTTGATCATAACAAAGTAGAATTTAGAGTAGGCAAAAAATATTCACGATCTTCAAAAGAATGAATAGAAAGTATTGGATTAAGATATTAAATATCCTCTCTGCCTCTTATGCCAAAGATGCTTATGAAGATTTTAGAAGTAGTCACCCTAAAATTTAGAATAAATGTTAGATATTTCGTGTAACATTCCTCCCATATTTTTATTCATATGCTTGCTATTATCTTTAGAATGAGATACTATTGATAGGTTTTATGAGTGCAGGAATAGGTATTCATCTTCCCATAAGCAAATTAGTTGAAATTATTACCCACATTTTGGTGGAAATATAGGGGTTATCCACATGAGGTAATGTGGCATATGATGTGTAATGCTCGAAAATCATCATGCCCTATTGGTCGTTTGTAACTTTACCACATTGCAATTTTTTTGAATGTTAATTGTAAATTTTTTATGAATTACTAGAAGGAAGGCGCTACAGTTTTGTTGTTCATTTTACTGTATTTTTTCTTCTTTTAAATAATATTTTATCACTATAAATAAAATAGAAATTATGGATGCAACAGAGAATTTTGTTTAGAATTTCTAAGCAGTAGAAGCACCAGCAAGAAGTCAATTTTAAAGGAAGAAGTGCTTCAGAAAGGAAAATAAATGAAGTCAGGCTCTTTCACTCCAATTTGTGCTTTCAGAGGAGTTTCATCTTAAGAATGTGAAAATCATGATCTAATTCAAGGATAAAGTCAAAGGGAGGAAATAAATTACTTTCACCCAAATTGAGGGGAAAAATCACTTTCGTCCCTCTTGGAGGTGAAACATGATCCCAAAGGGCTAAGATTGCCCAACAGAAATAAAGGGGTGAAAGTCTTAAAATTCAAATGGAAGAATAAAATGATTTTATCCCAATTGAGGGGTAAAAACCCTTATCACCCCTCTTTGGAGTGAACATTATTTTAAATTACAAGTGACTTCATTGAAGTTAAAATTAAAGGTGTCTTCACCTCGAGGGAATGGCGCAACATCCTGTCACTCTTTTGGGGCAAAATGAAATGTAAAAGGAACTTATAAGAGGCACTACATGGGTCAAGCACCAATTGAATTAAAGAGAATTTTTTAATGTGCTTTCACCCCAAGAGAGGGGTGAAAGTCCTTATAGCCCCTCTCTAGGATGAAACGTAACATAAGAAAAAAATTTAGAAGGCATTCATATATCGAGCATCAATTTTTGGAAGTAGACTATTTAAAGGTTCTTTCACCCAAAAAGATAGGCAACAATTCCTATTACCCCTCTTTAGAGTGAAACACATTTTAAAGATATTTTAAAAGAAGGCATGGTGGGCCCGACTTGAGCAAGTCAAAGCAGAATTTTGAAGAGAGTTTCACCCTAAATGAGGGGAGAAACTCATTGTCACCTTAATTGGGGTGAAAAGGGATTTTGAATATTTTAAAAAAGGGCAAGAAATAAGGTTGACGTCATGGGAACCTACCTTAATGTATTTTAGGTTTTTCATCTACAACTGGGATAGAAATAAAATGAGAAGTGCTCGATGCAGAATCAAGGCATTGTAAATTGAAGGCGCCCCTATTGAGAGGCACCATATGGTTTTACCTTTCCAGGAGGTGAATGGGACCTTATGATTTGATTTCGATCGAAAGCATTGTGCAATGCAATACATCAAAATTAAAATAGTGGGAAGTGATGTCACCTCTCCAAAGGGGTAAAAGTCCCTGTCACCCTCCTCTAAGGTGAAAGTAGAAAAGGTAATTAAAAAGAGTGATTAATGGGTAATGTTTTTGGAGATGTCGAACCAAACTGTTTTGTCACCCATTGCTACTCTGAAAGGATTTTTTTACCCCACTCTTGGGTGAAATTAATTATTTAACATTAATTTCTCAAGGATATTGCTTTCAAAGGTATTGTTGAGTGAATATTTTGTCCCGTAACAAAATGACCACGCAACTAGAGTCTCAGACAGGAAACTCTTTCTTGCAAAGAAAATTTGTTATTTTAATTTCTCCAAGGTTCTTGTGAACAAACATTCATATGCATATAACCAATTAAGACTTAATGCAAATAAATGAATGTATCCTAGAATAACTCAAATCCTGCAAGTAACTATTAACAAGGGGCCTTTAATGATTCACAACAAACTTTGTGACCCTAATCCGTTAAAATAACCAACCGTGTAAAACAAAAGAAAGAACAAAAAATCCCTTTCTTTTTTTTTATGCTCTTGAAATTAATGAAACCCTCCCGAAAATAAATTAGTAACCTCTTTTATCTTTTGGCTTAAAGAAAGATTTTAAATGAGAAAATGCGTGGTATAGGCCACTTCATTTTAAGCTCCGTGCCTTTAACATGAGGTTCATTTTATCGTTAACTGGTTCATTTTATCTTTTATTTAATTGTTCTGCTATTTCTATGTTAGCTTTTGGAGTTAGTAAAATTGAAAACGTATTCTGGAATGCACCAGAATCCGAAATGCCAATCTTTGAATAAAAAATGTGAAAATAAAATTAGAACCTAAAACAGATAGATTCTTTATGAGAATCAGCTGGAAAAACTGAAACAGGACGTTAATTTGGTTAGCAATCTCCTCCCTGCAAAACCCCAAGTTATGAGATGAAGCTCTAAAACAACCTGACCTAACAGACCTGCAATAAAACATAGTCGAATCAGATCAGATGCAAGACTCTAAGGAAATAAATAATTGCAACATTCTATCATTCACCTATCGTAACCCACATTATGGTGTAAACGAATAGATACAAGAAAGAATAATGCAAGGGAAAGATCTACAAAAATAATAGTAGTCTTAGCCTTCAATCTCCTTTTGGTTTCACACACAAAAGTTACTCTTGCCAAATAAACTCCTTTTTATTCACAAAAATAATGCTTTTCTTCTTACAATTTCCAGCCCTTGTATCTACATTCGCTTCTCTTTTAAACTTTCTATTGCGGCTCTTGGTTTCCCTCTGCGACGCTTCGTTTCACTTCCCATATCGCTTCGTTTCATTTTCTCGCTTCTTTGGTGTTTTGACGTTTTGCTCGAGCCTAAAACGTTTGGTCTTCTCTGCTAACTGTAACTGTCGATCTGAAGCGTTATCATGACCCTCATGCCTTTGTGCCACGTGTTCAGCACTTTTCTACATGTTCTGTAATGGCCCCATGTAAATCGTGACGTTTTTATGCATGCAGCTTTGCTTCCTTGCTTTCATCGTGAAAACGTGACATGTCGCGATATCGCGACATTTTCCTGCCAATAACCCTATCCGCTTTCATGCATAGTGAAAATGAGACATGTCACGATATCATGACGTTTTTCTATCAGCAGCCTTTCTTGCCTTCATGCACAACGAAAATCCGACATGTCACGATTTCGCTACAAGTTTTCCGCACTTAGTCTCTTTTCAATAAAGTGTCACGAAATCGCTACCATTTTTTGCCCTCTGCATGGTCTTCACTTTCTATCATGATTTCGTGACGTCTTTGTCTGGCTGGAACGTTTCCTCAAAAGTTGCATGATATCGCTACGCCTTTGTGCCTTAGACTCTTTTCATTCAGGTGAACCACGATACCAGAACACGTAGCGATTTCGCTACGCTTCTTTCTTTGTTTGGCTTCATTTTTTGACTGTAGCGAAATCGCTACCATTTTACCACTTAGGCCTTTTAATCCACCCGCATCGTAAAAATGTGACGCGTCGCGATTTCGCGACGCCTTTCGACTTATGCGCTTTGTGTCAGTTCTCGTCACGATTTCGCTACACTGCTGGGCCTTATCGCCTTTGGCTCGGTTTTGTCATGATTTCGTGACCATTTTATATTTTATGCCTTCTGCCCATTTGCAAGCCGTGAAAATCAAACACGTCATGATTTCGCGACGGTTTCGCCCACCTGCTATCGTTGACTGCGTTGACCATGATTTTGCGACATGTCACGATTTCGCTACGCTTTTCTGCTTCGTGCCCCGTTTGACTGTCTTGACCGCGATTTTGCGACATGTCACGATTTCGCTACAATTTTCCATTCTACCTTTCTCTCTCCTCTCTGGGCCACGATGGAGCAACATGTCGCGATATCGTGACACTTTTTCATTTTGGCAGTGACGGAGCGACATGTCGCGATATCGCGACAACTTTCGGCCGCGACAGAGCGACATGTCGCGATATCGCGACAACTTTTCTCCTTAGTGAAATTTTTGCCTTTTTCTTTGATTTTCTTAGCATCTGGGTCACTGTTTTCTTCTTTGAAAGCATGCAAAAAGGTGGGCCCCCAATTTTGGGGTGTGTTGTGGATTAGCCACAACAAATGGCGACTCTACTCGTCAAATGCTCCAGAGCATTTTGGTGAGAACCCAACCTGAAATATACAAGCTTAGATACCAAGGCGTCAAGCACATAAAAGATAAACAAATACCGACGAGATCAGAAGTACATGAAACATCGGAATCATTAGTATTAGCTCGGTGTGTGCTATTTGTTTTCATTCCATATCGCTTGAACTTGATCAACATTCCATTGTCAGTTTTACATGCATGCATATGTGAGACCGTGAATGATTTGTGTAACCTAATAAATATGCTTAGAGATTTTGCTTTTACAAATGCATAGACCTTCTAATATCATACACAAATATTCAAGATTATCAAACCCTCTTAGGATCAACCATGTGTATAATGAATTGTTTTATTAGATCCCAAAGTTGGTTATGAGTCACTACTATCTTGAACCCATGTGTAAGTGAAAGTGAAATCAGAGCTTTGGGAAATCAGACTCCCAACCTAATCGAGATGAGAGTTTAACCCTATTCTTACTACTCTGATTTGGAATTCATTACCTCACTTTGAGCAAAATAATTTAACCAATTATGGAAGAAATGGTCATGCTAGTCTAACCCTTTGAACAGTCAGTGGTCTTGTTTTTTTAGACAAGACATGCTGTCATGCATGGGCATACCTAACCCCATAATCCATGACTTAACTTCATTTCTTTGGACCTTGGGGATGACTACCCATCCTTTGCAGAGGACAAGTAGTACGATCCTTCCAATCCAATATAAATATGAGATGGGAAAAATTAATTTTTACTTCTTGGATCTTGGGGATGACTACCCATCCTTGCTAGGGACATGTAGTACGATCCTTCCAATCCAAGCTTTAGATGAAAATGGAGAATATTAATTTTATTGCTTGGACCTTGGGGATGACTACCCATCCTTTGCAGAGGACAAGTAGTACGATCCTTCCAATCCAAGCTTTATCATGAAATGAGACATAGGAGCTTTGGGGAATCAGATTCTCAACCTAGGCGAGATGAGAATTATGCCCTATCCTTACTACTCCATGTAGGTCAAATCAAAGTTTTGGGGAGTTGGATCCTCAACCTAAGTTCGATGAGGACTTAACCCTATCCTTACTACTCCGATTTTAGGCTTTAAGCTTTATGGAAGTGGTAAAAACCACTGTTTTAAGGATCATGTTGCATAATAGGATAGACATGAAATACTTCTTTCGCCTGACCTTTTCTTCCAAGCAAGGTTTTGATCATTTTGCTCAAGATCCTTTTTAATGTGTATAAAATGTGCTTGGTTCTAGATATCTCGGGGCTCGGCTTTCCAACCTTAGGATTTTTTTTATATTTATGTTATAGCATAACCCTAAGAGGATTTGACACACTTTAATGATTTGTATCTGAAATGCATATGCAACTAAGATGGCATGTATATGCAAAGTGAGATGTAATATGAATGCATTGCCCTTTGAATTGCAGATGAAGTATTGCCATAATTTGTAAACCTGACTACTTCATGCATCACAAGCCTCAAACGATATTATTTAACTGTTTGTGTTACATGTGGAGCTTTTACAACATAATTCCAATGTTTCATATTTTCCCGATCTTAGGCATGTGTTAACATTTCAAACTTTTATTCTTTTTTTTTTTTTTAAATAAATAATGTCAAATAAACACACCACCTAAACGGCAAACCTGCACACACAAAAGAAACAAAGCACGACATCATTACATATAATACAAAACCTAAACATGTCAAACAAACACACAACTTAAATATCAAATCTGCACACACAAAAGAAACAAAGCATGGCATAATTACATATAATACAAAACCCAACCGCTTCAAGCCTGGAAATAGTGTTTCAAGTGCAACCCATTGACAGGTAATGCCAAATCCTTTCCATCCAAGGTTTTTAGTCTAAAACTATTTTCCCCTAGGACTTCTAAAATCTGGTACGGACCCAACCATAAGTAGTCAAACTTATCATGATCCCCTTTCTTCTCATGTCTTTTATCCCATAACAACACTAGATCTGATATTTTAAAAGCCTTGGCTCTAGACTTTTTGTCAAACCATATTTTTACTACATCCTGGTGTTTACTAAAATGAAGCATAGCCTCATCCCTTTTTTCATCCAGATGCATTAATTGTGTTAGTCTAGACTCAAGTTTATCATTGGTTCCGAAATAATCTTTCATGAAATGCGAGTGTTTGTAACTTGAGATTTGTAGGAAAAATGGGATCTTGTCCATAAACCAGATGGTAAGGAGATGTTCCTATTGATTCTTTGACTCTGATTCTGTCAGCCCAAAGAGCCAACTTAAGTTTGTTATGCCAATCTCTAGGATTTCTTTCCAACAATTTTTTTATGACGCATAACAAATTCTTGTTAGAAGATTCAGCCAATCCATTGCCTTGCGGATAATAATTGGAAGAGAATTTTAAACTCACACTATTGTCAAATGCCCAATTAGCAAATTCCAAAGAGGAAAAAGCTGAACCATTATCACTTACAATGGAGTTAGGCATCCCAAACCGAGTGACAATATTATCCTCTAAGAATTTAATAACAACCTCCGAAGTAGCATTCTTTGTGGGGATAGCTTCAGTCCACCTTGTGCAATAATCCGTAGCTGTCATAATGTATTTGTGGGAATCGGATGAATTGGGACTGATAATCCCAACAAAATCCAGGCCCCATTGCGCAAAAGGTCTAGACTCAATTACGGATTGTAAAGGCATGGAAGCACCCCTGTCTCTATTGGCTGCAGTTTGACATGTATGACATGACCTCACATGAGTATGGGCATCTTTGAATAGTCGAGGCCAATAATAACCGGCTCTAAGGATTTGATGGGTTGTGGCATTAGCGGACCCATGTCCTGTCCCATGTTTACCATGAAATTCCTCGAGTATTTGCACTGCCTCTTTTTGATCAACACAACGAAGGTAAATACCTTCATGGTTTTTCTTGTATAACGTGCCAGATCTAATTAGGAAATTAGCAGACTTCAAGCGCAAGGCTCTTCGTTGAGTAGAATTCAAATGCGGTGGACATTTACCGTTTAGTAGAAAATACACCACATCTGCATACCATTCATCTTTGGTTATATCTACGATTTCATAATGTTGACATGAAATTGCGAGATCCTTTTCTCCTATAGCCTTAACCAACCCTTGTCCCCGCACTATCTTCATGGATTGAATCTCAAGATCAAACTCTTGCAAAGTTGAAATCCACTTCCCTCGTCTTTCACCTAGTTCATTCTGTATAAACATGGCTTTGACTGCAGGATCTGGGACTATAGCAAACACCCTACCGTGGACTATATAATGCCTGAATTTCTTAACGGTCTTGACTAGAGCATACATTTGCTTGTCCAAGATGGAGTATCTCAGCTTCGCATCTTTGAGAGGACTACTCAAAAAGGCAATAGGATTTTCAATGTTGCCTTCACTCTTCTGAGTTAAAACACTCGCAAAGGAGTGATCTGAAGCAAATGTGTAAATATAGAAAGGCTTCGTATAATCGGGACTCACTAAAACCGGGGCTTTAGAAATCGCGTCCTTGATATTTTTGAAAGCATCTCTATTTTCATCTGTCCACTTGATCTGGACCTCTTTCTTTAACATGTCGTTCAAAGGCTTTGCTATTTCTAGCAAAATCTGCAATAAATTTTCTGACGAAATTGATCTTCCCAAAAAATGATCTCAACCCCTTTTTGTTGTTGGGACAAGGAATCTATTGTATGGCCTCTATTCTTTCAGGGTCAATGGAAATTCCATCCTTAGATATTACATGTCCCAATAACTTTCCTTCCGTTACCCCGAAAATGCACTTCTTTGGGTTGAGAGAGATGCCATGTTCCCTGCATCTTTGAAAGACTTTCTTTAGATCCCTGACGTGGTTTTCCCTGTTCTTAGAAAAGACAGGAATGTCATCTACATAGATAATAATGCACTTACCTATGAGCCCCTTAAAAGCAAAGTCCATAGCTCGTTGGAATGTGGCACCTGCGTTCAATAGTCCGAAAGGCATTCTCCTGTATGCAAAGGTGCCCCACTTTGTGGTGAAGGCAGTTTTCATCCTATCACTAGGATGGATAAGGACCTGATTATATCCCGAATAACCATCCAGGAATGACATCATCTCCGACCCATTTACCTTTTGAAGTATTTCATCAATGGTGGGTAATGGGTAATTGTCCTTTTGTGAGGCTTTATTAAGATTTCTAAAATCGATACACAACCTTATTTCTCCATTCTTTTTCCTCACGGGGACCAGGTTAGCAACCCATGTGGAGTGCCTAACAGGAAAGATGATTTTAGCTTCTAACAGTCGCTTTACCTCTTTCTCTATCAAGGGTTCTAATAATGGATTGACTAGCCTCTGTCTCTGCCTGAAGGGTTTGGAGTCTGGCTTCAAAGGAATCGTATGCGTTATGACATTCTGATCATAGGTTTTCAGCTCCTTATAACTCCAAGCTATGCAGTCTATGTATTCCTTTAATGTATTGGCAATGGAATCCTTCTCCTGTTTGGTACATGCTTTTGCTATGAATACTTCTCGAGGGTTTTCTGCACTTCCAATATTAACCAAGTCACAGGCTTCTCTGGGAGGTGGAACCTTTCTACCTTCTTTTGGTTGGTATCCGATATCGAAAGTTTTTTCTAATGAAGCCATCTCATTTGGCATCTTATTACATTTTCCAATAATCTTTTCTTCCAAATCTGCATCTTCTAGGTCCCTCTCATCTTCATCTATAACCTGCTTTTCAAATATGCCAGAATTAGTGACAAAATGGAATATGTGCTTGTCACTATCAAACACTTGGAAATTCGTGACATTATCCGGTATCGAGGGACAAGGGACCAGTTCTATGGAGAATTTCTTACATTTCTTATGATCCACTGGTTTCAACATACTCGCAGCTACGGCTAGAGAGTCTACCAGACGATTGCCTTTTCTAGAGATCAGAGATATGTTAAAAGCATCAAACTCATCTATTAAATCTCTAACCCCGGTTCTGTAAAGTCTGAGCCGCTTGTTCTTACATACGTATTGTCCCTTCACTTGTTTTACCACCAGCTCCGAATCACCAAGGACCTTGATACACTTAACTTTCTTTCGAAGGGCCAATTGAAGTCCGAGAATCAAGGCCTCATATTCTGCCATATTGTTGGTGGCAAGGAACTGTAGTCTATATGCAGCGAACATAGGCTCTCTGTCTGAACATGATAATTCAATACCGGCTCCTGCTCCTTGTCTGGACTTGGATCCATCAAATCTTAAAGTCCAAATGTCCTGATGTCCTTCGGTAACGTTGCCTCCAATCCTTTCATTTTGGGAATTTTTAGGTGTTTCTATGTCCAAACAATATGCTCCTAATTCCGCTTCAATGTATTGGATCTCATTAGGCTTGTTGTATTCCGTGATCATCTCCTTGAGCCTAGGTTCACTATCAATCCGAATTTGGTTGGCCACTCCCCTCCAAGGCAACCACATATGTGAAGAATCTGTCACAATGTAACCGTTTAGGTTTTTACTCCAATCTCTTCCCAAAACCATGCCATATTTGATAGGAATGTCGAGCACCAATATGTCTATGTGATGTTGAACCCTAGGTTCTGAATTGACTTGAATAAGAACATCACCCAATTCTCCCACTGCCTCCATGGTTGATCTATCCAGCTGCACCACCCCGCTTCTAGAAGGTTTTGGTGTAAGTCCCAATTTTTTACAGATTTCTAGGGGCATAATGGTAGCCGAGGCCCCTGAATCTATTAAGCAATTGTGCAAGTTTTTACCCGCAATTCTAATGGTTATCGAAAAAGGAGGTATATCTCGTTTTTCCTTTTTCAAAACCAATCGGGACTCAACACTTTTAGCTTCATGAACTTGGGCAGGTGGATCTAAACTTTTTGGTGGACTTACTTCTTGGCCTAATAATCGGGACATATCATACATTGAGACATTGGCCTTAGTTTTCTTCATGTCTTCCACCAAGTCATAAGTGGGTTTTTCTGAATTTGACATGTTTTGCACCATCTTAGACTTTTCCACCATGGATGGAGGAGAGGGATTGACATCTCCTTTGAAATCAGGAGGGAGTAATTGGTTGTTTGGAGGAGTAGAGGAAGTTTTGGGCTCCTTAGAACTCCTAGTGTAATACTTGTGATTTCCTTTCCCAAAACGTTTGTTGGCATGAACTTCCAATGTTTCTTCATCTTCGTTTCCAAAAAATTCCACATCCTCCTCTTCTTCACTTTCTTGGGAATGTATAACCTCAGTCAGTATAGACTCATGCTTCCCGTGGCCACAGTGCATGCAATCGTTGTCACAAGGTCCCGATTCTCCAAAATCTTTCGAGACATCTGCCTGATTGGCTACGGGATTGGGTACTCGCCCATTATTCGGCTGCGTGTTGTATGTTCCTTTTCCTCTATGGTTATGAGGTCGGTTATGACCCATGGCTTGGTCCACCTTTTTATTGACATTTCCCACCGTAACCAAAACTTTGGCCAAGGTTTCCTTCATGTTTTCTATGGCGGATTCGGACCCTTGTGGTTGAGGCACGGTAATTCTGGGTCCAGTTGTGTTTGCTGCATTAGCCACCTCTGGAATAGGTACAATGGCTTGGGTCTGGGCAGTTGGATTCCATCCTGGATTCACACTTTGAATCGGAGTGATTGTTGGATAAGTCATTGGGCTTGGCGTGCTAATCGGAGCAAACCCCGGCATGGTCAACAAATTACTGCCCATGCCGAACCCGGGCAAACCCATCGGGCTATTTTGAATTAATCCCTGCGTTTGAACGGAGGCATTAGGATAACTTGGAAATGATGCCACTTGGGTGGGTGTTTGGAAATTGTTCATCATAGGAACCTGTGGTGCCATTAACTGGTTCATCATGGCAAATTGACTGTATGGACCATATTGTCCCATCCCAGTCAATTGAGACAATCCTGCTCCTGGCAAGTTCATTTGTTGTTCGAGAGTCATTGTCTCTGCATAGGCTAAAGGAAGCGTCGTAACTTGAGGATTCCTTCTAGTCAACAAAGACGTTAAAGGATCTAAGGCTCCGAAATATAATTGCAAGGCGACCGCAGGATCTACCGCAAAGTGACGAGTCAGATTTGTGTATAGTTTTTGGAACCTCTGGTTGAATGTTCGTATGGGCTCATTGGGTAATATTTTGCATGATACGAACAAATTGTAGATTATGGAGGGATCCAATAACATTCTAAATTGGCTAATGAAGGCGGTTTCTAATTGGGCCCATGAAGTGATGGACCCTGCTGGAAGATTCCTATACCATTCATTGGCCGTGCTGTCTAGACTAGCAGGGGAAAACTCGGCAAGCAACATCCTCGTGAGTAACCCCTTGCCTAAACATATAATCCTTGTAGATTTGGACATGATCTTCTATTGTTGTGGGACCATCGTGCATGAATTTGGGTAATCCCCTTTCAATGTTTCTAGGCAAGTCATGGATCGCCCCAGGAATATCTAAGGGGGAACTTTGCGCACCATACCAAAGGGCGGTGGTTGTTGTTGTTGTTGTTGGGCCATGTTGTTCAAAGGTGTTAACCCTGTGGGAACAATGGAAATGCTTGGAACTGTGGAGATAGATACACTTGGTGTTATTGTCGCACTTGAAATTAAGGGCTCAAGCCCGCTAGACGTACTTGAGTCTAAAGAAATCCCTAACTCAAGTATATTGGGTGGTATTTCGATCTCTAATGTTTTGTTTTTTGGCTTCCTAGCAGTGGGAGAAAGGCTTTGGAAAATAGTTTCCCCTGTGGTCTTGGACCTAGTAGCTATGTACTCAGGTTGGGCCAGCTTGAAAACTCTAGAACTCTAAAAGACTTCTCTCAACTTACTTGCAAAATACAGTATCTAAATGTTATACCTGCAAGCACAATAGGTGGAAACAAAACTACCCACGTTAATTGTTAGAACAAATCATAATCACAAAGCAATAAAGAAGGCCCTCCTTCTAGCGCCAAAATGTTGAGTGAATATTTTGTCCTGTAACAAAATGATCACGCAACTAGAGTCTCTGACAGGAAACTCTTTCTTGCAAAGAAAATTTGTTATTTTAATTTCTCCAAGGTTCTTGTGAACAAACATTCATATGCATATAACCAATTAAGACTTAATGCAAATAAATGAATGTATCCTAGAATAACTCAAATCCTACAAGTAACTGTTAACAAGGGGCCTTTAATGATTCACAAGCAAACTTTGTAACCCTAATCTGTTAAAATAACCAACCGTGTAAAACAAAAGAAAGAACAAAAAATCCCTTTCTTCTTTTTATGCTCTTGAAATTAATGAAACCCTCCCAAAAATAAATTAGTAACCTCTTTTATCTTTTGGCTTAAAGAAATATTTTAAATGAGAAAATGCGTGGTATAGGCCACTTCATTTTAAGCTCCGTGCCTTTAACATGAGGTTCATTTTATCGTTAATTGGTTCATTTTATCTTTTATTTAATTGTTCTGCTATTTCTATGTTAGCTTTTGGAGTTAGTAAAATTGAAAAACGTATTCTGGAATGCACCAGAATCCGAAATGCCAATCTTTGAATAAAAAATGTGAAAATAAAATTAGAACCTAAAATAGATAGATTCTTTATGAGAATCAGCTAGAAAAACTGAAACAGGACGTTAATTTGGTTAGCAATCTCCTCCCTGCAAAACCCCAAGTTATGAGATGAAGCTCTAAAACAACTCGACCTAACAGACCTGCAATAAAACACAGTCGAATCAGATCGGATGCAAGACTCTAAGGAAATAAATAATTGCAACATTCTATCATTCACCTATCGTAACCCAGATTATGGTGTAAACGAATAGATACAAGAAAGAATAATGCAAGGGAAAGATCTACAAAAATAACAGTAGTCTTAGCCTTCAATCTCCTTTTGGTTTCACACACAAAAGTTACTCTTGCCAAATAAACTCCTTTTTATTCACAAAAATAATGCTTTTCTTCTTACAATTTCCAGCCCCTGTATCTACATTCGCTTCTGCTTTTAAACTTTCTGTTGCGGCTCTTGGTTTCCCTCTGCGACGCTTCGTTTCACTTCCCATATCGCTTCGTTTCATTTTCCCGCTTCTTTGGTGTTTTGACGTTTTGCTCGAGCCTGAAACGTTTGGTCTTCTCTGCTAACTATAACTATCGATCTGAAGCGTTATCATGACCCTCATGCCTTTGTGCCACGTGTTCAACGCTTTTCTGCACGTTCTATAACGGCCCCATGTAAATCATGACATTTTTATGCATGCAACTTTGCTTCCTTGCTTTCATCGTGAAAACGCGACATGTCGCGATATCGCGACATTTTCCTGCCAATAACCCTATCCACTTTCATGCACAACGAAAATGAGACATGTCACGATATCGCGACATTTTTCTGTCAGCAGCCTTTCTTGCCTTCATGCACAGCGAAAATCTGACATGTCACGATTTCGCTACAAGTTTTCCGCACTTAGTCTCTTTTCAATAAAGTGTCATGAAATCGCTACCATTTTTTGCCCTCTGCATGGTCTTCACTTTCTGTCGTGATTTCGCGACGTCTTTGTCTGGCTGGAATGTTTCCTCAAAAGTTGCACGATATCGCTACGCCTTTGTGCCTTAGACTCTTTTCATTCAGGTGAACCATGATACCGGAACACGTAGCGATTTCGCTACGCTCTTTGCTTTGTTTGGCTTCATTTTCTGACTATAGCGAAATCGCTACCATTTTACCACTTAGGCCTTTTAATCCACCCATGCCACGAAAACGCGATGCGTCACGATTTCGCGACGCCTTTCGACTTATGCGCTTTGTGTCAGTTCTCGTCGCGATTTCGCTACACTGCTGGGCCTTATCGCCTTTGGCTCGGTTTTGTCACGATTTCGTGACCATTTTATATTTTATGCCTTCTGCCCATTTGCAAGCCATGAAAATCAAACACGTCATGATTTCATGATGGTTCCGCCCACCTACTGTCGTTGACTGCGTTGACCATGATTTTGCGACATGTCACGATTTCGCTACGCTTTTCTGCTTCGTGCCCCGTTTGACTGTCTTGACCGCGATTTTGCGACATGTCACGATTTCGCTACAATTTTCCATTCTGCCTTTCTCTCTCCTCTCTGGGCCGCGACGGAGCAACATGTCGCGATATCGCGACACTTTTTCATTTTGGCAGTGACGGAGCGACATGTCGCGATATCGCGACAACTTTCGGCCGCGACAGAGCGACATGTCGCGATATCGCGACAACTTTTCTCCTTAGTGAAATTTTTGCCTTTTTCTTTGATTTTCTTAGCATCTGGGTCATTGTTTTCTTCTTTGAAAGCATGCAAAAAGGTGGGCCCCCAATTTTGGGGTGTGTTGTGGATTAACCACAACAGGTATGATTTCATAGATTTTCTTGGAAAGAGGAAAATAATGATAAATTTTAATTCATGGAGCCATGAAATAAGTGCTTCCAAAATATCCATTTCAATGTTTGCAAGATCAGAGGTAATTTTTATTTATTTCCAATGCACCATCTATCAACCCTGCCATTTTTCAAAGCAGATTTAATGCTTGGTGAACTTTCCTAGCAAAAGTGGGTTTTTGAGGTACAAGGAAAAACAAATTCAACATCCAAAGGCCTGATTTTCAAATGATTTTACTGCATCCTGATGCACCAATGTCTAGGGTTGCTTCTTAACATTTAATAATGTTGACTTCTCTATGTGATTCTCCCACTAAAGTTAGATCATGGTTTTTATGAAGAATATTTTTACTGAAGACGTCACTAATGCGAAGGAGGAAATATGCAGATTGATTTTTGATCTACCAACATTTTTTTGTATATGCATTACATGATAGAGGCAAAATCCTTCTATAAATACTAATC
Organism: Wollemia nobilis; assembly: GCA_028583015.1. Taxonomy (NCBI): domain Eukaryota; kingdom Viridiplantae; phylum Streptophyta; class Pinopsida; order Araucariales; family Araucariaceae; genus Wollemia; species Wollemia nobilis. The sequence goes on along the minus strand of JAQPPZ010003466.1, from coordinate 238,386 downwards.
ATTTTTCCATGTAAAAAGAGGATGGACACTTTACAGAAAAACACTCAAATTTTTCTGCATTAATAGAAATGATTCGACTTCTGGTTCTTCAAGTGGTTTTGCATTTGGTAATTTTCTATGTGTAATTTCTAAAGGCTTTCATTTCCATTATTCGTTGTGATTGAATTTTGCTTCTGAATTTAGTCTTTGCTAGTGAGGGAGTGAACACTAAAATACACTTTGGAGTTATTTTCTTGTATAATTTTTGGAAGTTTATGCTCCTCTATTTCTATTGCATGCTACTAATTTCTTGGTGAAAATTTAGTTTTTAATCTATCCACATCCTATAATGCTGGCTTATAGCCATATTTCCCATCTCTTTCTGCAATTTCCCATTTCTTTCTTATAACTCTAAGCTTAAAATTAGTGTGGGATTAGTAAGGGAGCTAGCCCTCTCTAGAGATTGGTCTAGATAAAATTTATTTCCTATTGCATTTCAATGTTGGCCGGATCTAGGGCGCATAAGGCATAGACTTTGTAACTAGGTAGATTTATGACCAACAGTTTTTGGCACATCTGGTGGGACACTCAAAAGGTTCCACTTTCAATAGTATTAAGGTTTTATGTTCTCCTTGTATTGTATGATTAGAGCATCTGGCAACTTAGCTCTACCTAGAAGCCTCTAAACATGAAGTGAACAAAATATTTCTTCATGATCACAAGATCAAAGGCAAAAAATTCTAAATAGACCACTGAGTTTTATAAACTTGAAATCTAAGAGCTAGGATAACACCCTAGGTTAGTTACCCTAGATTTTCCATAAAGTACAACATCTTCTCAGTTAGCTAGTGTATTTTTCATTCCCCTTTCTAGTACAACTACTAGTCTTCCACCTCCCCAACCGCATACACTAGTCTACATGGATCAAAATCCACCACCACAGCAACCAGCTCCACCAAGGTAGTTTCCAGCATGGAATCATTCTAGACCTCTAAATTTACAAGCTCAGAATCCAATTCTGTAGGAAATAATGAAGGCTTTGCTAACCTATTATGGTATGGGAAAGACAACTTATGAGCATGTTCAATATGTAGATACTTTGGAAATGATTCATGGAATCATAGAAGAAGATATAATGGTAATATTACTTGTTATTTATCTTCAAAAAAAATTGATGTACTGGTACCAATCATTACAACCTACAACCATCACTACTTGGGACTAGTTAGCTAAATTGTTGATCAAAGGGTTTAATGAACAAGTAGATCCATTTTACTTGTTGAATCAGTTTACTACTATTCAAAATAATCCATAGGAGAAAGTCATGGACTTTAATGTTAGGTTCACCTGAACTTGGCATAAAGTTCTTAATGGTATTCGGATGACACCTGAATAAGGAGCCTTTTACTACCACTGAGCATTCAACTCTAACATCAATATGGTCATATGATAGTCCAATGCTAATATATTTCCTAAGCTATATTCTATAGCACAAAAGACCAAATATGGTCTGATTTCCTTCATAAAGCTTCCAATAAAAATAGCCATGTCTATTTTTCCTGATCTTTCATAGTATTTATATGCCAATGCACCTTCTTAACCCTTGCCCATATCACCAATGTACCCAATTCCTTCATGGAATATGAGTACATCCCAAACCACAATAATATTTTTTTCTCTGTAATTACCTGCTCCACCTTTTATTCTAGTATTACCTCCTTCACCAGTACCTTTACCTTTGCTAGCACCTCTAGTGCCTCAAATCCTTATCCCCACATAAAATTATTGTAGGATATGCAATAACTTAATTCAATAGTGAGGACAATATCGAATGAAATCACATCTATTAAGAAGAAGAAATTTGAAGCTAACTTTTTATCAAGAAGATTTCAAACATCATTGATTAATAGAAAGCAAGAAGCTTCAACTAATAGAGATGCTAAGAGAAATACAACTATATTGGTTAATGAAGAAGCTGGTACATTAGAGTGAACATATTTGTGCTCTACCTATAATGATCCTCATGGAAAATATACCTTCATGGTTCATTTGAACTATCTATAGACAGTGGTAGAAAGAGCTTCTGGTGGTCAAGTTAACATAATCTCATAAATTGATCACAAATTCATGGTCCCATATGTTGAGCAAGTTTTGGTTCTCACAAGGTCTGGGAAGAAACCTGTCATTGTAGATCCAGCTAAAATGAAACTATTGAAGGTACCTACCAAACAAAATATGTAGAATAAAAAAAGGTAGCCTCAAGTGAAAGCGCCTATGCTAGTACCTAAAGTAGATGAGCCTGTCTTGTTGAAGAATCTTTTGCCTACAACATTGAAAGATAGATTGTAAGAAAATGTATCAACTTCGCAACATCTAGCTATGCAAGCACAAGTAGAAACAAGAGAACAGGTTAAGGAGAGGCTCAAGTACCCTTCTTTGACCAATAATCATAGAGTGTGTTAGGATCCCATCCTAACCCTTAATGTAATAACTTCCATGATGTAATAATTCTTAAATAACATGGGTAGTACCCATGATTAATATTTTGTAATGTTCTAAGTTTTAGCTTATATAGTGCCTATGACAAATGGCACCTTTTTTATGTAACACATGGTAGATAGGTTATGTAAGGTGGCCTTGTGCATGTAATTCAAGTGGCATTGTGCATGTAATTCGAGTGGCACTATGCATGTAATTCAGGTGGCATTATGCATGTAATCCAGGTGGCATTTTGCATGTAAGCCAACCATGGAAGGGAAATCTTTAAATACCTGAGAAGGCACCAATGTATTCATATTTTTTGCAAATTAATGAAGTGTTTAAGGAGGTGTTGGTCACGAATCTGCCACAGGAAAGGATTTTTATAGAAAATGCACCCTAAACCTAGCCAACATTGAAATACTGGGAGAAAGAAATGTCTCCCAGACCAATATCCAGAGTGGGCTGGTTCCCTTACTATTCTAAGTTTGTTTTTAGATCAAAGTTGCAGGAAAGAAATTGTAAAGCTACAAAAACAAACGAGAAATATCGCATGGAACCATTAGAAAAATCATGAACAACAGCTTCAAAATATGGAAATATTCAATTCTGGTAGCTTGGGCGCATTCTTCTACCTTGACCGCATTGGAAAGTAGCAACACATTTAATTATTGAGTGCTTTGAATCATCGAAACTCACAAAACTGCATCGGGCCGTTCGAACTACTTTCTAGCACGAAACTGTAACAGGTTGCGAAAACACGACAGGTCACGAAAATTCGACATATTTTTGCTTCGTACGCTTCTGTCACTTTGAACTCATGAAAAACAAACGTGTCGCAAAATTGCTACACATTTGACTTCTTTATCTCCTTCGCTACCCTGCACCGTGAAAACACAACGCTGTGCGATTTCACTATGTTTGTACAATTATGCTCTTCCTCTACTTTGTTTCCATGAAAATGCGACACTGCACGATTTCGCTGCATCTTTTCGTTGGCACTTTCATCGTTATCTCCATGTCATGAAAATGAGACAATGCGCGAAATCGCTACACTATCTTCCCACTGCTCAGTCTTGGCTTTTACATCACGAAAATCCGACATGTCACGATTTCGCTACAACTTTTCTGCATGTTGTACGGTCCTGCTTCTAAGCTACGAAAACGCAACACTCTTGCCTTAGTGTTTCTTCAACTTCCACCACGTTGCGATTTCGCTACAAGTTTTGTTTCTTTGGACTTTGTTGTTCGCCAACCGTGAAAATGGAACACTGCATGATTTCGCTACGTTTCTCCGCACTTAGTCTTTCTGCAACAATGTGTCACGAAATCACTACCATTTCTTGACTTAAGCCTTTCTTGCTTACTATGTCACGATTTTGCGACGTCTGCTTGCATTCTTCAACTGGCCTCACTTTTTGTCATGATTTTGTGACGTCTTTGCCTTGCTTGAACGTTTTCTCAAAAGCATCGCGATATCGCTACGGTTTTCTGCCTTAGTCTCTTTTTATTCATCGAAACTACGATAACGGAACACATAGCGATTTCGCTACAATTCTTTTCTTTGCTTGGCCTCATTCTTCAACTAGAATGAAATCACTACCATTTTACAACTTGAGCCTTTTTGTCCAGCTATGCCATGAAAATGCGATGCGTCACGATTTCGCGACGTCTTTGGTCTTATGTGCCTTGTGCCATATTGTGTCGTGATTTCGCTACCTTTTTGAGTCTCATCGCTTGTCATTCAGTTATGTCACGATTTCACGACAACTCTGCGCTCTGCCCTCAGTTGACCATTTTGACCACAAAAATCTAACACGTCGTGATATCGTGATGGTTTTGCCCGCTTGCTATCGTTGACTGCGTTGACCATGATTTTTTGACACGTCGCGAAATCGCGACAACTTGGCGTTTGTTTTCTCTCTCCTCGTTCGACCCGCGATTTTGCGACATGTCGCGATATCGTGACGGTTTTCAACTTTGGCTCTCCATGCTATTTTTTGTCACGATTTCGCGACAACTTTCGGACTTAGTCATTTTTTGCATCAAAACCTATAGAGGAGTTAGAATTTCAATAGCTTAAGCATGAATAATCAACAATCAAAATAAATGTGGCAAAAATGCCAACATTCTTGGTGGCTCACGGGGTATATAGTTCTGCTGTATGCAAGAATCCCAGGCCTAAATCCATTGGGCAACAGAGTCATGAAAACTTAGAATAGAAAGCTAGCTGCTGGGGTTCATCTCGATGGACTGTTGCAACAACTTTTGCTGAATAACTAAAACTTAAAGAATCTGCATTTGGCTCAATTGATCATGGAATGAAAATGAATGGAATGATATCCTATGGATACGCAGGCAGTGAAATGCAAATGGAATAGTGAGATGATGGAATGGTGGAATGAAAAAGTGATGCGGTAGACAGTAATAGAGTGCTTCTGTGCTACCAGCTGCGATGAAAGGGGAATGGAAGTAAATGAACTAATGGAATGGAAGTGGAATGAAATGATGAGAAAGGTGTGAACCATGGATAAACTAACTTAGAAGGGGAGGGATAAGAAGAAGCAGGAATAATAGGAAGGGGAAAAGAAACAACAGTAGTGGCTTTTTCTTTACTGTAGAAGAAAAAGAAGAAGAAGGAGGAAAATGAAGAAAGGAAGGGAAGAAAAAGGGAAGGGGAAGGAAGAAATTTCTAGAAAGCCACTAACTGCTAGGAAGGGAGAGAAAAAAAGAAAAACAAAAAACAGGCACCTACGGCTCGCATGCAAAAAGAGCCGAGATGGACAAATGAAAACAATACTCTTTTTTTTTTTTTTTTTTTTTTTTTTTTTGCTATATACACAAGTTTACGACATGATTGGCATGTCGCCACCACAAACCCAGTCTCAGAGGGTTATCCGGTAAATCGACAATGTCCTGACTAGATCCGATCATACTTGAGTCGGTCCTTGAAATTGGGATGACCTCTTCCTAAAGTTCTCCATGTTGCAGACATGGGCAAGTTATCCTGCATGCCAGTACCCACACAGTTGACAAATAATGTAGCAAAGAAATTTGCCACATGGAGAGCTCCTGTAGGTACCCATTGTAGTAATGACTGAAGCCAATACCACCATCTTGAAGGGTTCCCTAGTTGTGAACTAAGAACGGGTTCCTCCAACTCTTGGATCTGATCATAGAAATTGTCCAACAACAGTACTTTCTCCAGGATCTCTTCAGACTCTTCCTCTTGATGAGGCATCTTCAATAGGTTTCAACTAAATACTTGCATGTTGTGCATAGTTATGCCCTCTTTGTGCTTAGGTTCTGCCACTTGAGCCTGTTCTTCTTCTTCGCTTATCTCCTGATAAACATTGCAAGCAACCATATTGTTCATTGCTAGGAAAATTCTTGCATATTCCAATCTTTGGCCTTGGATGAAAGCTGCCTCTTGAGCTCCACACAACTGCATCTCAGGTTTTCGCATAGTATAAGGGATCTGGCATGAAAAATACTGAGCGGGATAGACCGGAGCAGGAACTACCGGAGAAAGTAATGGAGTTTCTTCCCATGGTAATTTTCTTGATAGGAGCAAAAGCTGCTCCACTCGCACTGCTTCCTCAAATATTTGAGGGAACCTTCGTTCACTTGATTGCAGCAAGATGAGGCCTATATCTAGATGGAAAGCTCAAACATAGAAGAGGTGGGCTTGGGTGGGTGTCGATCGGATCTTCTCTAGAATTCTCTTCCAGCTTCTCAAGAATCAGACATTGAAGTCCGTGATGCTCTCTAGAGGTGCTCTCATGATGTACATTAGGAGCTGAAAGGGATCCTGAGAACCGTTAAAGGGATCTTCATCAAATCTTCTGATTAGTGCTCCCACTAGATCATCCCATGAGCTGATGCTTTGATGCCCGAGTAGTCTATACCACTGCAATGCCCTTCCTTCCAAAGATAGAACCAAAAGTCTGATCATGACATCCTCATGATTTATGCCATGGATGGTTGACAAAGTAGCAACATCTTCAACATGCTCCAGAGCCATGCCCTCGGTGCCATCATATTTTGTTAGGGCTTTCAGGGCACCTTTGGGAATCTCATGTCAAATTTGGAGATTCAGAGGGCCAGGATCATCCCATCTAGGACAAACCCTCGCCATTATAGTAGTGGTCTACGAGATCATGGCTATCGCCATTAAGTCAGAGTCACCAAGTGAACATTCTTTTCTCCACTTTGAGGTCAAGGCTGCTCACCAAACCTTGATTCCTCCGGGGTATCTTCTTTCAGCTTGAAAAAGGTAGGTGTCCACGATCAAGAAATTCGGATCTTCAACTCAGAAAAGTCACCAGATGAACTTACAAATCTCTTGCTATGAGGTCAAGATAGCTCATCAAAATCTTGAGACCTCCGGGTATGAAACAATAAAATAGGTAATCTCACCGATTATGGATATTTTGAGATAGAAGAAGTCTGTCCCATCGAGCGTGCCAAAAACTGTTGGTCACGAATCTGCCACAGGAAAGGATTTTTATAGAAAATGCACCCTAGACCCGGCCAACATTGAAAGGCTGGGAGAAAGAAATGTCTCCTAGACCAATCTCCAGAGTGGGCTGGTTCCCTTACTATTCTAAATTTGTTTTTAGATCAAAGTTATAGGAAAGAAATTGTAAAGCTATAGAAAGAAACGGGAAATATGGCCATAGGCTGAATTTATCTGATCGGGAAAGAACAATAGCAAATAACTCTAAGTACAACAACAACAAATAACAGAAGACAATGACGTGATCCACTCGCAACCTTGTGTAGATGACCTCCAAAATAACATTCCAGAACTCACTCCCTTACTAGCAAATGTTAAAACTCAATACAGAATTAAAACTAAGCAGCAAATAAGAAATGTGAGCACAAATTAAGAATGCAAAATATAGAAGGGAAAATACATAGAAAATCGCTTGCAAAATCAGTGAGCCGAATGTCTAATATTCATGCAAAGTACTTGAAAAGCTTTCAGCAAAAGTATCTCTCACTCCCGATACTTGCTCTTGAGATTTACATGGATTTATATAGAGGTCTTGCCTCTTTGCAGCATTTAAAATTTGCAACAGACCTCCTTGAGATCTACAACTATGCAACGAAAACAAGGAGATGATATCCTTAAACAGCCTCGAAGAAACCAGAAATTAAATGCCATAAGGAAGAGTCGACCATTTTCATTAAATGATGTTCTTGAAAATGTGCATGAAACCGTTAGAAAAATCGTGAACAGCAGCTTCGAAATATGGAAATCTTCAATTCTGGTAGCTTGGGTGCATTCTTCTACCTTGACCGCATCAAAAAGTAGCAACACATTTAATTCTGGAGTGCTTTGAATCATCGAAACTCACAAAACTGCATTGGGCCGTTTGAACCGCTTTCTGGCACGAAACTGTAATAGGTCGCGAAAACACGATAGGTCACGAAAATTCGACATCTTTCTCCTCCGTACGCTTCTGTCACTTTGAACTCATGAAAAACAAATGTGTCACGAAATCACTACACATTTGGCTTCTTTATCTCCTTTGCTACCCTACATCGCGAAAACACAATGCTTCATGATTTCGCTACGTTTGTACAATTATGCTCTTCCTCTACTTTGTTTTCGTGAAAATGCGACACTACGCGATTTCGCTGCATCTTTCCATTGGCACTTTCATCATTATCTCCATGTCGTGAAAATGAGACAATGCACGAAATCGCTACACTATCTTCCCACTGCTCAGTCTTGGCTTTTACATCACGAAAATCCGACATGTCACGATTTCGCTACAATTTTTTGCATGTTGTACGGTCCTGCTTCTAAGCCACGAAAACGCAACACTCTTGCCTTAGTGTTTCTTCAACTTCCACCATGTCGCGATTTCGCTACAAGTTCTGCTTCCTTGGACTTTGTTGTTCGCCAACCGTGAAAATGGAACACTGCGTGATTTCGCTACATTTCTCTGCACTTAGTCTTTCCTCAACAATGTGTCGCGAAATCGCTACCATTTCTTGACTTAAGCCTTTCTTGCTCACTGTGTCACGATTTCGTGACGTCTGCTTGCATTCTTCAACTGGTCTCACTTTCTATTGCGATTTCGTGACGTCTTTGCCTTGCTTGAACATTTTCTCAAAAGCGTCGCGATATTGCTACGGTTTTTTGCCTTAGTCTCTTTTTATTCATCGGAACTACGACAATGAAACACGTAGCGATTTTGCTACAATTCTTTGCTTTGCTTGGCCTCATTCTTCAACTGGTATGAAATCGCTACCATTTTACAACTTGAGCCTTTTTGTCTAGCTATGCCACAAAAATGTGATGCGTCACAATTTCACGATGTCTTTGGTCTTATGTGCCTTGTGCCATATTGTGTCGCGATTTCGCTACCTTTTTGAGTCTCATCGCTCATCGTTTAGTTATGTCACGATTTCGCAACAACTCCATGCTCTGCCCTCAGTTGACCATTTTGACCATGAAAATCTAACACATCATGATATCATGACGGTTTTTCCCACCTGCTGCCGTTGACTATGTTGACCGTGATTTTTCGACATGTCGCGAAATCGTGACAACTTGGAATTTGTTTTCTCTCTCCTTGTCCGACCCGCGATTTTGTGACATGTCGCGATATCGCAACAGTTTTCAACTTTGGCTCTCCATGTTGTTTTTTGTCGCAATTTCGCGACAACTTTCGAACTTAGTCATTTTTTGCATCAAAACCTATAGAGGAGTTAGAATTTCAACATCTTAAGCATGAATAATCAGCAATCAAAATAAATGTGGCAAAAATGCCAACAGGAGGTTGCCCTCTCGAAGAGTCCTGTGATTCTATCTTATTGTGAGATTGTTCCTTTATGCAAATTTATGTTATAATGTGTATTTTGTTATGAATATTAATATGATGTTTATGTGAGTTTATTTCCAAGAAATTGTGTGAGAGTGTGTTTATTTGAGTTCATTTTATAGTAGGATCCTAACATATTGGAGGCTACACAACAGTACCAAAGTAAATATGAAGTTGCTATTGAATCAAGGGAGCCCAACACACAATCATATAATATCATAGAATAACTAAAGACTATTCCCACCAAGGTGAGTCTTAATGATACACTACAACTTTTTGGATAAGTGGATCTATCGTAGGAATCATTGAAATTTGTGAAGCATAAGAAGAAAAACCCTACAGAAATAGTACTAGCTCAAAAGCTGCTCACTTTAGCGATACAAAAAAATAGACCTCTCCCATTCTATCTATCTCTCAGAATGGAGGGTTGGATCATACACAATTGCATGATTAACTTTGATGCAATGATAACTATCATGCCAAAGGTAGTCTATGAAATCATGGGAATGGAGTATAGAAGAAGCAACCTAGGCATCTTGTAGTTGGATGGCACTCCTATAAAAATGGTGGGCATGATAAAATATATTACAATCATTTTACACAACATGTCATAGATTTATGTCATTCAAGAAGTTATTTTGGTATACTTGGAACCCTACTTTAGTATGTATTTATCTAGAGAGTTCACAGCTAAGTTGGGAGGCTATCTATCTTTGGACTACTCTCACCTGGAGATTTCATTCAAAGGAAGGAGAATACACATTTATAATGATAATACCTCCACATATCATATTGAAAGGATTGAATATGAAGAAAAATCTATAGACTCAGTGAATATGGTAATTGAAGAACTGGAGGAGTCAAACCTGATGGAGGAAAATTTGGATGAGCTTCGGTTAGAGGACAAGTTTCCCATGCTTGATTTTAACATGATGATGAACCAAAAATAGTGCATCCATCTACTGTATTATATCATATTCAATCATTCAAAGCATAAAAATGACAATATTGCATAGATTCTACCAAATAAGTATTCCTTGTATTAATATTTGCAAAGAATATCAATTACAATTATGCCCCTCTTAGGGTCATCCAAATGATGATACTATTAATACAATGCCAAAGACCTCAACAGGGTAGGCGCACTAATGTTGCTTTTCAACTAGTCACAAACTACTCTAGGATGGAGTTGCCCTCTTCTTCGCATTGGGGAAGGAACTTGATGGTTTAATATCCTTCGAATATGTTCCCTACGATCAAGAAACAACATAAAAGTGTCAAAATAATAGGCAGCCTCTCATGATGAGGCCCTTTTAAGAAAAATGCATAAAGACACCATTACACATGTATAATCAAGAAAGCATAGAAAACACTTCTAAACTATGTTAATTTAATCAAGATTTATAGAATTGCATAAAGGAATACAACAACCACACTATGCATGGACTAATTATGTGAAATAATGCATGAAAGTGAATAAAGAATCCATTAATGTCCTATTTGATGCTTAACATAAAAAAACTATTCTAACCTAATTCTATCAGTTAGAAATTTGTTAAACTACAATTGAACCATGGAAATATCTAAAATAAGCTAATTAATAAAACAAAAATGAAAAAGGTAAGGCGGTGATACATCTGTTGCAAAACACAGCTCTACTGAGTAGTCTACACTATAAACCATGATTGAAAGTTGCGGTTAACAATTTGATAGGTTTAATCTCAATTTCAAGGGTAGTGGGCTTGACCTCCTTGTCCAAATTGATGTTCAATGGTCACCTTCGGTGTCCTTAGTCTGATTTGGAGGTTGATTCACTGTGAAGGGCCTTCGTTTGCCTGAATATGCGCTTCTTGGCTCTCCTAGGCTCCTAGGGCATCCACCATGTAATTCATCATGAATCTTGGCAAGTAGGTAGGGGATAAGTGCAATAGCTCTCTCTCAGTATACTCGATTGATTGTACAATTTGAAAAGGCTTTGTTTCTTAAATATCCAATTCTCTCTCTCATTATTTTCCCTAATTTTGTGGGGTACTTAGAGGACTACCCAAGGGCTAGTGGCTTCACGGAGAAGACAATATCAAGAAGGGATGGTTAGGATAGTTGGAATGAAAGCTTCCATACTCTAACCACCATATTCTAGATCAAATGGTTGTTCAAACCAATTTGGCTCAGATGAAGGCCAACTAAAATTTACTTAAGACCATAGGTTACAGCTATGGTCTAGATTATAAACCATAGGTCTCAACTATGGTTCAACCTATAAACCATAGTTCTAGGCTACGATTCAGATTTATTAGGCCAAGGAGCCCAAATTGAGTGGTTAGAACCACTGCTTTATCTTGGAGTTTGTCCAAGATCCTCCATATGGTCTTGTAGCATGTCCATATGAGTAGTCGCCCTCGACATGACATGTTTTATGTGTCTACAAATGCCCATTTTGAGATGCGTTGTGAGATCAAACAACGTTGAGCAAAAATACCTCCTAAAATGATGTTGAAGGTTCTATGATGATCATTAGTTAGACAAAAATTAGATGCCTATTGTCCAGCAAAAGGATGCGCATCCTAGAATCATTGCTTCCAATTGGGTGAAAGGCTTACATTTGAAAATCTTGTGCCCTTCTCATCTCATTCGGTGCAGTTGTGCATTCCATAGGTATCTTTTGACCCATAGATCTAAAAGACGAAGAACAACAAGAAAATTCATATTTTCTATTTACCCCAAGAAAAGGGGTAAGCTTATGATAGTTTTTGACAATGATTCACAAGGATGAACGTAATTTTGACAAGATCAAGGGATCTACGATTTTAGGGATCTTCTATTTATTTTGATTATGATTTGATATGATGACTACCCCCTCAAGCAACAAGTCGATGAGGTTAATGACAATGATTAAAGCGACGATGTCACTTGACCACCATGGATGATCTGAACAACTTTAGATTTGAGCATATTAATGCCTTGGCTAGGCCTAGTTCAACTTTTGATTCCAACTATTAATAGTATTTGCACATTTCTATCCCATGGAGCAGTCAGGCTGCAATAGCCATCTTAGAGAATCAAAATGATACAAATCCAATTAGATTTGTGTTGAATCAAATTATCAATGATTTGTTGAAATATGTCATAGAAGACATGACATGAAATGCCTCGTTCCCATGGAGAAGTCCAGCCACGAAGGCCTTATTAGGGATTGAAAAGAAGCATATTAGATCAACTATGACAATTTTTTCCCCAAATGTCCTTATGGTAATTTATTCATCTTGTTGGATTACATGGAGTGCAAGTCGCTACAACCACCAAGTGTATAGGGTAAATTACTAAATACGAGGCACATTTGGTGTTTTTAATTATTTGATTTTTTTGTTGTTAATTTTAATTTATTGATCAATCCTGGTTCTTTGAAAATCACTAGATTTTGCAATATTGATTTCTATTTTTGAAAATTTGATCCCATGGGAGTCATTAATTTACCTCTTTAGACCTTTCCACGATGGGATTTGACCAAATTTTCTACCATTTGCAACCCGTGGCTAGGGTCTACAATTACCATTTACAATTTTGGGAGTCGTGACTAGGGCCTATGGTCCCCACGGAATAAGAAAATCTTATAAAAGTTCAATTTTCAAATTTCTTTCATTATTCCTTGAAAATGACTAGAAATTAGAGAGCTTGTAAGTGACCAATGAAAACTGACCTCAACCTATCAAAATCTACACCTATACCCTCCACACCGCATGATGGCATAGCATAGGCAAGGTTCTTCTAGCCAAGGTAGAGGTAAGGGGAAGGTAATCCAAAAATAATACCTTGCATCCATTACTAGTAAAATTAACCTCACTAAGAAGTGGACTAATTAAACCTAATTAAACCACTGGTAATGAACCTCATGCTATATTAGGCTAGTTTAGACTTTTTTTTTCATTTTTAGCCACAAAAAATGATCGGGTGGGATCTCAGTCGGAGACCACAGGTACCAGCTGTGGTTCCCAATTGATCAATTGGGGACCGAAGCTGCCATCTGCGGTCCGCATTTAAAATTCCAATGATCAATTTTTGACCGCATGCAAACTGTAGGGTTGACCCACGATTCGTAAACTTTAGGAAAAATTTACCAATTTTTTTATTTTTCCAAGGTTTAATAGGAAAATAATGTCATTTACTACATTTTTGACTTGCTAAGTGACATTTTTAATTTGTATGACTGCATGATGACATGTTTTTGTACTTTTATCAAATTTTAGATGTTTTTGATGATTTTTAGGTCATTTTTAAATGTTTTTGCTTGTTTTTAGTTAGCTTTTTCCTTATTCTATGCTTTTATTTTAGAGGTTGACCTCTAGAGCTCAAGATCCCGAAATCCTTAAGACTCTTCATAGAGATCTCACTCCCAGAGAGCAAAGATGGTTCATAGCCATCGACTTCAGCTACATCTTAGATCTTCCCATGATTTGGCCTAATACTAGAATGTGTGGACAAAATATTTCACCTACCTATAGGTGAAATGACGGTGATCTTAGAGGACATATATAGGATATTCGAGATCCCCATTGATGGCGAGGCCATCGTCTCTTCTACTTTTGGGGCCAAAGGGCCCATTTTTTATGCTATCTTCCATGACCGAAGCTAGGAGGCTCAGCACAGTATTGATCATGGCGGAGTCCACATCAAATACTAGTAGGGGAAGAACATCTTATTTATATGGGAGGTTTTTTTTATGCACCTAGTGGTGCAAGTTGTTCTTCTATACTCCTCAAGTGCGAGGATTCCCTGGAACCTCCTAGACACTATCCAGAGAGTGGTTCAGAGCTCAGAAACTCAACCACTATGATTGGCTTGGGGGAGCACCTTGTTCTTCTAGTTGTATAGAGAGTTGTACTAGATCACTAACCAGAGTCATCATGGCATCATTTGTAGCCTGCTTCTTCAAATTTGGGATTTGCAGCACATCAAGATAGAGCATCTTGGGGAGCTACCACTGCACATCACAAATATTTATGATGCCCACTAGTGCTATGTCATCTATTATCCTCATGAGGATGAGGGGTTCAGGAGAAGGACACATGCTGGTGACATCCAATATTACATTACATGGTTTGGATCACTCGGCCTAGATGAAATTGAGTGGCAGTTGTACATGGATTGCCTAGCATATGTTGAGGCAAGCAAGTGGCTTTGATAGGCTTGTAAAGACAGGTGGCTACTCAGCTAGAAGGCTAAGATTAGAGAGTATCAGTTGTAATCTCATGTTCTATGTCAGTTTGGGATAGTGCAGGACATCCCATAGATCCCATTTATGTATAGGTTCTTGGAATTAGAGTGGGATCTACCATGGATTTGACCTCTGGCTCTAGGGGATGAGCTAGATGACTTTTAGGAGACTGGGGTTGACAAGGCTGCTACCACCCTAGCATATGATGGATGGCGGTCCATGCTCTGATGATATGGATCAGGGCCTCTAGGTAGAGTGCCATACAAGGCAAAGGCAAAGTTAGATCCTAACAGTTGTAGGGTGTGCTAGCAGAAGAAGGACGGATGGGGTATAAATATAACCATAGAGGAGGATCCTAAGGTCGACCTTGATGATGAGGCTCTAGAGGAGGGTGAGGTCCCTCCTAACAGTGTAGAGGGGTTGCTCTTGGCCCAGGTTACTAACTTGCAAAGTCACCTCCACTAATATGTCATGAAGTATATGGATAGAGATACCACCATTGCTACTCTATAGGCACAACTGACTAACAGGGACTGTAGACTGACCAAGGAAGCACAAAAAATCACTAGCCTAACTACACAAGCTATGATAGTAGAGGGGAGGGTCCAAGAGCTTACTAGTACATGTGATTTGGTAGAGGTGCAATTGGCTACAGCTATAGCAGATAGGGACTTAGACCTAGATCAGAGGGGAGATCCTTCATCTTCCCATGCTATCATGGCACCACCTATAGCACCAGTGTTAGTGCTACATGATGACTATGATCCCATGTCGGAGATCCAATATTTACAAGCCCTCATGGAGGAGAGCAATGACAGACATACTAGCAGGGTAGCCTGTATAGACCAGTTGGAGGGCTACATCAAGTTGATTGGTGGTACATTCCTAGAGGATTCTCATGTTGCAGGGTCTCAGTGGACCAGATCTAGGACTATGGAGTAGTCCACATCTAGCTCTAGCCAGTGGACCCATAGGATAGAGAGGACACATAGATCCTCTAGCACACATGGTGGTATCTCACATAGGAGCCATAGGGAGATAGGTGAGACCTCTAACAATAGGACTAGCCACCTAGACATACTAGTCTCTTGTGTGCTAGGCTTCCTTGGGCTAGGTGGTACATATGTCCCTCAACAAGGTGCACAATAGGGGCTATATCTGACTGTAGATTAGGCTCCAGGTCATAGGTCTGAGGGATGTGGCAAGAGCTCTAGTTCAAGGTGAGTCGGCCAGAGCTAGGGCTCTTATCAGATCGCAACTACATTTTTTACATGTATCATTTTTGGTGTAAGGTCAAGGACCTACATGATTGTATCTTATGGGTATTTTGTACTCATCTGATGTACTTTGATACACATATTTATATATGACCATGATCATTTTGGTTCATTATGTGTACTTTATTTATATGTTTTAATTTTGTGTTTATTTGATGCACATGGATGCAATTCTTATGTTAATTTGATGTTATATGATGTGATGTATAGATGACATGCACTAGATAGCTATTTGATTTATGATGCTGGTATGCAGTGATCTAGATGTTTAGATATGTGATTTATGATGGATGCAATGTTTTCTCTTAACGCATATTTGATATTACTTTATTGTATGCATTAATATATGTAATGATTTATTTACACAATGGTGATCTAATGTAAATGAACCTGTATGCTTTAATCACTTAAAACATAAGGAATGAATGCAAATATTTTTATCAATATAATGAATGACACCACAGAATTTATAAAAATCATGAATGTAATTAAAAATCCTTAAAATAATAATTTAATCAATTAATCACCCATATATGAAATGCAATGAATGTAAATGTTTGATGCAAATGATATAATGTGTCATTCTAAAAGAATATGCCCAATATAGTCAGTGGACGTCTAGATATTATTTCTAATATCCATTTGGTATCTATCATATATTTTTATTATGCTATATATGATGATGTATCATGGATTCGATACTTTGTAATTTGATGATTTTATATGGTTTGTGATATTTGATATTTTGTTGCTATGAGAGAAATTTTTGAGATTTTCCATGAGATTCAAACACCCTAATAGACTTATCAAAATTTGCATACTAACCACACTAGACTTCTGAGATAAAAGGCTTTTGCTAGGATAGGCCCTAACTATTTGTTATCCCAGTGTGTGCTCTTGATTATTTTAATATAAGACACGATCATTCCCTGATGTTAGGTGGGATTATTTTATCCCATTGCTAATATAGGGGTTCCATAAATATCTTATTCAATCCTAAGTTTAAACTTTAGTTGGACTAAGCCACTGGGCAATACAGGACACCTGAAACTAGCTCTTCCACATTAAAATATTGGTTTTTTTCATAAGCAAGGTGCTAATGTGTTAGACATATCATCATGCGTAAGGTATAATAGTGCCAAAAATTCTAGGGATTTAGGTTCATTCCTTTCCATCCTTTAATTTTTGGGATACTTGCTCATATGTAGTGAAGCAAGGGAATAGATTCCATATTTATTTTGAACTATCTTTAGATCTTCATTTAATCTCTCTTCGAACTGGATTTTGGATCTTCACTTGATCTCCACTTGAACTTTGATTTATGATCTTCATTTGATCTTCACTTTGAAATTTGATTTAAGTCTGTTTTCTAATCTTCATTCAATCTTCACTTTTTGGGATTTACATTTGATAATCTTCTTCAAAAACCTTCCTTTGGGGGATTTACTTTGGAAAACTATTTTTGGAATATCGATTGAGAATATCAATCTTATGATATCAATATGGGATATCAAGCTTAGGAAGCTGATCTATGATATCGATCTAGGGTATCAATCATGAGGATTGATATAGGATATTACTCTGGGATATTTCTCATTTTATCGTAAGCAAAGGATTTTGAATAGGGAACTAACCTATCCTTTTACCAACTACAAAAATTTCCCATACTGTCCACATAAAGGGATAAGTAAGAATAACTATTTTTGATTCAGGATACCCAGTCCTACTTCACGGCTTTCATATTCCCCTGGTGCTTATTAGGATTATTTAAATTTGTTGATTAGTGATAGGCTTATGATATGCTAAGGGCTATACTAACAAAAATTTAGCTACAAAATCAAAGCAAGCTTTCTACCAACTCTTGATAAGACCACTAGGTATGGTTGAGTGATCGAAAAACCCTAGTATATCTCCATAGCATCATTATAGATTATGTTGAAAAACACAATTACTCACATGAATGATGAATCATGATAAATGCAGAGATGCATGATTTAGACATAAACATGGTGTCGTTTGTAAGGCTGACAGAAATAATCCCTCCTATTATGGAATACAACAGATGACGAATGTCTATATGTAATGTAGTAATGCAACGGATGCATGTGTTAATGCAAAAAATGATAATGCAAAATGCAAATGTTTTTGGATTTTATGTTTTACCAATTTTTTTGGATTTTATTGATTTTATAATTTTTATGGGTTTTGAGCCTCATAATTGACCAAACAATGAGTACATGCCTTTGGAGCCTTTAGATTAACCAAGCAATTTTTAAGAATCCTTGGAGCTTTTACGATTGATCGAAGGGATTATGGGTACCTTTGGGGTGTTTTGGGATGACCAAGTGATTTTGAGAATCCTTGGAGCCTTTGGGTTGACCAAGTAGTTTTTTAGAAACTCTTGGTGCCTTTTGAGTTTGACCAAAGGACTTATAGATGCCTTTGGAGCTTTTTAGGATGATTGAGTGATTATAAGAAAATCCTTGAGGCTTTTAACTAACATGAACAAGTAGTTTTAGGAACCCTTGGAGCCTTTTGGGATAATTGAGTAGTTTTGAACAAACCCTCAAAGCTTTTTAAGGTTGAACAAAGGGCTTACAGATGCCTTTGGGGATTTTTGATTGAATAAACTACTTATGATAGTATTTGGAGCTTTTTAGGATAACCAAGCACTTACAAGAAACCCTTGGAGCCTTTTACTATGATCTTCAAGCATAAAACGCCTTAATATGGATGATGTTGAGAGGTTCAGGCTCTTCAACACCCCCTAGCGACATCAAGCAATAAGTACCCAAACCAATATTTTCATATATGATGTAGGGTCCTGGCCAATTAGCTATGAATTTATCTCGCATGTTTGGTGGTTAATTAGAGTTTTGTTGGTTCTCTTTCAAGACAAGATCTCCAACTTCAAAGTCTCTTTGGTGGAATTTAATATTGTAAGCTCATTTTAGTCATTCTCGATAAATGCAGAGATGCTCCAAGGCATTCATGCAATGTTCATCAAGTAGTGTTAGTTGATCCAGTCGAGCTTGTCACATCATGTCATCATCGATGAAATCTTTCAATGCAACATGCAGCATTGGAATTTCTAATTCCAAGGGCATAATGGCCTCAGTGCCATATACTAGTGAGAATGGTGTTGCCCTAGTGGGCATCTGAATACTAGTCCTATAAGCCCATAACGCAAGGGATAACTAGATATGCTAGTCTTTGTGGTTTTATTGTAGCGTATTTTTCAATATGGCCACCATTATATTATTTGAAGCCTAGCCTACCCATTTGCTTGTGGATAGTATGGATTTGCAAAACTGTGTTTAATTCTATATTTAGATGTCAAAGCTCTCATAGTTTTGTTCTTGAAAGACGTTCCATTATCCGATATTATTTTGTATGGAATCCCAAAATGACTTATGATATGCTCTAGTATAAACTCTTCTATACAAGCTTAGTTGTCATTCTTAAGGGTACTGCTTCCACCCACTTTGTAAAATACTTAGTATTTATAATTATGAATGTATGTCAGTGTAGACACCTAAAATACGTCATGTCGAGGGTGAATACTCATATGAACATGCTACAAGACCATATGGAAGATCTTGGATAGACTCCAAGATAGATTAGTGGTTATAACCACTCAATTTGGGCACCTTGGCCTAATCATTCTAAATCGCATATCAGACCCATAGTTTACAGCTAAACCACAGATGAAAACTGTGATCTATAGTCTGGACCACAACTGTCACCTACGGTCTTAACTAAAGTTCATTTAGCCTCCAATATGAGCCAAATCGGTTGGAAAAACCATTTGGTCTAGAAGAGGGTGGTTGAAGGATGAAATATGCCAGAAGCTTCCATTCAAACTATCCTAACCATCCCTTATTGATCTTGGCTTCTCCATGAAGCCACCCCTAGCCCTTGGGATATCCTATAAGTACCCCTCAAAATAGGGCAAAGACATCAAGCAAGCATGGAGAGAAAAGCGACGAAGCCTTGACAAACTATGAACTCAGTATTGAGTGCATAAAGAGAGAGCATTGTTGCCAACCCCTTGCCAATTTACGAAACACCATGAAAATTCATGCCATGGATGCCCTAAGGAGCTAGAAGAACCAAGAAGCATAAATCTAGGTAAATGAAGGCCCTTCACATCGAATTGATCACCAAATCAGTTTGAGGACAATGAAAGTGACCCTTGAACATAAATTTGGACAAGGATATCAAGCCCACTACCCCTAATTTTGAGGGTAAACCTATCAGAGGTCAAACCGCGACTGTCAGCCGTGGTTCATAGTGAAAATTGCTCACCAGAGCTATAGTTTGCAATAGGTGATAGATCACCTTACTCTTTTCATTTTTGTCCGGTTAAATAGGTTAGATTAATCATTTCTTAGGTTTAATTGTATTTTAGAAGAATTATTACCTTGGGAATTAGCTTAGAATAGATAGTTTATGCCTTGCATTAATTAGGATATTTGTGGATCTTTTATGCAACTTTATGCTTCTATTTTGTTATCTTATCCATGCATTATTTGTCTAATGATCTCCTTTATGCTATATTACAAATCTTAATTCAATTAGCATAGTTTAAAGGTTTTCTTTATGTTTTTTTGATCATTAGTTTAATGGCATTATCATGTATATTTCCTTAAAAGGCCTCATCATAAGAGGCTATCTATCTTTTTGATCGTGTGTTGTTGTTTCTTGATCATCGAAAGATAGGTACAAGAGGAGTCTATATCATAATCCTTCCACATCACGAAGAAGGGGGTCAACTCCACCCCAAGGCATTTTGTGACTAGTCAAAGGGAAATATTAATGCACCTACCCTATTGAGGGCATTGGCAATTATATAGACTGTATCATAATTCAAGTGATCCTAAGAGGAGCATTATTGTAATAGAGATTCATTCATAATAAATACAAAAAATATCATTTTATTGAATTTATGCAATGTGTCAATATTTTACGCTTTTATGATGATTATAGACTAATACAATAGATAGGTGCATGATTTTTGGTTATGTCAAAAGGTGATCACGGTAGAACTCCGCATTTATAGCCCCTAAGTGCTGACATTCTTGAATTTTTATTATCTTAGGTGCTAACCATAGCTAACAGTTATGGTTATTTGTTGGCCCATGACTTTCACCCACAGTTCACACTATAGCCCGCTGACCAGAGCTATGGTTTACAGTAGAAGCAACAGACAACAAAGAAACCACTTGGCATTAGATCATGAGCTGAGGTAGGCTCTGTTTTTATTATTTGTTCTATATTTTATTCTCTATGTTTTTATAGTAAGCATTAAATTGATTGCAAATTAGGTACACTAAAGAAAAAGGGTGAATGAATAGTCCTAGTTTGCTTTCGCATTCCTTCCATTAGAAAGGCGTTGCTAGGAACAACGGAACTCTAATTGCATTCCACCCTAGAATACAATGACTTTGATAAAAATTGAGTGTTCGTTTGCATGCTTGAGGCCCAATTAGAGGCCATGTCATTATAATTGCATTGTCATAACATCATGTAGGAAATAGCATTCATACCTTTCTAAATTTGAAATGTTCCTTTTATTTTTATGCATATCATATAGGAATTATCATATGAATGCTCTTTTATGCATTTGTCTTTATGCAAAGTAAAAGTAACCACACACACCACATGCAACTAAACGCTAGTGAGTTGGGTCTCATATCCAACCACTAGTAGGGTTCAACAATGATGGGCATCATTTCCATCTGTTGACCCAAAATCCTATGTACCCTTTGTTACTAGACCATACCGGATATGAGAACCTTTCGTACCCTAGAAAATTTGCATGTACTTTCTTCAAAAGGTATAACGTTGACTGGGGGAAAATGGGTGAGGATCTGGGAGGACCTATGCTCCCTGACCGTGTGTGGGCTTCATTACCACATATTATAGGTTGGATTACGTGACTTGTAGTTCATCACCAGGTTATCAAGCTGCGAGTGTATAGGTGAAAGCCAATTAAACTGAGAATAAAATCCAATGATTTTGCAAAACATGTGATAGTTTCTCATACTGATACAACACATTTTGAAACAACATCAAATAGTTTAGGGCTCACTTTAAAATTTAAAAATAAGATAAACATCATTGTATACCTTGTTTGATAATAAAAGATACATCTAGACATTAGGTACACTATGGTGGATACATGGGGTGGTTAGCAAAGGCGCAAGCCTAAAGCCAATGACCAAGCCCCAACCGATTCACAAATACATGTGTCTAGTCCTCAACCACATGAGCAAATTGAATGTCATTCAATGAGCATTAGAGGAGACAACCCAACATGAGGGAATCCCATTGAGTGTACCCCTGGTGGACTAGCATTAGTGCATTCTTCTAGACATATATTAGAGCATGGAGCTTCTCATCTTGAGGGTGCTCCACTCAAAAACCACTATCGAGATCGCATTGCACATGCATCCACAAGATCAGTCAAAGAGTATGTCATGCAGGGGACCAAATTGGTACCCATTCACACTAATTCTAGATGGTGTACTATACCTCCACATTTTAAGTATAGAAGGAATAAATATCCACCAATTTAGGGGCAAGTAGATGGGCTCCCTACTAAGCGCAAGTCTTGATGTAGGAGCATCCGGTGGCAGCAGAGCAATCTTGCATCAACAAAAAAATTTCTAAATGTTTGCCTTGATGTCGTAATATCGCGACAGAGACAAGTGTCGCGATATCGCAAAATGTCGCATTTTCGTGACTCAAGAAGGAGAGAGAAGGCGTGGAGCAAAAATGTCACGATTTCATGACATGTCACGAAATCGTGATTGAAAGAAGACAGGAAAGGCATGGAACAAAAATGTCATGCTTTGGCGACATGTCACGAAATCGCAACCGAAAGAAGATAGGAAAGGCATAGAGGAGAAAATGTCATGATTTCATGACATGTCAAGAAATCGCGACCAAAGAAGCAGAAAGGAAGCAAGGAAGGAAACTATCGCGATATCATGACATGTCATGATTTCACAACCCTAGAAGTGAGGAGGAGGCAAAAAGGAAAGATGTGATATCGTGACATGTCACGATTTCATGATCAAAAATGAGAAAGAAGAGCCAGAAGGGAAAGATGTCATGATATCGTGACATGTTGCATTTTCATGACCAAAGGACGAGAGAAAGCGCAAAGGAGAAAAAGTGTTGCGATATCATGACATGTCACATTTTTGCGACCCAAGTATGAGAGAAAGCGCAAGGAAGAAAAAGTGTCGCGATATCATGACATGTTACATTTTCATGACCCAAGGACGAGAGAAAGCACAAGGGAGAAAAGGAGTCACGATATCGTGACATGTTGCATTTTCATGACTCAAATAGGGTAGGAATGTAGAGAAGCAAAAAGTGTCACGATATTGCGACATGTCATATTTTTGCGACTCAAAGAGGGCAAGAAGGTAGAGAAGCTAAAAGTGTCGCAATATCACAACATGTCACATTTTTGCAACTCAAAGAGGGCAGAAATGCAGGGAAGCTGAAAGTGTCATGATATCATGACATGTCGCATTTTCATGACTTGAAGAGGGCAGGAAGGTAGGGAAGCTAAAAGTGTCACGATATCATGACATGTCGCATTTTCCTGATCAACGACAGAAAAGAAAGCGCAGGTGGTGGTATACCAAACGTCATCAATGGTTGACAGGAAGATAGAGCCTACAGTGGTAGCACTAAAAAGCATGTGGCACCGAGGTGTAGTGAAAGCAGATGAAGATCAAGGGTCAGAAAGAAAGGCATTCAAAAATGAAGACAACGAAGAGGCACGGGAAATGAAACGAAGGGTCAAAAAAGGGAAACGAAGAGTCATGCCAGAGATTTTAAAAGGGGAAGCGAAGGCATGCACAATGGTCAGAGAACTGTTGAGCCATAGTTGCAGTCGTGAAGGCAAGAGGGTGATTCTGGACCATTTTAAGCTATTTTTCTTCCTAGGTGGAAGATGTTGTAAGAGAAAAAGAAAATAAACTATCTTTCAGGATGAAGGAGTTTTAAATGGTAGACTACTACCATTATTGTAAATTATTTCCAACTATAATGAATGAGAATTAAGAATCTGTTATGAGCTATTTGGAGATCCCCATCAAGTGGTATCAGAGTGAGAGCTCCTGAGTGTGTGAGCAAATCACCGAAAGTGAGGTAGTTTGCACCAGGATCTATGGAAGGATTGTGAGAAGAGAGTGAGGAAGAATGCCTCCATGAAGAAACCATGGTGGTGGAAGGAATGTGGTACCTGAAGAAGATTTTAGAGCTTTGCAGAGGCAAGTGCAAGCCCTACAAGAGGAATTGCAAAGAGGGGTTGAACCAAGGAGAGATAACCATAGTGAAGATGAGGCTTGGGAGGTTGATGAACCATCAGTTGTAGAAAAAGCAACGGATCCTGAAGAAGCTAGATTAATCAAGGCTATATCTTGGATCAAAAAGAAGACAAAGTTTGATGTCTCCACATATTCTGGGAGTCTCAATTCAGAGGAGTTAATTGATTGGATCAATGATATGGAGAAATATTTTGAGTATGAGGAGGTTGTAGATTTAGATCAGATCAAGTTTTCATAAACAAAGTTGAAAGGCCATGCTTGCATATGGTGGAAAGAAGTGCAGCTAGAAAGAAATAAAGGAGGAAAGGAAAAGATAACCAGATGGGATTGAATGGTAGAGAAGTTGAAGAGATAGTTTATCCCTGTAGATTATGAATTATACCTATTGAGAAAAATGCAGAGTTTGAGACAGACAAATAGATCTATCAAAGAATATACAGAGGAGTTCTACCAGATCTCAATCAGAATTGGCCATGTAGAGGCTAATAGGGAGAAGGTGGCCTATTACATCAATGGGTTGAGAACTAGTATTCAAGAAGAGTTGAGTCTGGTTAGGATGAGCACCATCAAGGATGCTTACCAGTTTGCCCTCAAAGTCGAATAAAAGCTGAACAGACGGTTCGAGGGTAAGAAAAGAGGAAGAGGTCATGGGCGAAGAACTGGTGGAAGGACTAGTGGAGAAAAATATAAGAATCAAAAGAAGGCTGGTGAAACCAGTAATACCCAGGATTAGGAAGAGGGGAACACCTACCAACCTCGTAATCAAAACAATGGTTACCCAAGGGGGAGATGTAGATTTGGACATAGATTTGGAAGGGGAGGATTTCATGGAACTTGTTTCCACTATGGCGAAGGACATCGAGCATACGAGTGTCCACAACATCGAGAAGGGATGAATAAGAGACCTAAGGGTTTTTTTAGAGCTGTTGTAGCTGATGAAGGTGCTAAATTAGAACATTCTAAGGAGGCAGAGGGAGTAGAAGTTATGGTTACAAGGAGGACCCTATTGAATGAGGAGAAAGGATCTGACTAGAGAAGGAGCCTATTTTGCACAAGGTGCAGAAGTTCAGGTAAGGTCTGTAATATAATTATAGATAATGGTAGTACTGATAACTTGGTCTCAAAAGAAATGGTTACTGAAAACATGAGATTTTGAAAACAAAAAGGATAAACTAAAAATGCAATGTAAACGAAACTAGAATAATGCTTAAACCCTATGTTATTGAAAAATGCGTAAAAAGGAAGAACATGAACACAAGATATCAAAGCAATATAAAAAGAACAACCCTTTTATTGATATGCTTTACAAATTCATGTTACAATGTGTCTCCTTCCTTTTTAGGGGATAGGAGCGTTAAATGTTGGTCTTTTACAACTTGTTTTAGAATTCCTTCTTTCGCGTGCCCACATGTAATATGGGCAAACCAAAACGTCATCACCGCTTGCGTTGGTAAAGGTAGATTCCTCGCTGCTTCTCTAATGCTGCAAATCTGCATTCAAAGAAACAAACAAAGAATCAATAGCACCTGTGTATGAAAAATAAAAGATAAATCTAACGATGGTTAAAATGAGTCTAAATAAAATGAAAGCTTGACAAAAGCATAAACATGAAACTAGCTAAACACTACAAAAAAAATAAAGCGGGGGGTGCTCGAAGGCAAACCACCCGCGGGTGAAACTTTGCTTCGACACCAATCCGCTTGGGATGGGTCCGAAACCTAATGTGATGTGTTGTCGGCAAATTGGTAGGATATTGTGGTCAGAAAAATCGGTGTTGGTTCTTGATTCGTGCCTTCAAAAGTCACCCACTAACCTCTCTTTCGATTAAGAGATTATGGATGTTGAAAGCACAAATCGCAAGTAAGTGAATTAGCAACACTTCGTCGCTCAAAATGCTCCTTCTCTATCCATATTTTGGGTGAGGAAGCTCACCATTTTATAGACTCAAGGGGTCTCTTTGAATTAACATGCAAAAGTGTTTCTTTGCATGAATGCTTTTTGTGTGAAGAGAAGACTTCTTCTTGATCAAGGGCTTCTTAACTGCCTCTGTGCATGTCTTTGTATGTTTAGAAAAACTCACTCACACTCCCATGCAATGAAGGGATAGCTAAGTGGCAAATATGAGTTGTCTTAAAAAGCTCACTCTCATTCCCATGCAGTGAAGGGAGAGTCAATTGGCAGATATGAGTTGTCAAAAGAACTCACTCGCACTCCTATGCCATGCAGGAAAATCTAAGTGGTAGTTTTGAGTTGTCATGCATCGAGATCTGACTTTTTGTCGGTCAAACCTGGCATTCGTCCTACCCCGAAGCGAGCAATGGTAATCATCTCTAGGTGAGACGAGTATCAAACCGCACTCATCTCTAGGTGAGATGAGTACGAATCCGCACTCGTCCCTGGGTGGGATGAATAAGTAACAAAGTGTCTAAAAGGTGCCAAATTGATCCCTGACTTGTAAAACTGCTGTGTGAGTGGTTAGAACCACTGTTTAACCTCTGAGGGCTGCCCTGGGGGATGTGTGTGTTAGTTGATCAGTGCTTGTTGTCACATAATCGGATTGGTGTTGTGTTGGTGTCTACAAATGCCTCTTTTTGGAAAGCGCTGCACATGGTGCAGTGCTGAGCAAAAATAGATAACCAAAGTACTAATGATTAGGGTTTCTTAGTAACCTAACCAACTCTTGATGCCCCAAGTATGGAAAGGCCACGCATTCTTGAATCCTTGCTTCTGACGAGCTAAGGAACTTAAATCAAGTATTAACCTGGTTCGGTGAGGTATTACTTGAACTTAGACATTGATCAGTCATGAATAGGCAAAGGGCGCAACCTTTTGTCTATGGGAACCTTGAATTCATGATTCACGAATGCCAAGTATATGATCAGTTTGTGATAATTGCTTGTTTTCTGCCCTATGCAGGGGCGCGATTGTATTTTGTAATGATCCTTTGAATGCGTGTCATTTCCAAGATTGGGTATATTGGTGTTGATTGGCAACTAAGTGTGACTACCCCCTCAAGCGACGAATCGATGAGGTAATGACCGACATGAGAAAAGCGATGAGTCACTTGACCCAATATGACTTAAGTGAGGGTGCCTTCAGATGTTAGCCGGTGCATGCTCGAGCAGTTTCCTGATTGTTTTGACCTATTTTTGGTGGGTGTGAACCCATTTTGGAATGCCATTTGGGGTTAACATTGGCAAAAATCTATCTTCCTGTGGAGCCGTCTGGCTATGGTAGCCTTCTTGGGGAGTAGGATAACAACAAGGTAGACCCCGACATCAGTTTTCTTATGCCAAGAGGTTAAGTGCAAGAGCACTTTTGTCCAGAAATTTTTAGTGGTTTTGTTGGCATTTGTCATTTAAACTTTTTTTTTTTGTATTCGTCCTGGGGGGAACGAACGCCCTGATGGTACTCGTCCTAAGGTGAAACGAGCGCGCCATGATGGTACTCGTCCTAGGGTGGGATGAGCGTGCCATCAAGGGAAAAGCACTCATCCTGGGCAGGGATGATTACCAGTAAGGATAAAGTATAAATATGCGAAAATGACAGATTTGGCTCATTTGCACTGTTCATCGATTACGATTTGGAGCTCTGGGGAGGAGGAGGTAGATTTTCTGACGCGAAGCGCTGTCGGATTTTCTAGCCACCATGAGTGCATAGACCGGGTCATCAAGCGGCGGAGCTGAGGCGAGACCAGTAAGTGCACTATCTCCTTGAGTAGGATTTTGAAAAATGCAAATGTGTTTTTATTGTGTTTTTCTTTTGTTTAAGACATGGAACCCTAATTAATTAAATTAAAAGGTGAATGAATTAAAGACCATGAAACCAAATAAAACATGGATGCAAACCGATGGAAACTTAGATGAAAACCATAGGATAAACCCAAAATGAAACTTAGAGTAACACCTTAGGGTAACCATGGTTATAAAAATGTTTTGTTTTTGATGTGAATGGTAAAACTTAGGTCGAAACCGTAGGTAAACCATGCCCATTTTTTTTTGTAATTTTTATGGAATTAAAAAAATGAAAAATGGATGAATTTTTTGTGTTGAAATGGTAAACTTAGGTTGAAACCGTAGGTAAACCATGTCGAATTTTTTTTTGTTATTTTTATGGAATTAAAAATGAAAAATGGATGAATTTTTTTTGTTGAAATGGTAAACTTAGGTCGAAACCGTAGGTAAACCATGTCGATTTTTTTTTGTTATTTTTATGGAATTAAAAAATGAAAAATGGATGAAATTTTTTTTTTATTGAAATGGTAAACTTAGGTCGAAACCATAGGTAAACCATGTCAATTTTTTGTCGTTTTTGATGAAATTAAAAAATGAAAAATGGATGAATTTTTTTGTTGAAATGGTAAACTTAGGTCGAAACCATAGGTAAACCATGTCGATTTTTTTTTTTTTTTGTGATGAAATGTAAGATGAAAACGTGATGAATTTTTTGTTTTGAAATGGTAAACTTAGGTAAAACCGTAGGTAAACCATGTCAAATTTTTGTTGTTTTTGATGAAATGTAAGATGAAAACTTGATGAATTTTTTTTTTTTTTTGGCAATGGATGTACATGTGAATGAAAGATGTTACTGTACAGTTATGCATTTTTGTACATGTGATGGTAATTTGATGCATGTTATTGATGTGTTTATGTTGTGTTATATGCAGATGGTGAAGAGTCGACATCGAGTATCGACTATTTTTTCTAATGCTCGCGAGATGTTGAGTGCTGAGGACTAGGAGTGGCTTGATGCCTTAGGGCTCAAGCATGTGGCTCGATTGGATGCAGTTGTTGTGGATCGGGCATACATTACAGCTTTGATCGGCCTGTGGGATGTTCGGATGAACACCTTCCATCTTTCGATAGGGGAGATGACCGTCACCTTAGAGGACGTGTATCGGATTCTCCAAATTCTGATAAACGAGGTTCCCATCCGGACGATGCCACGAGGCTAGAGGACGGCTGTACTGACTCGATATTTTGGACACAGGGGGGATGGGGATGGGATGAGCTCATTGGAGAGGGTAGAGCTAGATTGTCAGATTGGGGGGATTTTGGTACGATGGTGGTATGCGATGGGAGTGTTGGGAGTGAGGCATGCACTACTCATGAGCCTCATTTTCAACATGCTCCTGCAAGACTCGTCAGGAGCGAGGTTCCCATGGAACCTATTGGAGGTGGTGTGGCAGTTAGTAGAGTGTTCGGTGACAGATCCGATGATCATGAGATGGGGCCAGACGCTTTTGGCTCAATTATATGATGAGTTGTATGAGGTCTGCTGCCAGAGGCAGAAGGGGATTTGCTATAGTTATTTATTGTAGTGCTAGGCCTGGCAGCATATAGTCATAGAGCGACCATGAGGGCTACCTTGGACTACATGGGCAAACATGGTGGACAGAGATATTGGGTATGGTGCTCTATGGTATCAGTCTGAGAAGCGGGGGCAGAGTCGATGGTTTGTGGGAGACGTGGACCATTACAGAGATGCATTGGCATGATTGACTCCCAGAGATGTGGTGTGGAGGCCATATCAGGATTGTCCCGCATGGCCATAGGCAAATGAGTGGCTTCAGTGGGTTCTAAGGGGGAGATGGGTGATTGGATGACACGGGACGGAGCAGGAGTACATTCACTATCTTCGAGTGACACGACAATTTGGCGTACGCCAGGGGTTGCCTGGGGAACCTGTAGTCTATCGGTGCCGAAGTGATGAGAGGACCCTAGCTATGCCAATCCTCGAGCCACTGGGGGAGGAGTCGAATATAGTACTGGAAATTCTAGATGTGGATGATGTCGGAGTGACTACCGAGTACCAGGAGTGGTGGACGCTTCGGCATTGACGAGGTGAGGTGCCATTGGGAGGAGATGAGGCAATGGGAGGCGGAGAGGGTGCAAAGGCACCAGGAGAGGGTTGGGGAGCTCTTGCTAATGTGGAGATGGTGGAGGTTGCAGATGCGGGAGAGGACGTTGATGAGGAGCAGCCAGAGATGTAGGATGCTCCAAAGCAGGCTGATGCTCTAGAGAGGCCAACGTAGTCGGCCGTGCCAAGGGATATAGAGGCGGGGTTGCATGTTGAGGTGGCATGGTTGATAGAGTTATTGCGGAGGCAAGATCAGGAGCTGAGGGAGATGGTATAGGAGAGGGATCTCTTGCGAACACAGTTGGGGTAGCACGAGGATAACCTTGCGACATACTGGCAACGGGCACGGGACTTGGAGCAACAGCGGGACGAGCTGAAGGATGAGGTTATCCGCCTTGGTGGGCGAGTACCTGCATTCTCTAGAGGTGGATCATCACGACGCTTAAGAGGGAGCGACATGGAGCAGACAGCGTCTTTGCAATGGAGGTGATGGGATGAGGGAGAGGCCAGTGGGCATGGTGCAGGGGCGAGCAGTAGCCATTCGAAGAGGTCTCAGGGGACCCACACCACGGGGGGTAGTTCCCGTCGCACCGATCCTGCATGATCATGGTGGACAACGCCCTAGACTTGGGGATTTTGATGTATGATTGCGGGGTCAGAGGACCAGTTTTGTAGCCTGCGGGCAATTTTATTATGATATATATATATATACAGATGACTCTTTTTGGTGTTTATACATTTTTCATGATTTATTTTTATGTACATGTTTTTACATTGATGTATGCATATGCGATTATGAATGCAATGGTTCTAATTTGTATGATGTATGCATATGGAATGAATGAAATGAATTATTGATGATTTGTCGATGCACCATAGACTGTACAAGATTGGATTGACTTGCTATAGTAATGGGATAACTTTGCGGAATGCTTGTGCATGTGAAAACTTTGTTTTTGTATTTTGTGTAGTTTCTGATGGTGATGTACGGAAGGAAATGTACCGGTTGTTTGAAAATGTAGTTAAGATTTTTTGAGATGCATATATTTTAACTAACTAGCCAAGACTATACATTTATCTCGCAAGAATTCTGAACAAGGTCTAAATATGACTTGAATTTAACCAAGTTATTTCACATCCCTAGGTGTGCAATTGAGTTCGTTTATGTGTTATTCATCAGGATACCACCAGTGCCATATGGGCTTTCAACCGAACCTATACTGAGGATCACCTAATTAGCTCCACTAACTCCTTTATTGTGTTTAGTTAGATTAATCTATGATGCTATCTAGGATACCACAAGCTAGCTCATCCTCATGCAAACATTGATATATCGTCATGCGGGAGGTTTACCGCCAGTGACCGATAGGCTATCAACCAAACCGATACTGAAGCTTGCCTCATGACCTGTCAAAATGCTAAGAGTTCCAGAGATTCAAGTTCTACTCCCTTCTTTTCTTCAATTGTATTGGGATACTTGCTCCTTTGTAGTGATAAAATCACTATTTATTTATTTTTTATTCATGTTGTTTTTTTTTTTTTTTTTTGGAGCAAGGGATTTGGAATTCGAGTGATGAGAATCACTATTGTTTGTGCCTTTTGATGTGTGCACTGTAGGATGTCAAATTTTAGTGTTTTTACGTTGTGCAAATTTTTTATGTTTTGCAACTTTTGAGAACTTGGGATTCATGGGGAATTGGGTAGGGATGATGCTTGTCCTTTTGCCAACTCTTAGCATTTCTAGGGTCATTCGCACAGGGGGATGAGCAAGATAGCCATTTCGCTTATGGTGACCTGGATGACTGTGCAGGTTTCATCTTTCATTCACACAACTTAGGAATTTTTATGTGTGTTAATTTGTGTTGGGATGTTACGTAACAAGGTGTTATCCAAGTAAAACTTTTTTGTGTAAAATCTACTTAACTGTGTACAATTTTGGCTAGAAATTTAAAATAGCTGAATGACGAAAACCCTATATACAGTAGGAGATAACTGATGATGCTACAAATTGCGATGGTGCTATTCTAGATGTAGGCGTTTATGAAAATGGATCTAAGGTGGAAAAGGATGGAATTGCCAAGTAATGACTGTCTATGGTGCTTTTGACTTGTATGACCTAGCGAAGTATGCAATGTATGGATGCAATGCTTAATGCAACCTATATTTTTGTATTTTGATTTTTATGTGAATGCATGGAATTGGAATGCAATTGTTTTTGTAATTTTGATTTTTATGAGAATGCATGGAATTGAAATGCAATTGTTTTTGTAATTTTGATTTTTTTTTTTTTGTTTTTTTTTTTTTTTTTTGAGTATGCATGGAATTGAAATGCAATTGTTTTTGTGATTTTGATTTTTGTGTTGTTTTTGTTGATTTTTGAATATTTATGTTGACCAAGCAGTTATGGTGATGCTTGGAGCTTTTGGTGTTGACCAAAGGGTTTATAGATACATTTGGGGCATTTAGGGTTGACCAAGTGAATATGATAATACTTGGAGCTTTTTTCTTGACCAAAGGGTTTATAGATACCTTTGGGGCGTTTAGGTTTGACCAAGCGATTATGATAATCCTTGGAGCTTTTAGTTGACCAAGCGATTGCGATAATCCTTGGAGCTTTTAGGGATGACCAAGTGATTGCGATAATCCTTGGAGCTTTTGGGTTGACCAAGCGATTGTGGTAACCTTGGAGCTTTTGGGTTGACCAAGTGATTGCGATAATCCTTGGAGCTTTTGGGTTGACCAAGCGATTGCGATAATCCTTGGAGCTTTTGGGTTGACCAAGCGATTGTGGTAATCCTTGGAGCTTTTAGGTTGACCAAGTGATTGTGGTAATCCTTGGAGCTTTTGGGTTGACCAAGCGATTGCGATAATCCTTGGAGCTTTTGGGTTGACCAAACGATTGCGATAATCCTTGGAGCTTTTGGGTTGACCAAGTGATTGTGACAATCCTTGGAGCTTTTGGTTTGACCAAGTGATTGTGGTAATCCTTGGAGCTTTTAGTTGGACTATGGCTCTCTAGATGTGGAATGGCCTCAAATGAATGATGTTCAAGGGTTCTATTTCCTTGATTCCTTCAAGAGAGGCAAGACGGTATGTTCCAGGTCCTATTTTACTGTCAATGATGTAAGGACCTAACCAATTTACTCCAAACTTGTCCCGTAGATGGGACGGCAAATTAGAATTCAGCTAGTTCTCTTTTAAGACCAAGTCACCAACCTAAAATTCCCTAAGGTGGACTTTCATGTTGTATGCTTTCTTAAGTCGCTCTTGATAGATACGCAAATGCTCGAGAGCATTAACGCATCGTTCGTCGAGTAACGTCAGTTGATCTAACTAGGCCTACTGTGTAGTGTCATCATCGATGAACTCTTGCATTGAAATGCGTAGGGAAGGGATTTCCAACTCAAAAGGCATGACTGCCTCGGAGCCATACACCAGCAAAAATGGAGTTGCCCCAATGGGCGTTCGAATGCTGGTGTGATAAGCCCATAGGGCAAGCGATATCTGAATGTGCCAGTCTTTATGATTGTCTACAACTATCTTTTTGAGAATGGCGACTAGCATTTTGTTTGATGCCTCTGCTTGCCCATTTGCCTGTGGATAATAGGGTGTTGAAAAGTTGTGTTGAATCTTGTACTTTGTGGTCAAAGCACGCACATCTTTATTCTTGAATGGTGTCCCATTATCTGACAGGATCTTGGATGGAATACCAAAATGACATATGATGTTATGCAAAATAAATTCTACAATGTGGGCTCCAGTCATAGTGGTTAGCGGAATTGCTTCCACCCATTTGGTAAAGTACTCTATGGCCGTTAAAATGAACGTGTGATGACCAAACAACGCAGGGGAGATCTTTCCAATTAGATCAAAGCCCCACTATGAAAAAGGCCAAATCGATTGAATTGACTGCAAGGCCTGAGAAGGTACGTGTGTCAAATTAGCATGGTGCTGACACTTCATGCACTTCTTCAATCCCTTGGGTAGTCCTATAAGTACCCCTTAGAAATAGGCTAAATAATGAGAGAGATAATTGGAGATTTGAGTAGCGAAGCCCTGTTAAATTGTACACTCAATCAAGTATACTAAGAGAGAGCTATTGCACTTATCCCCTACCTACTTGCTATCATTCATGATGAATTGCATTGTGGATGCCCTAGGAGCCTAGGAGAGCCAAGAAGCACATATTTGGTCAAACGAAGGCCCTTCACAATGAATCAACCACCAAATAAGTCTGAGGACACCGAAGGCAACCATTGAACATTAATTTGGACAAGGGGGTCAAGCCCACTACCCTTGAAATTAAGGGTAAACATATTGTATCGCCAAAATTTTTCACACCCTTACCTTTGGACTAAAGGATCCATGCCCTGGAATGGAGATGCAAGAAGTATGGGACAATACCTCAGATGAAGAGGCCATTTGAAGGTCGTGCCTCTCGGGGGAGGGGTATAAGGGTGAATTTTTGACGGATGGTGGGGTTCACCAGGAAACTTTGAGTGGTATTTTTTGTGCCTAGGTTGAGAATGGGTTTGATGTGTTCATTTTATATTCAATCATCCATATTCCTAGGTTGGCCAAAATGAATCTAAGCTATTTATATGAAATTTTGGGTTTATATGTAGACAATAAACATGAATGAATCTTAAATACAGAGACTATGTGAAATGGAAAGTAATACACCTGATTCATGATGTGTGGTGTAGATTCTGAAGCTTGTAGGAGTCCAGATCTTCCTGGATATGACAGGATCATCTGTAATTGTATAGAATCATCCCAAATCATAGGCGATCATCTGAGATCAGAAAATATCATCAGTGATCTGACGAATTCATTAGAAACTTGCAATCATGGAAATAGACACCAAAAACTGAAAATGTAATTGCAAGAATGATGCAAAAATTATAGAAATAACATTATAGGTGCTTAAATAATAAATATAGATAGTATAAAAAATGGGATGCATTGTTTTAATAACCTATTTTAAGTTTTATCATGCAAATATGCTAAAGGAGGTGAACTCCAAGATGCAAAATAGAAATAAATCCATCTAATGCATAATTAAATAAGAGAGAAAGGTAGAAAATGCAAACTCAAGGCTCTGGTTGCCCCCAATATGAATTGCAGTCAAAATCATCTACACTCGTACGAGATCATCGTCGATCTCGTGAGGATCATCTGAAATCGTGTTAGATCGCCTACGATGATCCGAGCTTCCTTCGACTGAAACACAGTAAAATCCTACAATAAAACCTACAAATACAAATGCAAATGATAGGGGCAGGGATGTTCTAACACAACAAAAAACTAAGGTTGTAGGGAAAGGATCATCCAGGGGGATAAAATGGAAAAATCCCAAGTTTATATAGGATTAGGGGGAGGTTAGGAGGTTGGGGATCATCCCAATCTGGGAGATCTCCAACGTGGGAATCTCCAACCGCGTAGACACACTCCTGCCCGAGTTGGAGAGGTTGTTGAAATAGAAGCTAATTATAAAAATTTAGTTTTGGGACAAAATTGTCTAGACATTCTATCCCAGACAAATTCATCCGATCTGGGATGATATTGTCATATCGGCAATGATATCATTCAACAGTAAAAACAAATTCTAAAAATGGCATGAAAAATAAGGCAAGAGGTTAACGGGCGGTTTCGGGGTTAAAATTCAAAATTTTGATCTTTTTACTGATGGTTTAACTGCACCAATTTTAGGGTGCTACATTTTGCCCCCACTTTAGTGAATTTTTGAAAGAAAATGTGTTAAATACGAGTTCTTTACGCTTTACAAGAAAGCAAAAATTTATTCAATTTTTTAGACGACGCTTCTAGGTCAAATCGTACAACTGCTTGCTATGGTGCCCCCTCAGAGTTTTTACCCAAATCGAATGTTTGAGGTAAAGACGCAGAAAAGAAAAATTAAAAAAAATGTTGTTCTTTAAATAAAAATAGGAAAAATAGGGTAAAACCCTAATTCATTTTTACTGTTCACTTTCACTATTTCAGAGCTTTGCAGACGAAATGGTGGAAACAACACACAGATCGATAGAGGTCTGACACGGGTTGCGGGTAAGATTCTAAACTAGTGTATTATGTGTTTAGCTTAATTTGTTTAATTTTTTAATTGAATTTTGATTTTTTTGGTCATCACGGCCATTTTTAGGCCGTCAAAAATGTCGAGACGAAATCGTCCCTATATCACCGATTTCGTCGAAATCGTCCCTATATCACCGATTTCGTCAAAATCATCCCTATATCGTCGATTTCGTCTAAGGAAAAAATTGGAGAAATAGGGACGATTTCGTCCAATTAAGGATGATCCCTAAATTGAACAAAAGGGAGACGATTTCGTCCTACCAAGGACGATTTTGCTAAATTTGGTATGATATCTCCAATAATGGGTGAAATCATTTTTTTTTATGAGATGAAATTAATTGTAATCGATTTTAATGATTATGTACTAATGATTATTTGATGTTTTATTATTTATTTTGTAGAGGGGATTACTAAAGAGTCAAGAATGGAAATATGGGGGGCTTAGAGATGATGTAGCCGTGCTCAATCAGGCTAAGCGAGATAGACTAGCAAAGGTTGGATTACAGCATGTGGCAAAAATGCCATAGATTCCTACAGACATGGGGCTACTGACGGCCCTAGCAGAGATATGGTATTCAGGATCATCCTGCTTTTGGTTATCGATAGGGGAGATGGCTCCCACTCTAGAGGATGTGTGGAGGATCTTGTGGATCCCCATACATGGGTGATTTGTGATTCCTTCGGCCAATCAGTGCCATGCTATGATGCGAATGTGCACAGATCCAAGATTCGCCCTGGAGAAGGGTAGAGTGAACATCGAGGCATTGAGGCAGATGCCTGTGGCATATCGATTGACTCAAGTTTTGGTAGGGGTTGTGGGTGGCCTACTTATATGCCACCAGAGTAGATGCAGGTTATCGTGGCTCCTTTTAGATGTGTTCTACGACATGAGAGACCATGATTATAGGTTTGCTTAGGGTAGTTTTGTACTATGTCGCTTGTATAGGATCCTCTATGGGGTTGTATATAAGGGAGGTCGATATCTGGTACTAACATCTCTACTACAGGTTTGGTTCTAGGAGCACATTTCAGTATAGAGGCCGATAGGGCTTCCACTGATAGGGGTTGACCGAGAGAGACCTCGAGTTTTCTATTGGTGGCTCCAGAGAGGGTCACAATGATGGATAGATCTGCCGATGTCTCAGAGGTTTCTAGAAGACCTCATCCTAGATTAGATCACCTGGAGGCCATGGAGAGAGCATCCAGGGTGGGGAGAGGATGGATAGGATCTATCTTGCATCAGGAAAGTTTGCTAGTTGAGGATGGAGCGGGGAGAGGTAGAGCTCCACCACTACGATAAAGTTTTGAGGTTGTTCGGTCTACAGCAGGGGATCCCTTCTCTCAAGGATTATGAGTACTCCTAGACTATCCAAGATAACACTACATTGAGCAGGGCTCTATACATGTAGCGATTTTAGAGTCAAGATGCTAACAATGCCCCCATTTAGCTAGTGGATGGGGATGACGTAGGAGCAATAGATAGATATGATGCCTGGTATGCAGGCATCTGCCCTCCTTAGATGACGAGGGCATAGGTTCTGATGAATGCTATTGTGTAGCATATGGGGAGGTGGCGCTAGCTACCATTGATGCAGGGAGGAGTCACAGAGGGAGGGATCAATGATGACCTCCTTAGGAGAGGCATCATAGAGTGCCATAGGCTCTAGAGAGACCACAGTAGCCAGAGAGGAGGGAGGAGAGGCTCCCTTGTCAACAGAGGGAGATGCCACCATCACCGATAAGGGCAAGGGTATCGAGGTGGGGGAGAGTAGTGAGATGGTGGCTCTCCAAGTGAAGAATGCTCACTTACAAGCTCAGGTGTAGACACTATAGGATGAGGCTACACAACTCAGGGCTCGGAGTGGAGGGGTGAGCATGCAAGAGTTGGTATGGGCTATTACGTAGACCATGTTCTCTCATAGAGTATACTTCCAGCTAGTTACAGAGGGCCAGAGGTTACATCTACCAGCTAGCATTGTAGAGCTGGTTAGGATGGGGTCATCGAGGAAATCCTCACGATCGATGTCGAGGACTCACGACATAGGACGGACTCCAATGGGACCACCTCCTCCACCTCAGGGAAAGAGAGGAGATGATGCTGAGAGCTTGAGGGCTTCTCGAGACTAGCGAAATATTGACCATAGTTTGTATATTTTTGAGAGGATTGAGTATGCCAGGGTATATATTGTGGCATACCAATCCGTTTTGATATGATGTACATATTTTTTTTGTATATATATATATATATATTATTTTTGTGATATGACTTGTGCATATGTTTTATGATGCTTTAATATTTTAATTATTGATTGATTATTCATGTAATTATGTCATTTGAAAATATTATAATTTTATGTCAGGCCATAAAATTTAAATGAAATAATATGATGTAAACAAATTGGTTGTTGTGGTGTGATTTGATGAAAAAATAAAGTGACTTCTAACAATAATTTCAAAGGACATTTTCGCTATTACATGACCATTTCATGGAGTCATCGCTCACTAGGTCATTAAGGTAATCCCAGTAGAGAAATATTGTTAAAATTAAAAGGGTGCTTAAGAGACTTTCTTAAGACTTTTGTGTTGTGATGATGAAAAAAATGATGATGGTGATGATTTATTTTCAGATGTCCATGAAAATATTATGCATGAAATATTAAAAAATATGATTTTTTCTAGGCATAAAATTCCTAAGTGTGATAAAAATTTGAACAATTGCCTAGGAATTATACCATCGTCACAAAAAACTGAATGTTGACATAATGAAATAAAATAAAAAAGTTTTCGTTCTTTTTAAAGCACAATTGTGTAACATAATGATTTAAGCCATATGCTTTTATGGATTAAATAAATGCAAAATAAAGTTGAAACGATGATTTGTGCTAGGCATAGAATTTTTAGGTATAGACTTATACCATCATCGCGAAATCTAAAGAAGAAATTGATATAATAGTTTTATTGCATAGTTGATTTTTGAGTTTAAGAGAAACATAAAATATAATATGAGGACTTGCACTAGGCATAAAATTCCATTTTAGGTTTAGGAACTACACCATCGTTGCGAAAGTCGAAAAAATATATAAATGTGACTTTATAGATGTTCTCAAGTAAGAAAATCATTTTATTCCAGAAGATGTGCATAAATATTTTAAATTATCTCAAAGACAAAATTTAGATTTATAAGGAACCCCATGTGCATATGTGAATTCATTACTGATCTGGATCTATCATAATGATACAAAATCTCTCAAATACAAATGTATGTGCAATTTTATTGTTCATTTACCGATTTTGATCAAGATAATTTGATACAAGTAATTTGAATTAACCAAATGAGTGTTCATTGACCATGATTTATATGCATATAACTGTACCAAACTACTATGTAAGTTGGGTCATCAAGAGCTAGCTTATCCATAAGCAGACATAGGTTTGTACAAAAGAAGGTCACTAATGTAACAGACATATCACCATGCTAGGAGTTACCCAAGGCCAAGCGGGTTGGGCACAAACCACTTGTTATGGGGCTTACCTCACAGTTTTTGAATAATTGAGGATTCTAGGGATTCAAGTTCATTCACCCTTCTTTTCTTTTCAAAGGGTAGGGGAAGGGATTTTATTGCTTTTTGCTTTTCTTTTTCTCTTTTTTTTTTTTTTTGTTTTTTCTTTCTCTTTTGCTTGATACTAAGATAATGTTGAAATATTGCTGAGATGGTACAAAATGCTATTGAAATAATACTTCTTTTTCTCATGATTTTTTTCTTGAATTTATTTTTCTTTTACTTCCTATACTAGGGATACTTTCTCGGATTGGTTGTAGAGCAAGGGATTTTTATTCTGGGAAGGGGTGAGCTTGTCCTTTTGTCAATTCTCAAAGATTCTAGACCATGTGCATGATAGGATAGCAGGGGAAACTTTTCATTCAAGAGACCACTTCTACTGTGTAACATTGTTTTAAATTTTGCAATGAAATCATTTTAATGTAAAAAGGTGTAGTTGGTTCAAGTAAATAACAAGATTAGTTCTCTATGCTCAAAACTTTATTTAATTCAACTGTGGACTTTGATATAAGAGAGATTAATAATCATTTAAAAAAAGATCAAGATATTTATTCATGTGAGTTTGAAAGTGAGGGATTCCAAATAAATGCTAATTTATCCAAAATAACTGAAAATATAACTGCAATACTTCAAGAATTGACAGGTGCAAAAAATAAAAGATGTTTTTGAAGATTTTGATTATTATTTTTTTTTTTTAGAGTTCGATTTCGATTTATGAATGGAGAGAATACATAATATAACTATTTTTGAAATTTTTATATGAATTTACTAAGAATGAAACAAGATGTACAATATATATAGTGACAAAATTACTAGAATTATGCGTAATAGCGCTTAAGATGCATAATGTTCATAGGTTCTTTAAGATATTTACCATCTAAGGTAGCTAATATGTATGCTCCCGATCCAATTTAGTAGTGATGATATATGGCCCAAGCCAGTTAGGTTCAAATCTACTTTTAAGGTATTTAGTTGCATTAGTAATTTTTTGGTTTTCTTTTTAAGATGAGGTCGTCGATCTCAAAGGATTGATGATGAAATTTCTTAAGATATGCTCGCTTGAGCTTGTTTTGGTAGGATATTAGATGCTCCAAAGCATTGATGCACTTCTCATATAGGAGTTCTAGCTAACTAAATATGCCAACATGATATTCATCTCCTACTTTGGTATCTTGAAGTACCAGAGCCAAAGAAGGAACTTCTAATTTAAAGGGAAAAATAGCTTTAGTGCCATAAACCAAAACAAAAGGTGAAGTGCCCGTGGGAGTATGAATGCTAGTTCGATAAGCCCACAAAGCAGGATATAATTGAATGTGCCAATCTCGACCAGATTTATTGACCAATATTTTGAGGATTTTAATTAATGTTTTATTAGATGCTTCAGCTTGGCCATTACCCTGAGGATAATAGGGAGTGGACTAACGATGTTGAATTTTATATTTTTGTTATAGTTTCTTTACATTTTTATTTTTGAAACAAGTTCCATTATTCGAGATGAGATTTACGAGAATTTTGAACCTACAAATAATTTGATTAAAAATAAATTTGGAAACTTGGGTTCCAATGCAAGAAGCTAAGGGCATAGCTTCAACCCACTTCATAAAATACTCGGTGGCGGTTATAATGAATTTGTGTCCATCAGATGACACAGGGTTGATTTTTCCAATAATGTCTAAGACCCATTTTGAAAAGGGCCAAGGAGATGAAATAGCCTGTAGTTCTTATGCAGGCACATGGACAAGGTCAGCGTTTTTCTAGCACTTGTTGAAATGGCACACGTAATCATGTGCATAATTCTCCATGGTAGGCCAAAAATATTCTATCCTAAGGAGCTTCTTAGCAATGGCACTACCACTAAAGTGTCCCCCACAAGATCCATTGTGGGCTTCACTCAAAGCTGATCTAGACTCTTCTAGATTCAAACATCTCAGTAGGATACCTTCAAAAGATCTCCTATATAAGGTATTGCCAATTATGATGAAGCGACTTGGTCATCTACGCAATAACCGATACTGGTTTCTATTAAAACTTTCAGGGAAGGTCCCATTTTGAAGAAAATTGAGGATATCAGTGTGCCAAAGTTTAGGAGTAGTTTCATTGATTAGAAACACATCCAAAGGTTCCAAGCATGATTTAATTGAAGCAAGTTCCTAGATTTGATGAATAATGATGGTAGCATATTCGTCATCTAAATCCAAGGGTAAAAGAGATGTAGCTGCAGCCATAGCATCAACCCGCACGATTTCTAGTTTGAGGAATAGCTTCCAAGGTAACTTGATCAATAAAGATATTAATTGTAATACATATGCTTTATATGGTCATAATTTATCATCTCTGGTCTGATAAACATCATTAATTTGATTTATAAAAAGTTGAGAATCACCAAAAACTAATAGATTTTTAATTTTTAGTGCCATGGCAGATCATAATCCAAGGATTGGAGCCTCATATTTAGCAGTGTTATTAGTACAGGCCAACATTAATTTAAAGGATAGAGGTATGAGGTGTTTTTGTGGAGATATTAAAATAATACCTGCACCATCCCCACTCATGCATCGGGATCTATCAAAGTATAAGGACCATTACTCTAAATGATCTGCCTCTAGTCTAAAGCATTCGTCAGGAAACTCAATGATGAGGGGATGGGTGGATTCTAAGGGTGCAGTAGCTAATTGATCTGCTATGATTTTACCCTTAACAGACTTATGTCCTATAAATATGAGTTTTGTAGCACCCTAAAATTGGCATAGTTAAACCTTAGTAAAAGATTAAAATTTGAATTTTAACCCAAACCGCCCGTTAAACCGCCTGTTACCCGCTTTCCTCATTTTTCATGCCATTTTTAGGATTTGTTTTGACCGTTGGATGATATCGTCTAAGATCAGATGAAATCGTCCCAGATCTGACGAATTCGTCTAGAACAGAACGTCTAGACGATTTCATCCCAAAATCAAATTTTCATAATTAGCTTCTATTTCAACAGCTTCTCTAACTTGGGTAGAAAGCGTGTCTACGTAGTTAGAGTCTCCCCCGTTGGAGATCTCCCAAATTGGGATGATTTCCAACCTCCTAACCTCTCCCTAATCCTATATAAACTGGGATTTTCTCAGTTTATCCCCCTGAACCCCCTTGAACCCCTAGTTGATAGATTTATCTATAGAGTTAGCTCCTTGTGCATCCTCGTACCTTTGTTTGCATTGCATATTTCAAGTCTTCTTGTAGGAATCTTATTGTTTTTCAGTCAGAGCAGGCTCGGATTGTCTCTGATGATTCTAGACAATTACGGATGATCCTATCGTAGATCGGCGATGATCTCGTACGATTGGAGGTGATCTTGACTGTAGTCTAGATTGGGGGCAATCAGAGCCCAAATTTTGCATTTACTTATCTTTTCTCTTCATTTTCTTATGCATTAGCTTGGTTTATTTTATTTCTACATCCTGGAGTTCACCTCATTTAGCATAGATATATGATAAAGTCAAAATAAATTGTCAAATTGATGCATTTCATTTTAATTGCTATCTAGATCTACTATTTAGGCAAATTCATTGTTACTTCTATCATTTCCCCTTGCTTTTGCAGTTGCATTTTTGGTATTTTGTATCTATTTTTGTGATTGCAAGATTCTGACGAATTCGTCAGATCTCAGACGATCCCGTCTGATATCAGACAACCGACTATGATCTGAGATGATTCTATGAAATATCAGATGATTATGTATGATTCGAGATGATTTGGACTGCTACAAACTATAGAATATTCATTCAGACATCCGAAATTAGGTATATTCTATCTTATTTAGCGCATTCTCTATGTTCAACATTTATTTATGTTTTTTGTATCCACAAAAAATCAGCATCGGCATATAGATTAGCTTAGATTCATTTTGGCCAAACCTAGGAATTGAATGATTGAACATAAAATGAACACATCAAACCTGTCATCAACCTAGGCATGGAAACTGCCACTTAAAAGTTTCCTGGTGAACCCACCATCCATCGAAAATTCACCCTTATACCCCTCCCCCAAGAGGCGGGACCTTCAAAGGGCCTCTCAGTCCGAGGTATTGTCCCATCCTTCTCGCATCCCCCTTCCGGGCATGGATCCTATAGCCTGAAGGTAAGGATGCAAAAAATTTGGAGCGATACATTTTGGTGAACCCGACGTGAAAACTAAAAACCTTTTGAAAACAATCCAAAAAAAAAAAACAAAAAAACATAAATGCATTTAGAATCAAAGATTGCATATCATATTTAGATGGTAGATTATAATAAAAGATGAGTTGTCACCATTAATGTTGAAAATCAATTAGCAGCCATAGAGATTAATTCTTTGCTTAGAGTATCTCAAACATATAGAGTCCCACCTTTATGGGACGAGCTTAATAGGAGATTGAATCTCATTTCATCTAGATCAACCGAACTTAGGCAAATCAAGAGGTTTGTCCTAGATAGAATCCTGGATCCTGATCAAGTGACCTTGTATCATGAGCTTCAGAGAGCTTGCCATAGGTGGTTAGCAGATAAAAGAGCCCTTGTGTCTTCTGAATTGTACACCTTTGAGGAATACCTCGACAATGCGAGTTGTAGTACATAAATTTCTATCTCGTATAGAGGATCAAGAGGTCATTCTTACGGATAGAAAGAGATGGAATAGAGTTCCTAGAGCTGTGTTATATCGAGAGTATTGCCATGAGCTCTATTTTTACAAGTCAGAGTCAGAAGTAGATAACATCACCATAGCACACTTT
Organism: Wollemia nobilis; assembly: GCA_028583015.1. NCBI lineage: Eukaryota > Viridiplantae > Streptophyta > Pinopsida > Araucariales > Araucariaceae > Wollemia > Wollemia nobilis. The sequence continues at coordinate 193,988 of JAQPPZ010003466.1, read as the reverse complement.
GTTAAGTTCTTGAAAAACCATTTCCAATTTGAAGAGGAGCATTTCATGACTCCTGATGAACTTGATCCTATCAATGACATCTATAAACTATTTATAGAAAACTAAGCCATTATTTTATTATTGTTTCTTGCGTTTAGTGTGTTGTTTGTTGTCTTTATGATCATAAAAACAAAACAAAAATAAAAAAAAATAAAAATAAAAAAAAAAAAACAAAGCAAAATCATAGCAAAAACAAGAATCAAAACATTTTCTTTTAAGCATCATAGTAGGTATATAATTAAAATATATACCTCCCAAATCTGTTGCAAATATATTAATATATATTTGCTAAAATCTAAATTTGAACATAATGACTAGACTCAGGAATGGAAAACAGATTGAAGTAGAAGAAGATTGGTTAGGAAAAATCGTAAATAAACCAGATGTTCTTCCTGAAGACCCAATTCAGGAAGAAGGAACCCTAGACCAACAAGAAGAAGAGTTTGTTGATGCAAATGAACAAAGAGAAACTATTAGAGAGGAAGGATCCTCATCCCCTAAAATGTCTCCGAAAGGAACGGTTACTTTTGAGAACATGGAACATTTCTGGAAGTTCCTCAATACCAATATTGGCACTCTTAATAGAGCAATCCATATGGACAAGGATCAAATTAGTGACACTCAAGCAACCCTAGAAGACATATATCACACATGCACTAATCCCTTGTCCTTCGTTGATCAAGAAAGTGATCAAGCTGGACCATCCAATTTGGATATGGCTGCTATAATTCAAAACATGCAACAACAACAGGTTACCCAACCATCTAGAGTACCTGTTACCAAGCCTAGAGTTATTCCCACACAAAAGAAACCATCATTCACTGCTCTATTTCGCCAAGTTATTGATCAACATACCTCAAATCAACAAAAGCCTAAAACAAAACCAAATATCAATTTCCAACAATCTAGGGTACAACATAATGCTACAACAAATCTTCTTCATAATACTCTTCCTACCAACCATTTGCATAACAACAATATAGCATCTAATCCTTATGTCACGCCATCCTACGCTCACAAATCCCATACTCATGTACCACCAAACCAATATGGTGGACAAACTGGTAATCTGGAAGCCATGGTGAAATAGTTAGTCTCCCGCATGGACCAGATAGATCCCTACCGTCCCTCGTACAATTATCGAGAGATGTGTAGTCAGCCTCTAGATCCTATAGTTGTAGCACAACCATATCCTAAACACTTTCCTATGCCTGTCCTACCAATATACAAAGGAACTGAAGATCCCATAGAGCATCTTCATATGTTTAGGATAGCATGTCATGATATATCACATGATGACTTGTTATTACTAAAAATGTTCCCAAAAAGTTTAGGAGGGATGGCATTAGAATGGTATTATCAACTACCCACTCATTCTTTGAGAAATTTCAAAGAAACCACCGAGTATTTTGTGCATCAATTTAGTGCCTACATTGAAAGGCATGTAACCATTAAATATTTGTACAACCTAAAACAAGACAAATATGAATGTTTTGCTGATTTCCTAGCTCGATGGAGATAGTTGATAGGAAAATTGCACTTTGTGTTACCTTATCGAGAAATGCTAGATATTTTTATCAATAATTTACAAGAACAACTATCCTATGAGTTATCAACTGCTACCTTGACCACCTTCGATCAAGCTATAGATTTAGCTCGAAGGGTGGAAGATGCTCTCATTAGGAGAGGTCAGCTCAAAAAGAAATATGATGAGAAAACATCCAGAAATCAATATAAAAATAAACAAGTTGTGGGTGACGGAGTCACTGATAGTAGAAATATCGCTACTGTTAATGTTGCAAAAACAACAGAGAAATTTATACTGAAACCTCCCAATAAACCACCCCAAGAATTTACTAGGTTAAATCAACCTTTATCAACCATTCTCCCGCAATTACTAGCTCGAGGATTGATCCAATTACCAAACATCCAGGAACCTGATCCAACTATACCCGGATACAGAGCTGATTTACACTGTGATTTCCATAGAGGACCTGGACACGCTACCAACTCTTGTAAAAGGTTAAAACATAAAATACAAGACCTGATTGATAACAATGAGATGGAGGTGCAAGCCTTTCAACCTAAACAAAATCCTCCTAATAATGCTCAAAAGAACATTCCCCAAAATTAGAATCAGAATGCCAATCAGTCATTGGACATATTTCAACATCCTTTACCAAAGCATGGTAAAGAGGTGGCTAATCACATTGAGCATCATAATGTTCCCCCTCCTACCCGATATGTAGGAACTATTAGTGGACAATTACCTGTTCACGATCCGCAAATATTTGACACAACTTTATCCATGGTTACGGCCAGACCTCTACATAATATTCGGACACTTGATCTTAGTGATACCGAATATGAGACTAAAAGTGACATGGAAATCACCTCAAATCAATCGAATAGTTCTAAAGATGAATCAGATGTTGTTCAACCCATCACAAATTCTATGGTTTCGAAAGAACCATTTCCTAGAAGAGTCACTACTCGACCATATTCTCACCAAATACTTTCTAATGAACAAGTCATAAACACTAGACCAAGACCTATTCATCATCCGTAAAATAATATTGTAGGTACCATCGGAGTTGTTACTCGACAACAGGCTCAAAACTCTCAACAAGATCAAACTCAGAATGATGGATCAGCTCCATTTGTTTTGAAAAATCCCAATAAAGGGAATCATGCGCCTAATGTTCAACCTAAACCTCCTTATAATATTAATGAACAATTATCAAATACTACAGCTAGAATTTCCCTTTTGGATCTTTTAAGGTCTTCTCCTACCCATAGGGATGAATTAATGCTCACATTAAGCCAAATGATGGTACCACAGAATATTCAACCTGAAGCCATGTCCAATACTATCATAACTCGAGAAGTCGATTGTATTGACTTTCGGGATAGAGATATACCGCAACATAGTCTACATAAGGATAACCCCTTATATATTACTGCCCTAATTGGAGATGTAGTAGTTAAACGAGTCTTGATTGATAATGGTTCATCTTTAAACATATGCACTTTTGACTTCTACCAAAGATTTGGGTTTAGAAGTGATGAAATGAAAAGAACTGATATGATTATAAAAGCATTCAATGACGAAACACAAGAAACATGTGGAGTTATTACTATTCCATTGCAAGTTGGTCCTAGAACCTTAGACACGACCGTGTTTATTGTGCATTGCCCTGCATCGTACAATATACTTTTGGGTCACCCTTGGATCAACGCGATGCGAGCTGTTCCCTCAACTTTACATCAGTGTGTTAAATTCAAATTTAAAAATCAGTTGGTTACCATTCATGGTGATCCTAGACCCTTTGATATGTGTGCTTTGGCAGAACCTGTTGGAGTTCAATTTTGCCCTGCTTTGTCATCCACACATCCTAATTCTCATCATCCACCCAAACGTGTGAAACACACACTCATAACATCATCTCCTTCCTCCTCATCAACCACACCTCTACATATAGTTCAACCATCTTCCGAACAAACCACATTAGGACCTCAAAAAGATCCTAAACCCACAACCAATGCTTCTTGTTTTACTCCTATAACTTCCATACCTTTAGACCCGTTCATCGACATCTCTACAATGTCTACGCCTATCAAAGGCATGTTTTCCACATCCAAAAACATAGGAAATGATCCTTCTACCTCTTACGCTCTTACTGACGAGCTCTTACCCGATTTATCTAAAATTCTTGTATCAGAAAAAACAAACGTTGCTATGCAAGATTCCCATATTTTAAATAAATTGCCACCCTCTCCTCATACCTTGGGCCTCCCACAACCTATGGGAAGTATCTACCAAGTCGGGAGTTGTGCTTTTATTTATAAGGGATATGACTGGGGAAGAATACCTAGAAACATCAAGACTCATTATGATGGGTATGCTCGTTGTTATTTTGCTAATGAGTATGTTAAAGCTAAACCTATAATGCTTAGATTGGGCTATAAAGGGAAAGGTTTGGGACCTTCCCAAAATGGTATGAAAGAACCTTTTGAGGTAGAACCATGGCCTGCCCGATGTGGTGTGGGCCTATTTCCTAGTAAAGGTCAGCCCTTCCCATTTGAGGATGATGACCATCTTATATGTTACCAAGATTATTTGGATAAACGCGATGCTTTGCGTTTAAGGGATAATCTGTTTACATGCAATATGCTATCCATAGCTTACCCTGAGATGATTGCTGAATCCAACGATGAGTTGGAAGGGGACATCTTCCATGATGTCTCCATTGAGGAATTGTTACATAACGGATTTTATTTCGATGGCTCTATACCTAGTATAGCCCATCTTGAGGCCATGACTCCTCAAGACAAATTATCCAAGCTAACCTTGGAAGAATTACAAGAATTAGGTGTTTCACCCACCCCATCTAATTTTGAGAGAGATCTACATATGGAAGTTGAAAACGTTATAAAAATCAACATTGGAACCGAAAATAACCCTCACATCATCAACATTGGATCAGAATTGAGTCAAGAAAAACAAGATGCATACATTGCATTTCTTAAAGAATATGAAGACGTTTTTGCTTGGACATATGAAGATATGCCAGGTTTAGACCCTTCTGTAGTTATGCATCACCTAGTAGTCCATCCGGATGCTAAACCTGTTAAACATAAACTTAGAAAAATGCATCCTAAAGTGGCCTTACTAGTCAAAGGAGAATTAGAAAAACTCTTGAAGGTTATTTTTATACAAGCCATTGATTATGTTGAATGGATCTCAAATGTAGTTCCAAGTAACTAAGAAAGAAGCTACCAAAGTTAGGGTTTGCATAGACTTCAGAGATATTAATGTTGCATGCCCTAAAGATGATTTTCCTCTTCCCAACATGGATCAGATCATTGATTTTACTGCTGGGAGCGGAATGATATCCCTAATGGATGGATTCTATGGTTATAATCAGATCAAGATAGCTCCTGAAGATCAGGTTAAAATAACCTTTATTACCCCTTGGGGAACCTTTTGTTGGAAAGTGATGCCATTTGGTTTAAAGAATGCAGGTGCAACATATCAACGAGCCATGACTTATATCTTTCATGATATGATGCATGATATTCTACATGATTATGTAGATGATATTATAGCTCGTTCCATCAAAGAAGATGATCATTTAGATGACTTGAGAAAAGTATTTGATCGGTTAAGGGAATATCTTATCCAACTAAATCCAGCCAAATGTATATTCGAAGTTAAGTCCGATAAATTATTGGGGGTTATCGTTTCTTTTCGTGGCATTGAAATTGACCCTCTCAAGATCGTGGCTATCACTGATATGCCCGCACCCACAAATATATCTGAATTACAAAGTTTACAAGGTAAGCTTCAAGCTATTCGTCGCTTCATCGATAAGTTGGCAGACAAAACCGGACCCTTTCTTAAGATTCTTAAGAAAGATGTCTCTTTTCATTGGGACAAAGAATGCCAGGAAGCATTTGAACTCCTTAAGAAATATCTCCTTAAACCACCGGTGCTTTCCCCACCTAGATCTGATCATCCATTTATCTTGTACATTTTTGCTTTAGATTTTGCCTTAGGAGCTATGTTAGCTCAACTTGATGATGAGAAGAAAGAACGTGCTAATTATTACATTAGTAGAACCTTAATCAGTTATGAAACTCGCTACACAACATTAGAGAAACTATGTCTAGCAGTCGTATTTTCTACATAGAAACTATGCCATTATATGCTCAGTCAAAAAATGTATGTTATTGCTAAATTCGACCCTTTGCGATATCTCATGAGTCGACCGTACTTATCTGGTCGCACAACCAAGTGGGTTCTTGTGCTAAGTGAGTTTGAACTCACATTTATAGGATAGAAGTCTGTTAAAGGTCAAATCATAGAAGATCAATTAGCTATTGCACCCTTAGAGTCTACCCATCCCCTAATCATTGAGTTTCCTGATGAATGCCTTAAATTAGAGGCAGACCATCCTAAGCAATGGTCCCTATACTTTGATGGAGCCCGATGCATGAGTGGGGCTGATGCAGGTATTATTTTAATATCTCTATAGAAACATCTTATACCTCTGTCCTTCAAACTAACATTTTCTTGCACCAATAATACTGCTGAATATGAAGCTCTCATCCTTGGATTACGAGCTGCCTTGGCACTAAAAATTAAAAATTTATTGGTTTTCGGTGATTCTCAACTTGTCATAAATCAAATCAATGATGTTTATCAAACCAGAGATGATAAATTACGCCCATATAAAGCATATTTCTTACAATTATTATCTTTATTTGATCAAGTTACCTTGGAAGCTATTCCTCGAACTAGCAATCGTGTGGTTGATGCTATGGCTATAGTTGCATCTCTTTTGCCCTTGGAGTTAGATGACGAATATGCTACCATCATTATTCGTCGACTCCAGGAACCCGCTTCAATCAAATCATGCTTAGAACCTTTGGATGTGTTTCTAATCAACGAAACTACTCCAGAACCATGGTACACTGATATATTTAATTTTCTTCAAAATGGGACCTTTCCTAAAGATTGTAATCGCAACCAGCATCGGTTATTACGTAGACGAGCAAGTCGCTTCGTAATTATTGGTAATACCTTGTATAGGAGATCTTTTGAAGGCATCTTACTGAGATGTTTGAATCTAGTAGAATCTAGATCAGCTTTGAGTGAAGCCCATAATGGATCTTGTGGGGGGCATTTTAGTGGTAGTGCCATTGCTAAGAAGCTCCTTAGGATAGGATATTTTTGGCCTACCATGGAGAATGATGCACATGATTATATGTGCCATTGCGAAAAGTTCCAGAAATACGCTGACCTTGTCCATGCGCCTGCACAAGAAATGCAAGCTATTTCATCTCCTTGGCCCTTTTCAAAATGGGGCTTAGACATCATTGGAAAAATCAACCCTGTGTCATTCGATGGACACAAATTCATCATAACCGCCAATGAGTATTTCATGAAGTGGGTTGAAGCTATGCCCTTAGCTTCTTGCACTGGAACTCAAGTTTCCAAGTTTATTTTTAACCAAATTATTTGTAGGTTCGGCATTCCTGCAAATCTCATCTCAGATAATGGCACTTGTTTCAAAAATAAAGATGTCAAAAAATTATGTCAAAAATATAAAATTCAACATCATTGGTCCACTCCCTATTATCCTCAAGGTAATGGCCAAGTAGAAGCATCTAATAAAATATTAATCAAAATCCTCAAAATATTGGTCAATAAGTCTAGTCGAGATTGGCACATTCAACTATATCCTGCTTTGTGGGCTTATCAAACTAGTGTTCGCACTCCCACGGGAACTTCACCTTTTGTTTTGGTTTATGGTGCTGAAGTAGTTTTTCCCTTTGAATTAGAAGTTCCTTCTTTAGATCTACTACTTCAAGATACTGAAGTAGGAGATGAATATCATGCTGACATATTTAGTCAGCTGGAGCTTCTAGATGAAAAGTGCATCAATGCTTTGGAGCATCTTCGTGCCTACCAAAACAAGCTTAAGAGAGCATACCTCAAGAAAGTTCATCCTCGATCCTTTGAGATCGGCGACCTTGTCTTAAAAGAAAATAAAAAAAATACTAATGCAACTAAAGACCTTAAAGGTAAATTTGAGCCCAACTGGCTTGGACCGTATGTCATCACTGCTAAATTTGGATTGGGAGCATATCGATTAGCTACCTTAGATGGTAAATATCTTAAAGAACCTATGAAAATTATGCATCTTAAGCGCTATTATGCATAACATTGGGTCATTTCATCATTTGTATATATTGTATTTTGCATATTGTTTCATTTTAGCCAATTATATCAAAATATTTTTCAAAAAATAGTAACAGTATTTGTTCTTTCTTTTTCATCACTCAAAATCAAAATATAAAAACATCAAAATATTCAAAAACATCTTTTATTTTCGTACTTGTCAATTCTTGAAGTATTGCAGTTATATTTTCAATTATTTTGGATAAATTAGCATTTATTTGGAATCTCGCACTTTCACACTCACAAGCATAAATATCTTGATTTTATTTGATATGATTATTAATCTCTCATATATCAAAGTCCACAGTTGAATTAAATAAATTTTTGAGCATAGAGAACTGATCTTGTTATTTACTTGAACCAAGCATATCTTTTCACATTAAAATGATTTCATTGCAAATTCAATATGATGCTACATAGTAGAAGTGGTTTCTTGAGTGAAAAGTTTCCCCTGCTATCCTATCATGCACATGGTCTAGAATCTTTGAGAATTGACAAAAGGACAATCTCACCCCTACCCGAAATAAAAATCCCTTGCTCTACAGACCAATCCGAGCAAGTATCCCTAGTATAGGAAGCAAAAGAAAAATTCAAAGCAAAAGAGAAAAAGAAAAATATTATTTTGTATCATCACAACAATATTTCAGCATTATCTCAATATCAAGCAAAAATACAAAAAATAGAAAAAAAAAAAAGAGAAAAGAAAAAGCAAAAGCAAAAAAATCCTTTCCCTACCCCTTGAAAAGAAAATAATGGTGAATGATCTTGAATCCTTGGAATTCTCAATTATTCGAAAACTGTGAGGTAAGCCCCATACTAGGTGGTTTGTGCCCAACCCGCTTGGCCTTGGGTAATTCCTAACGTGGTGATATGTCTGTCACATTAGCGACCTTCTTTTGTATAGACCTATATTTGCTTATGGATCAGCTAGCTCTTGATAACCCGACTTACATAGTAGTTTGGTACGGTTACATGCATATAAATCATGGTCAAGGAACACTCATTTGGTTAAGTCAAAATTACTTGTATCAAATTTTCTTGCTCAAAATTGGTGAATGAACAATACAATTGCACACACATTTGTATTTGAGAGATTTTGTATCATTATGATAAAGCAAGATCGGTAATGAACTCACATTTGCACATGAGGGTTCCTTATAAATCTACATTTGTCTTTGAGATAATGTAAAATATTTCTGCAACTTTTGGAATAATTTTATCTTCTTATTTCAGATCATCTGTTTAGTATAAAAACAATTATTATTTTCAAAAATCACAAAAAGCTTTCAAATAACATATGACACACATATAATCAATAAATTCATGTTCATATTATTATTTTCTGTTTATCAAAAACCAAAAAATCAATCATGCAATAAAACTACAATATCAATTTCTTCTTTGGATTTCGCGATGATGGTATAAGTCTATACCTATAATTCTATGCCTAGCGCAAACCATTGTTCTAATTTTATTTCTCATTCATTTTAAACCAATTCATAAAAACATATGACTTACATCATTATGTTACACATTTGAGCTTTAAAAAAAAGAACGAACACTTATTCTATTTCATGTCAATATGTCAACATTTAATTTTGCAATGATGGTATAGTTCTTAGGGACTTATTCAAAAATTTTATCACACTTAGGAATTTATGCCTAGAAAAAATCATATTTTCTTTAAATATGTCATACATAATATTTTTTATGAAAATCTGAAAACAAATCACAAACCATCATCATTTCCATCATCACAACACAAAAGTCTTAAGAAAGTCTCTTAAGCACCCTTTTACTTTTAGCAATATTTCTCTCATACCGGGACTAGCTTGACGACCTAGTGAGCGACGACTCCATGAAATGGTCTATACCAATGACAATGTCCTTTGAAATTATTGTTAGAAGTCCCTTTTATTTTCATCCAATCACACCACAAAAACAACCAATTTATGCACATCAGATTATTTCATTTACAATTTTATGCCATGACATAAAAAATTATAATTATTTCCATTACATGAATCATCAATTAATCACAAAATTCAAAATTAAAGCAATCATACAACATATACACAAGGCATATCATCAAACCAAAATACAATCTATATATATATTTCAATAAATTATGTACATCATCTGGATTGGTATGCCACAATCAATACTATGGCATACTCAATCCCCTCAAAAAATATATATATAATAAATACAATCTGCCCTCTGTAGCAGCTAGCCTTGAGAAGCCCTCGAGCTCTCAACCTCATCTCCTCCCTCACCTTGACATGGAGGAGGTGGTCCCATAGAGGTCCGAGCTATGTCCTGAGCCCTCGTCATCGATCGTGAGGATGTCCTCGATGATCCCATCATGACCGGCTTCGCAATAGGGGCTGGAAATGGTACCCTTTGGTTCTCTGGAACCACGTGATAGTATAGTCCCTAATAGAATGTAGTCTATGCAATAGACCATGCCAGATCTTGAGTGCTTGCCCCTCCACTCTAAGCCCTGAGCTGTGTAGCCTCGTCCTATAGGGTCTGCACCTCAGCCTGAAGACGAGCAACCTCAGCCCAGAGAGCCACCGTCTCATTGCTCTCCCCTACCTTGACACCCTTGCCCTTATCGGGTGATGATGGTCTCTCCCCCTGCTAAGAAGGGACTCCCCTCTCCCTCCTCCCTATCTCCTGAGGTCTCTATGGAGCTGGACCCATCCTCTGGCATCTCTCCTATGGAGACCGTCACTGCTTTCTCCCATCATGACCCTATGCTGCATCAATAGCATCCTAGTGCCACCTCCCCATTTGATGCACCATGACATGCATTAGACCCTATGCCCTCATCATCCGATGAGGGTGGATGCCTGCATACCAGGAATTGTACCCATCTATGACCCCAACATCATCACCATCCACTGGCTGGATGGGGGCATCATCCATGTCCTGACTCCAAAATCGTTGCATGTTTGGAGCCCCACTCAGGATCGTACTATCCCAAATAGTCTAGGAGTACTCATAATCCCTGAGAGAAGGGATCCCCTACTATAGACCGAACTGTCATAGAACCTAGTCATAGCGATGGAGCTCTACCTCTCCCCACTCCATCCTCAGCTAGCAGACTCACCTGATGTGAGCCAGCTCCTACCCATCCTCTGCCCACCCGAGGTGCTCTCACCATGGCCTCCAGGTGATCTGGTCTAGGATGAGGTCGTCCAGCAACCTCCGTGACATCGACAGATCTATCCACCACTGTGACCCCCTCTATAGCCACCAGTAGAAAACCTGAGGCCTCTCTTGGTCAACCCCTGTCAGTGGGAGCCCTATCGACCTTCGCACCGTGATGTGCTCCCAGCACCAAACCTGTAGTAATGATGTCAAGACCAGACATTGGCCTCCCTTGTATACGACCCCATGTAGGATCCTATAAAAGTGACATAGTACAAAACTGCCCCAAGAAAACCTATAACCGTGGTCTCTCATGTCATAGACCACATCTGAGAGGAGCCATGGTAGTCTGCACCCACTCTAGTGGCACAGTAGTAAGCCACCTACCACCCCTGCCAAAACCTGAGTCAGCCTAGATGCCCCAAGCATCTGCCTTAGAGACTCGATGTTCACTCCGCCCTTCTCCAGGGTGAAGCTCGGGTCTCCGGTCAATCTCATCATCGCCTGGCCCTGATTGGCCACAGGCATCATCAACCATCCTTGTATGGGGATCCTCATGATCCTCCATACGTCCTCTAGAGTGGGAGCCATCTCCCCTGTCGGTAGCCAGAAATAGGATGACCCCGGATACCACCTCTCTGCTAAGGCTGTCAGCAGCCCCATGTCTATCGATACTTGTGGCATCTCTGCCACATGCTATAGACCGACCTGAGCTAGTCGATGGTGCTCTGCTTTATCAAGCGTGGCTATGTCATCTCACAGCTCATCATATTTCCACTCTCGACTCTTTAGTAATCCCTTCTGCAAAACAAACAATAAAACAATAAAATTTATTAATAAATCAATCATTACAATCAAATTAAATACATTTTAATCAAGCTTAAAGATGATATCGTCCACCATTGGATGATATCATCCCAAATTGGGCAACATCGTCCTTTGTTAGGATGAAATCATCTCCTATTTAGCAACTTGGGGATTGCCCCTTGTTGGACTAGATCATCCCTAGTTCGTTGATTTTGCCCTCGGATGAAATCGATGATTTAGGGACGATTTCGATGAAATAGGGATGATTTCATCCCGACGTCGTCGATGGCCTAAAAACGGTCGTGATGCCCCAAAATAGTCTAAATTTAAAACAAAAATTGCACAAATTACATTCAAACCTAATTTACTAGGATTAGATACTTACCAGTAGTCCGCGCTGGACCTCTGTTGCTCTGTACGCTATCTCCACCATTTTTCTCTCTGTAGAATTCTAGAACAGTAGAAATGAACAATAAAAATAAATTAGGGTTTTACCCTATTTTTCTTAATTTTATTCAAAACCAACAACATTTCTAATTTTTCTTTTCCACATTTTTACCTCAAACGTTCGATTTGGGTAAAAACACGGAGGGGGCACCATAGTAAGCAGTCGTACGATTCGACCTAGAATCATCGTCTAAAAAATTGAGTAAAATTTTGCTTTCTTGTAAAATGGGAAAAACTCGTCTTTAACGCATTTTCTTTGAAAAATTTGCTAAAGAGGGGGCAAAATGTAGCACCCTAAAATTGGCGCAGTTAAACCTTAGTAAAATATTAAAATTTGAATTTTAACCCAAACCACCCGTTAAACCACCTGTTACCCACTTTCCTCATTTTCCATGCCATTTTTAGGATTTGTTTTGACCATTGGATGATATCGTCTAAGATCAGACGAAATCATCCTAGATCTGACGAATTCATTTGGAACAAAACGTCCAGACGATTTCATCCCAAAACCAAATTTTTATAATTAGCTTCTGTTTCAATAGCTTCTCTAACTTGGGTAGAAAGCGTGTCTGCATAGTTAGAGTCTCCCTCATTGGAGATCTCCCAAATTGGGATGATTTCCAACCTCCTAACCTCTCCCTAATCCTATATAAACTAGGATTTTCTCAGTTTATCCCCCTTGAACCCCTAGTTGATAGATTTATCTACAGAGTTAGCTCCTTGTGCATCCTCGTACCTTTGTTTGCATTGTATATTTCAAGTCTTCTTGCAGGAATCTTATTGTTTTTCAATCGAAGCAGGCTCGGATCATCTCTGACGATTCCAGACAATTATGGATGATCCTATCGCAGATTGGTGACGATCTCATACGATTGGAGGTGATCTTGACTGCAGTCCAGATTGGGGGCAATTAGAGCCCCAAAGTTTGCATTTACTTATCTTTTCTCTTCATTTTCTTACGCATTAGCTTGGTTTATTTTATTTCTGCATCCTGGAGTTCACCTCATTTAGCATAGATATATGATAAAGTCAAAATAAATTTTCAAATTGATGCATTTCCTTTTAATTGCTATCTAGATCTACTATTTAGGCAAATTCATTGTTACTTCTATCATTTACCCTTGCTTTTGCAGTTGCATTTTTGGTATTTTGTATCTATTTTTGTGATTGCAGGATTCTAATGAATTCGTCAGATCTCAGATGATCTCGTCTAATCTTAGATGGCTGACTGTGATCTGAGATGATTCTATGAAATATCAGATGATTATGTATGATTCGAGATGATTTGGACTACTACAAACTATAGAATATTCATTCAGACATCCGAAATCAAGTATATTCTGTCTTATTTAGCGCATTCTCTGTGTTCAACATTTATTTATGTTTTTTGTATCCACAAAAATCAGCATCGACATATAGATTAGCTTAGATTCATTTTGGCCAAACCTAGGAATTGAATGATTGAACATAAAATGAACACATCAAACCTGTCATCAACCTAGGCATGGAAACTACCACTTAAAATTTTCTTGGTGAACCCACCATCCATCAAAAATTCACCCTTATACCCCTCCCCCGAGAGGCGGGACCTTCAAAGGGCCTCTCAGTCCGAGGTATTGTCCCATCCTTCTCGCATCCCCCTTCAGGGCATGGATCCTATAGCCTGAAGGTAAGGATGCAAAAAATTTGAAGCGATACAAGTTCAAACTCGCTTAGTGCAAGAACCCACTTTGCTATGTGACTAGATAAATAAGGTCGACTCATGAGATATCACAAGGGATCGAATTTAGCAATAACGTATGTTTTTTGACTGAGCATATAATGGCATAACTTCTATGTAGAAAATATGACTGCTAGACATAACTTATCTAATGTTGTGTAGCGGGTTTCATAACTAATTAATTTTTTGCTAATGTAATAATTAGAATGCTCTCTCTTCTCATCATCATGTTGAGCTAACATAGCTCCTAAAGCAAAATTTGAAGCAGAGATATACAAAATAAATGGGTGATCAGGTCTAGGTGGTGAAAGTACAGGTGGGTTAAGAAGATATTGTTTGAGGAGTTCAAATGCTTCCTAGAATTCATTGTCCCAATGGAAAGAGACATCCTTCTTAAGAATCTTAAGAAAGGGTCCAATTTTATTCACCAGTTTATCAATGAAGCGATAGATGGCTTGAAGCTTACCTTGTAGACTCCGTAATTTAGATATATTTGTGGGTGCAGGCATATCAATGATAGCCACAATCTTGAAAGGGTCAATTTCAATGCCACGTAAAGAAACTATAACCTCCAATAATTTACTGGACTTAACTTCGAATATACATTTGGCTGGATTTAATCGGATAAGATATTCCCTTAGCCGATTAAATAATTTTCTCAAGTCATCTAAATGATCATATTCTTAAATAGAACGAGCTATAATGTCATCTACATAATCATGTAGTATATCATGCATCATATCATGAAATATATAAGTCATGGCTCGTTGATAGGTTGCACCTACATTATTTAAATCGAATGGCATCACTTTTCAACAAAAGGTCCCCCAAGGGGTAATAAAGGTTGTTTTATCCTAATCTTCAGGAGCTATCCTGATCTGATTATAACCAAAAAATCCATCCATTAAGGATATCATTCCACTCCCAGTAGTAAAATCAATGATCTAATCCATGTTGGGAAGGGAAAATCATATTTAGGGCATGCAACATTAATATCTCTAAAGTCTATACAAACCCTAACCTTAGTAGCTTCTTTCTTAGTTACTGGAACTACATTCAAGATCCATTCAGCATAATCAATGGCTTGTATAAAAATAACATTCAAGAGTTTTTCTAACTCTCCTTTGACCAGTAAGGCCAATATAGGATACATTTTTCTATGTTTCTGTTTAACAGGTTTAGCATCCGGATGGACTACTAGGTGATGCGTAACTACAGAAGGGTCCAAACCTGGCATATCTTCATATGTCCAAGCAAATACATCTTCATATTCTTTAAGAAATACAATGTATTTATCCTATTTTTCTTGAAACAATTTTGATCCGATGTTGATTATGTGAGGGTTATCCTCGGTTCCAATGTTAATTTTAATGACATTTTCTCCTTCCATGTGTAGATCTCTCTCAAAATTAGGTGGGTCAGGTGAGACACCCAATTCTTGTAACTCTTCCAAGGTTAGCTTGGATAATTTGTCTTGAGGAGTCATGGCCTCAAGCTGGGCTATAGTAGGTATAGAGCCATCAAAATAAAATTTGTTGTGTAATAATTCCTCAACGGAGACATCATGGAATATATCTCCCTCTAACTCATCGTTGGATTCAGTGATCATCTTAGGATGAGCTATAGATAGCATATTATATGTGAATGGCTTATTCGTTAAATGCAAAACATTGCGTTCATCTAAATAATCTTGGTAACATACAAGATGGTCATCATCCTCGAATGGCTGACCCTTACTAGAAAATAGGCCCACACCACATCGGGCGGGCTGTGGCTCTACCTCAAAAGGTTTTTTCATACCATTCTGGAAAGTTCCCAAACCTTTCCCTTTATATCCCAATTTAAGCATTATAGGTTTGGCTTTAGTATGCTCATTAGTAAAATAACATCGAGCATATCCATCATAATGATTTTTGATGTTTCTGGGTATTCTACCGCAGTCATATCCCTTACAAATAAAGGCACAGCTCTCGACTTGGTAAATACTTCCCATAGGCTATGAGAGGCCCAAGGTATGAGGAGATGGTGGTAAATTATTTAAAATAAGGGAATATTGCATAGAAACATTTGTTTCTTCTGATATAAGGTTTTTAGATAGATCATGTAAGAGCTCATCAGTAAGAGCATAAGAGGTAGAAGGAACATTTCCTACGTATTTTGATGCGGAAAATATGACATTGGTATATGTATATGGTGTAGAGGTATCAATAGATGGGTCTATTATAGGTATATAAGTTATAGGAGTAGAACAAGAGACATTGGTTGTGGGATTAGGATCTTTCTTAGGTCCTAATGCAGTTTGTTTAGAAGATGGTTCAACTATATGTGAAGATGCATCTAATGGAGAAGAAGTAGATGACATTGTGGGTGTGAGTTTCACATGCTTAGATGGATAATGAGAATTAGGATGTGTGGATGATAGTGTAGGGCAAAATTGAACTCCAATGGGTTCTGCCAAAGCACACATATCAAAGGGTCGTGGATCACCATGAATGGTAACCAACTAATTCTTAAATTCAAATTTAACACATTGATGTAAAGTTGAGGGAACAACTCACATTGAGTTGATCCAAGGGCGACCCAAGAGTATATTGTACAATGTAGGGCAATGTACAATAAACATAGTCATATCCAAGGTTCTTGGACCAAACTGCAATGGAATGGTAATAACCCCACATGTTTCTTTTGTTTTGTCATTGAAAGATTTTATAATCATATCAGTTCTTTTCATTTCATCACTTCTAAACCCAAATATTTGGTAGAATTAAAAAGTGCAAATATCTAAAGATGAACCATTATCAATAAAAACTCGTTTGACTGCTACATCTCCAATTAATGTGGTAATATATAAAGGGTTATCTTTATGTAAACTATGTTGCGGTATGTCTCCATATCGGAAGTCAATACAATCAACTTCATGAGTTATTATAGTATTGGCCATGTCTTGAGGGTGAATGTCTTGTGGTACCATCATCTGGCTTAATGTGAGCATTAATTCATCTCTATGTGTGGTAGAAGATCTTAAGAGGTCCAAAAGGGAAATTCTAGCTATAATATTTGATAATTGTTCATTAATATTATAAGGAGGTTTAGGTTGAACATTAGGTGCATGATTCCCTTTATTAGGAACCTTCAAAACAAATGGAATTGATCCACCATTCTGAATTTGATCTTGTTGAGCCTGTTGTCTAGTAAAAGCTCCGATGGTACCCACAATATTATTCTATGAATGATAAATGGGTCTTGGTCTAGCATTTATAGCTAACTCATTAGAAAGTACTTGGCTAGATGATGGTCTAGTAGTGACTCTTCTTGGAAATGGTTCTTCTGGAACCATATGACTTGTGATAGGGTGAATAGTATATGATTCATCTTCAGAGCTATTCGATTTATTTGATGTGATTTCCATATCACTCTCAGTATCATATTTTTTATCACTAAGATTAGGTATCTACATATTATATGGAGGCCTGGTTGTAACCACGGATAAAGTTGTGTCAAAGGTTTCCAGGTCATGAACAGGTAAATACCCACTAATAGTTCCTACATATTGGGCAGGAGGAGGAACATTATGATGTTCAATTTGATTAGCCACCTCCTTACCATGTTTTGGTAAAGGATGTTGAAAGATGTCTAATGACTGATTGGCATTCTGATTCTGGTTTTGTGTGATGTTATGTTGAGTGTTATTAGGAAATTTTTTCTTAGGTTGAAATGCTTGTACCTCCATCTCATTGTTATCATCAAGTCTTGTATTTTATGTTTTAATATTTTACAAGAGTTGGTAGTGTGTCCAGGTCCTCTATGGAAGTCACAATGTAAATATGCCCCGTATCCAGATATAGTTGGATCAGGTTCACGGATATTTGCTAATTTAATCAAGCCTCATTCTAATAATTGTGGTAAAATAGTTGATAAAGGTTGATTTAACCTAGTAAATTCTCGAGGAGGTCTATCAGGAGGTTTCAGTACAAAATTCTTCGTTGTCTTTACAACATTAACATTAGCAATATTTTTGCTATTAGTGACTCCATCACCCACAACTTGTTTATTCTTATATTGATTTCTGGATGTTTTCTCATCGTCTTTCTTTTTAAGCTGACCTCTCCTAATGAGAGCAACTTCCACTCTTTGGGCTAAGTCTATAGCTTGATCGAAGGTGGTCAAGGTAGCAGTTGATAATTCGTAAGATAGTTTCTCTTGCAAATTATTAATCAAGATGTCCAACATCTCCCTATAAGGCAACACAAAGTGCAATTTTATTATCAATTTTCTCCACCTAGCTAGAAAATCAGCAAAGCATTCATATTTGTCTTGTTTTAAGTTATACAAATCTTTAATGGTAACATGTCTTTCGATATAGGCACTAAATTTATGAACAAAAGACTCGATAGTTTCTTTGAAATTCCTCAAAGAATTAGTGGGTAATTGATAATACCAATCTAATGTCATTCCTCCCAAGCTTTTTGGGAACATTTTTAGTAATAACAAGTCATCATGTGATATATCATGACATGCTATCCTAAACATACGAAGATTCTCTATGGGATCTTCCGTTCCTTTATATATGGTCAGGACAGGCATAGGAAAATGTTTAGGATACGTCTGTGCTACAACTATAGGATCTAAAGGCTGACTACACATCTCTTGATAATTGTACGAGGGTTGGTAGGGATCTATCTAGTCCATGCGATGGTGGGACATAGGTATGGGTTTTATGAGTGTATGATGGTGTGGCATAAGGATTATATGCTATATTGCTATTATGCAAAGTGTTGGTAGGAAGAGTATTATGAAGGGGATTTGTAATAGTATTATGTTGTATCCCAAATTGTTGGTAATTGGTGTTTAGTTTTATTTTGGGTTTTTGTTGATTTGAGGTATGTTTCTAAATAGCTTGGCAAAATAGAGTAGTAAATGATGGTTTCTTTTATGCAGGAATGACCCTAGGCTTGTTAACAGGCACTTTAGGTGGTTGGGTAACCTGTTGTTGTTGCATGTTCTAGATCGTAGCTACTATATCCAAATTGGATCGTCCAACTTGATCACTCTCTTGTTCAATAAAGGACAAGGGATTAGTGCATGTGTGAAATATGTCTTCTAAGGTTGCTTGAGTGTCACTAATTCGATCTTTGTCCATATGGACTGCTCTATTGAAAACACCAATATTTGTGTTAATGAACTTCCAAAATTGTTCTATGTTTTCAAAAGTGATAGCTCCTCCCGGAGACATTTTAGGGGATGAGGATCCTTCCTCTCTATTAATTTCTTCTTGTTCATTTTCTATAGCAAGCTCTTATTCTTGCTGGTCTAGGATTTCTTCTTCCTGAACTTGGTCCTCAGGAGGGACATTTTGGTCAATTAATGGTCTTCCTAACCAATCTTCTTCTTCTTCGGTTTGTTTTCCATTCCTAAGTCTAGGAATTGTGCTAAAATTAGGTTTTAGCAAATATATATACTATATATATATATATGTGATAGGGTTGAGAGGTATATATTTTAACTATATACCTACTATAATACTTTAAAAAGGAAATGTTTTGTTGTTTTTTGTTTTTATTTTTTATTTTTGTTTTTGTTTTGTATTATTATTTCATAAGTATATAAATAACAAACAACATCCTAGTTGCAAGAAATAACAATAGTAAAAAGAATGACTTAGCTCTCTATAAATATTTTATGGATATCGTTGATAGGATCAAGTTCATCAGGAGTCATGAAATGCTTCTATTCAAATTGGAAGTGTTTTTTCATGAACTTGACAAAGTGTGCTATGGTAATATAATCTAATTCAAACTTTGACTTGTAAAAATAAAGTTCATGGCAATACTATCGATACAACACAGCTCTAGGAACTCTATTCCATATTTTCCTATCCGTAAGAACGACTTCTTGATCCTCTAAATGAGATAGAAACTTATGTACTGCAACTGCATTCTCAAGATATTCCTCAAAGGTGTACAATTTTGAAGACACAAGTGCTCTTTTATCTGCTAACCATCTATGGCAAGCTCTCTGAAGTTCATGGTACAAAGTTACTTGATTGGGATCCAGGATTCTATCTAGGACAAACCTTTTAATTTGCTTAAGTTCTATAGATCTGGATTCAATAATACCCAATATCCTATCAATTTCGTCCCACAAAGGTTGGACTCTATTTGTTTGAGGTATTCTAAGCACAGAAGTAATCTCTATGGCCGTTAATTAATTTTCAATATTTATGGTGCAATTTTAACAATTGTCTAATGATTCTAAATGTTCTTAATAGTGTGTTTTTTCTATTTTTTGGATTTTTTTCAAAAGGTGTTTTAGTTTCACGTCGGGTTCACCAAAATGTATCACCCAAATTTTTTGCACCCTTACCTTCGGGCTAAAGGATCCGTGCCCTAGAAGGGGGATGCGAGAAGTATGGGACAATACCTCGAACGGAGAGGCCCTTTGAAGGTCACGCCTATCTAGGGAGGGGTATAAGGGTGAATTTTTGATAGATGGTGGGGTTCACCAGGAAACTTTGAGTGGCAGTTTCTGCACCTAGGTTGAGAATGGGTTTGATGTGTTCATTTTATATTCAATCATCCATATTACTAGGTTTGCCAAAATGAATCTAAGCTATTTTATATGAAATTTTGGGTTTATATGTAGACAACAAACATGAATGAATCTTAAATACAGAGACTATGTGAAATGGAAAGTAATACATCTGATTCCTGATGTCTAGTGTAGATTATGAAGCTTGTAGGAGTACAAATCATCCCGAATATGATAGGATCATCTGTAATTATACAGAATCATCCCAAATCATAGGTGATCATCTAATATCAGACAAGATCATCGATGATCTGATGAATTTGTTAGACGAATTCATCAAAAACCTGCAATCATGGAAACAGACACCAAAAACCGAAAATGCAATTGCTAGAATGATGCAAAAATGATAGAAATAATAGTATAGGTGCTTAAATAATAAATCTAGATAGCAATTCAAATGGGATGCATTGTTTTAATAACCTATTTTAAGTTTTATCATGCAAATATGCTAAATGAGGTGAACTCCAAGATGCTAAATAGAAATAAATCCATCTAATGCATAATTAAATAAGAGAGAAAAGGTAGAAAATGCAAACTCAAGGCTCTAGCTACCCCCAATCTGAACTATAATTGAAATCATCTGCAATCGTACAAGATCATCGTCGATCTTGTCAGGATCATCCAAAATCATGTTGGATCACCTACAACGATCTGAGCTTCCTCCGACTGAAACATAGTAAAATCCTGCAATAAAACCTGCAAATACAAATGCAAATGATAGGGGCGGGGATGTTCTAACACAACAAAAACACTAAGGTTGCAGGGAAAGGATCAGCTAGGGGGATAAACTTGGAAAATCCCAAGTTTATATAGGATTAGGGGGAGGTTAGGAGGTTGGGGATCATCCCAATTTGGGAGATCTCCAACGTGGGAACCTCCAACCGCGTAGACACACTCCTGCCCGAGTTGGAGAGGTTGTTGAAACAAAAGCTAATTATAAAAATTTAGTTTTGGGACGAAATCATTTGGACATTCTATCCTAGATGAATTCATTCGATCTGGGATGATGTCATCAGATCGACGATGATATCATCCAACGGTCAAAATAAATTCTAAAAATGGCACAAAAAATGATGTGAGTGGTTAACGGGCGATTTCGGGGTTAAAATTCAAAATTTTGATCTTTTTACTGATGGTTTAACTACACCAATTTTAGGGTGCTACACCTATAAAATTGTTAACCATGGATTTTAGCCACAGGTTATAGTGCAGACCACTCAACAGAGCTACGATTTGCAACAAAGGTATCACCACCTTACCTTTTTCAATTTTATCTGGTTAATTAGCTTAGTTTATATATTTCCATGGTTCAATTGTAGTTTAACAGATTTCTAACCGGTAGAATTAGGTTAGAATAGTTTCTTTATGTTAAGAATCAAATAAAACATTAATGGATTCTTTATGCACTTTCATGCATTATTTCACATAATTAGTCCATGCATAGTGTAGTTGTTGTCTTTCTTTATGCAATTCTATAAATATTGATTCAATTAACATAGTTTTGAGTTATTTTCTACGCTTTCTTGATTATACATGCTTAATGGTGTCTTTATGCATTTTTCTTAAAAGGGCCTCATCATGAGAGGCTACCTATCCTTTTGACACTTTTATTTTGTTTCTTTATCACAGGGAATATATTCGAAGGAGATTCAACCATCAAGTTCCTTCCCCAATGCGAAGAAGAGGGTAACTCCATCCTAGAGCAATTTGTGACTAGTTGAAAAGCAAAATTAGTGTGCCTACCCTATTGAGGGCTTTGGCATTGTGTTAATCGTATCACCATTTGGGTGACCCTAAGAGGGGTAAAAATGTAATCGACATTCTTTACAAATATTAATACAAGAAACACTTATTTGGTAGAATTTATGTAATCTTGTCATTTTTATGCTTTGAATGATTGAATATGATATAATACAGTATATAGGTGCATGCTTTTTGGTTATATCAAAATGTGATCATGGCATAACTCTATAATTCTAGCATTTTACTGTGTGTTTTGGGTTGTTGTGACTTGCAGGTACAAAACATAGCTACCAACTATGGGTTAACAACTAAACCATAGGTTAAACCCATAGTCCATAGTGAAAACCATAGCCTAGACCTACGATTTCCAATAGACACAGTAAACAACAGAGGGATAAATCACATTCAGATGAGGAATTGAGGTAGGCCCTGCTTCTCACTCTCTTTAATTTTTTCTGTCTCTGTGTTTTTCCAAAAATTCAAGTTTGGAATGTAATTAAGAAATTAAGAAATAAAAAGAAATGAATTAGGTCTTAGTGAAGAACACAAGCTTATACTAAGAGGGGGTGAACAGTATAAGACTTAACCAATTAACAATTTTAACTTTAGATAGCAGTGGCATCAACACAATATTAATCAAGACAGAAAGCATCACACATTGAAGACCCATTTTTAACGTGGTTCACCCAAAATGGTTGGGCTACGTCCACAAAAAATTTCTCTAAAATTTATCTCAAAGTTCTTTGGGAATCCTTCCCAATTACAATGTTTATGAGCCTCGGCCCAAAAGAGATACCTTCCCCCAATCAAAATTTATGAGCCTATGCTCAAAGGAGATACCTTCCCCCAATTAGAATTTATGAGCCTCTGCTCAAAGGAGATACCTTCCCCTCTGCTCTAGAAATGATCCCTCAGAAGATCAACTGTCTCTACCTCTTGCCAGCACATGGAACTCCTTTCCACCGAAGACCTCCTGTCCTCAATGATTAGCCTAAGAGATTTCTGCCTTCTATGATCATGTCCACAGTAGCTCAGTAACCAAATTTGTCCTCAGGTTCTTCTCAAAGAACCAGTGCACCTCTGTCCTCATACAACAACACTCCGCGTTCGTCTTTGCCCTTTGTGCTCTCTATGCCCTCTGCTCTCTCTATGCAATCACAACCACACTTGGTCAAACTTCAACCTTTGCACTCTCTGCGCAATCATAGCAGCACTTAGAATAATCTGCCATGACTCTTTGCTCACTCTGCACACTTCGACATCATCTCGCCACTTTTGCGCTCTCTACGCTCTTTCGGCTGCATCTCGCACACTTCGACTCACATTCGATGACACCTTCATTCACCCTTCAACTCTCCAAACAACCCTCCTTTTATAACATAATTTTCATGATGAAAAATTTAATCTTAGTCGGTTGTTATAACAAATGCAAACCCTAATATCTGTCGACTGCAAGCCCTAATCTTTGTCAGCTAATATTTGACTTTGTCGGCTTCACTACCTCTGTAACTCTTCTGTAGCTTCTACCGTAAAAATACAACATGTCACGATATCATGACACTTTTCGCTTTCTTAACCTCTTCTCGACTTGCACCCACAAAAGCAAAACATGTCATGAAATCGTGACACTTTCACTTCATTGCACTCTTCTCTGCTTGCACTAGCGAAAATGGAACATGTCACGAAATCGTGACACTTTCGCTGCCTTGTGCTTTTCTCTGCCTTACGCCCATGAAAATAGAACATGTCATGAAATCGTGACACTTTTGCCTTTGAGCTCTTCCTCCTTGAATTTGTCATGAAATCGCTACGCTTCTTCTTCCATGCTCTTTCGTTTTGCTTATGTCATGAAATCGTGACTCTTCTCCTATTGAAGACCTGCTTTCTATTTCTGTCATGAAATCATGACACTTTCTCCAACTATATGCTGCCATCTCAATCTATCAAAAAATCATGACACTTTCTATATCCGTAAGCTTTCTCTTCAACCTATCACAAAATCATGACACTTTCTGCATCCGTACGCTTTCTCTTCAACATGTTGCAAAATCATGACATTTCTTACTTCGAAACCTTTCCTTTGTTGCATGTCACAAAATCATGACAGTTCTTACTTGGAACATTTTCATCTGTGGCATGTCACGAAATCATGATGGTTCTCACTTTGAACTCTGTAGCATGTCGTGAAATCGTGACAATTCTCACTTCGAACTCTGTAGCATGTCATGAAATCGTGACACTTTTTGTGTTACTTTCTCTCTCTTCAAACTTGTCATGAAATCACGACAATTCACACTACGGACTCTCTCTTCTACATTATGTCGCGAAATCATGACACTTTTTCTTTCGAACTCTCTCTCCTACAACATGTCATGAAATCGTGACACTTTTTCGTCTGTACAACCTTCCTTGCAATATGTCATGAAATCATGACATTTTTGACTCCGTACATTCTCTCTCCTCTTTGAGTCACGAAACTGTGACATGTCGCGATATCGCAACATGCCACGATATCATTACACTTTTCTAACTTGCTTTCTCTCTCCTACTTAAGTTGCAAAAATGTGGCATGTCGCGATATCATGACACTTTTCTACAATGCTTTCTCTCTCCTGCTTAAGTCACGAAAATGTGACATGTCACGATATCGCGACACTTTTCCAACTTACTTTCTTTCGAACCTGTCAGCTTGGGGTTTGCAAAAGACCTTTGAAACTTTCATGCCATAACCTTCATCAAAAAAAATTATTTGACATCAAATAAAATTCCTTCAAAAGCTTCTTGACATCAATGACAAATTATATACTTGAGCAAAGGCAATGTACCCAAAGTACCCAAAATTGCCAACAATCTCCCCCTTTGTCATTGATGGCAAACCTTTACTGAAAACACTTCTCAAGAGCCAAAACTGAAACCAACTATGCTAACAACTAACCAACTATGCCCATAACTGAGAATATTCCTTTGAAGTTTTGCTCCCCCTGACTTGAATCTTTCCTCTTCACTTTGAATCTCTCCCCCTTACTCATATCTCTCCCCCTTTGTCATCAATGGCAAAGGGTCACCTTTGGGGCTCGGGACTAAGAATGAGCCTCTTAGCTTGGTCCCTCCCCAACCTCTTGATGAGGCGATTAATTCTAGGGTGGGAGTACAACTCCTAATTTCTCCCTTAAATACTCAAACATATCTTTTGGAAGAGGTTTGGTGAAGATATCTGCAATCTGCTCTTTAGTAGACACATACTCTAGCTTGACCTACTTGTCTTGCACTTTCTCCCTTAGAAAGTGATACTTGATGGAAATATGCTTTGTCCTTGAGTGCATTACCAGATTTTTGGAAATACTTATGGCACTTGTATTATCACAAAATATGGAGATGGGTTGTTCATGCTTGACTTTGAAATCCTCCAAGGTGGTTTTCATCCATAAAACCTGTGTACACCCAACCACTACTGCTATGTATTCAGCCTCTACTGTAGATAAGGAAACTGAAGGTTGTTTCTTACTTAGCCAAGAAACCAAACTCTTTCCCAGAAAGAATGCTCCACCACTAGTGCTTTTTTTGTCATCAATACTGCCTACCCAATCTACATCTGTATAAGCCATGAGGGTGAAATCATCACCTTTGGGATACCAAAGCCCAAAGTCCATAGTGCCCTTCAGATATCTGAATATCCTCTTAACTACTATAACATCAAAATCTTTTGGAGCTACCTAAAATCTTGCTACTAACCCAACTGCCTGCATGATATCTGGTTTGGTAGCTGTAATATATAATAAACTGCCAATCATAGATCTGTATAGCCTCTAATATACCGCTGGAGATTCATCATCTTTACTCATCTTGCACCCTGTAATCATTGGAGTACACACAGGTTTGTTGTCCATCATCCCAAATTTCTTCAACATTTCTTTGATATACTTTCCTTGAGAGAGAAATATACCATATTTTGATTGAGCAATCTGAAGACCTAAAAAGAATGACAACTCTCCAATCATAGACATCTCAAATTCCTTCTGCATGGTGTTAGCAAAAACTTTGCACATCTGAGTATTATTTCCCCCAAAAATAATATCAACATAGAAAACCATAATGAACATATCATCATCTTCATTCTTAATATACAAATTGCTATCTGCCACGCCTTTCCTGAAGCCTTGCTCATGAATATAACTATCAAGTCTTGAGTACCAAGCCCTCGATGCTTGCTTTAACCCATACAAGGCATTTTTTAGTTTACACACATAGTCTGACTGTTCTGAGAGAGACACTCCTTCTGGTTGTTCTATGTAGACTTCTTCTACCAACACCCCATTTAGAAAACTAACTTTACATCCATTTGATATACCTTGAATGATTTGAAGCTTGAAAGGACCAAAAACATTCTGATAGCTTCAAGACAAGCAACAAGAGCAAACGTCTCTTCGAAATCAACACCTTCTACTTGAGCATAACCTTTGTAGACTAACCTAGATTTGTTTCTGATAATTTTTCCATCCTCGTTGAGTTTATTTATGAATATCCATTTTGTGCCAATGACATTCTAGTCCTTAGGTCTTGGAACCAAATCCCAAGTTTCACTTTTTTCTATTTGATTTAGCTCTTCATCTATTGCTTTTACCCAAAACTTATCTGCACATGCTTCACTGAAATATTTTGGCTCAATCTAAGATAATAATGAAACATTTATAGAATCATGTGAAGGAATGAATCTTCTTCTTGTTTGCCCGCTATTTGGATCACCAATGATCAAATATTTAGGATGATGTTTCTAAACATATCATGAAGGAGTTTTTGGAAGTAGTTGTTGTCTTTCCTCTTCTTCATCTGAAACCTCTCTGAATTATTCTTGACAAATTTGATCACTGAGTTCCTTAACTGGTTCTCTTATCCCTGTCTTTTCATCAACTGTTACATTTATGTTTTCTACAACTGTATGATTTCTTTTGTTGAAGCATCTATAGGCCTTGATTCTGTTGGAATATCCAAGAAAGATTCCCTCATCACACCTAGGATCAAACTTACCCAAATTCTAATATTCCCTTCTGATGAAGCACTTACTCCCAAACACTTTGAAGTATTTTACTATAGCTGGTCTTCCTTTCCACAAGTCATAAGGATTTTTATGATGATTGACTCTAAGTTGGGCCCTGGTGATGATGTAGACTACTATACTGACTGCCTCTTTCAAAAATCCATCTAAAAGTTTTGACTCATTTAACATAGCTCTAGCCATATTTTCAATAGTTATGTTTTTCCTTTCAACTACTCCATTTTGTTGAGGAGTTCTTGCTATTGAATATTCTCTTTTGATTCCTTGTTGCTCATAGTATTCCACAAATTCATTTGAAGTGAACTCTCCTCCTCTATCTGATCTTAAGCATTTTATTCTCTTTTTAGTCTCATTTTCAATCATTTCTTTGAAAGCTTTAAATTTTTCAAAAGCTTTAGATTTTTCTTTGAGAAAAGTAACCCAAGTCATTCTAGAATAATCATCTATAAATAGCATGAAGTAGCTTTCTCCCTGAATGCTCTGAGTTTTGGTAGGGCCACATAAATTAGTATGAATAAGATCCAATGGTTTTGAAGAAGTATACTGATGTGTAGTTGTTATACCATCATTAATTCTCAATGTCTCTCTCTTTGAAAAAGTACTTACTTAGGTCTTTTTTTTACCTTTGGGGTTGTTTTATTAATTTTACCTTTTTTTTACATTTATGCTATCATTTAAGCCTTTATATTATCTTTTTTTGATCCTATTTAAAATCTATTACTTTTTATAATGATTTGATCTAATGTATAAACTCTTCTTACAAATTCATCTTCTTTTCCTTCCAAAAAATTAAATTAAATACTCTATAAAGTGGAAGCTTGGAAAGTAATATGAATAAAAATTAAGAGGAATCTAGATAAATAAACTAAGATAAAATTTGTCAAACAAGAATTGAAATAACAAGTTAAATTTAAAAATGATAAAAAACTATTGTAGCTCTCCTAGGTCCGTGGCCTTTTTGTTAGAAGAGTGGTCTTTTTCTAAATCTTAATCCTTTTTAAGTAATTGTGTTCTTTTATTAATGTTTATTTCTTTTTTTTCTTCTTTTTTTGCTTTCCTTACTCTTTTTCATTTTTCCTCCTTCTACCTACTGGCTACCTGATGGCTTTTATTTCCTTTTTGTTCAAATTTTCAAGTTTCTCATTTTCTTTTTCTAGAGGATAAACTTGTCTTCCCTTATGATGGCTTTGTCCTGCGGTCTGAGTTTTTCTTTCCTTTCCAACCTTTTTTCTTTTTGGTTAATTCCGACCTTTTTCTTCATTCCGAAGATATTTCATTCCAAAGCATGATTTCTTTCAGTCTTTCGTCTTTCATTCCATACTCTTTCTTATTTTTCATTTTGATCACTCATTTTGAGATACTACATTCTTCATTTGATTGCTCATTCCAACCTATTTCTTTCTTTGAAGATACTTTCATTGAAGTCTTTGGAATGACATGTTGTTTTCCGTGTTTCTTCTACATTCTGGTGGTTATCTCTTAGATCAATTCCAATGGTCTTCTACTTTCCTCTGTGAATTCTCCTTGCTTTTTGGAGTGGTTGGATTTACATGGAGATTTTGAACATGTTTGCTTGCTTTGCGATTTAGGTGTAATGTTGTAAAATCATATGATTAGTGATGTGCTTTATTCTAAGCATATCCCTTTTAGCAATCATAGAAAAAGAACACAACTATGCAAGTGTAAATTAGTTAATATTTCAATACATTGATTGCAAAATGGTTATTACACTTTGAATCAACTTAAATAACTTGATAAACATAAGAGTTTATAGGCATTTTTAGTGTTCAAAACTGTTTGTTGAGGCATTTTCTCATTTTCCCCAACTTATATTATGATGCCCTCTGCATTTTGGAATATGTCCATGTTTAGTTCCTGACTTGTGAATAATTTTTGCCTTGTATACCTCTATTTTTGATGTTGAGCCATCTTCAGTTGTTGGGATCTTCCTCAAGTAGAATGGGGTATGGGTGGAGTCTGCGAGACCTATCCGGTTATGTTGATGATTTGAATATGGATTACATTCTCTTCTTCTAGACCATTCTAGTTGATGGGGTTGGGTTTCTTTCTCAAATAAATGGAAAGTTATTCATCTATCTCTATAGTATGGGGAAATTGTGATCACAAAAATATTAAAGCGGTCCTTAAGTTGTTCAAGTACATTCTTTTATATCATCTCTATTATCTTGGAGTGTTTGGTGATATAGGTGATTTGGTGGTTGCTCTAATACAATCAGCCTTGTTTCAATCACTTTATTTTTTCTTGATCCGAGTGTTTTGCAGTAGAATAATGCTCTCATGACTTCCATGTAGATTTTAGGATGAGATTCAACTTCTGGAATGAAGAATTGTAAAATAGTTCACATAGGAGTTTTTGTCAAAAGGATCAAATATTCCTCTAAAAATTTCAATAGTGTCTATTTATATGGAGGTTTGAAGTAATCCTCTGACTTGCCTCGGGTTTTTCTTTCAATGTTAATTGGTTGGTCATCTAATTGGACTATTAACAATTTGGTATTCATTTTTTTTCAATGCTGTTTTGTTCCTTGGCTTTAATTTTGCTTCCAATTTGAATTTTTTGTTTAGGTCTCAATCTATCATCTAGCTAGTTGTCTAATTTTGCTCTGAGACATGTATTGGGTGGTCTTACTAGGGGGTCCTGGTGCTTTATTGAACTCTTTTTTCACTTTGTTGTTATCTTTATAACTCTACTTGCTTTTTGCTTTTCTATGGGGTTGTCTTAGTGTATTTTATTGTACCCTTTTTGTTTTACTAAGTGTAAGTTGAATGGGGGCTCATAGGAGTACTTATTGAACTTTTCTTTCTAGTTTTGTGGGTGGTCTCTTAACATCCTTTTTTTTCTTTAAGTCTTGAGAGGATGCTTTAGAATAAGATGTTGTGAAATGCACTTCTTGTGGGGTGCTTTTAAGATGATCTATGTCTACCTCTGAGTCTTTTGTGACCTAGAGATTAGCAATTTTCATCTTGGTATTGGCTTTTTTAGTTGGTTTTCAATTTACCACTTCTTTTGCTTTTTTTCTTGTTCTGATGCTTCTTTTCTAATTCCATTTGGTCTATGTTTTGAAAACTTTGTGCTGTTTGTGTCTTCCACTTTTTTGAGTAAGTTGAACCAATTTTTTTCTTTTGTGACATTTGTTCTTTTGGGAGGCTCTTGAGACTATCTATAGGGTATTACCATATTTGTTCTGTTGTGTAGCTCCTCAATCCATCTGTCAATTTTTGCCTCGGTTTTGTTAACGATTCTAGTTTTGGGTTGTATCTCTATGACATGGGTTGGTTATTTCTTCCTCTATGACCTATTTTGTTTCTGGTTTTGTGACTCTAGTTTAGATGTTTTTTTTTCTTTTTCTAGTGAAACGGGGATGGGGTCGGTTTTGATCCTTTGTTCCTTGTTGTTTTTGCCTCTTTTGGTTAAGTTTTCACTTCTCTATTCTAAATCATTTGGGTTGGGGAAATGAACTTCTTTTTTTTTCAATCTCTTTCTTTTGTTTTTAGCTATGAAGTTGGGGTTCAAGAGCAAGGTTTTCTTTGTGGGGTGTAGTTCTATATGTTTAGGGGCACCTTCTAGCTTTTTCTGATCTTCTGCGATTTTTGGTGTTTGTTTCTTCTTCTCTTTATCCCCAATGAATTTGGGTAGAGTAAAACTAAAAACTCCTAGGGTTTCTTTTGGTGTTGGAACTAATTTAATGAGGCATGATGGGGGCTTCTTTACTCGTATTCTTTGCCATGTTTTTAACTCTTTTGTTTCTCTTTTGGTTGTTGCCTGTGGTGGTTTTCTGATGGTATTTTCAGTTGTTTTTCGTGTTTTTGGGTTTTTTTCCTTTGTGTGTGTTGGGTTGTTGTTTTTTTCCTTACTCTTTTTTCACTATTTTCTACCTCCTTTACTACCTACTAGGCTCAACCTAAATGGAAGCAATATTTATAGCTATCCTATGATCTGATTACAAAAAAAGAATATCTCAAAAGATCTAATCCTACAATGCTACAACAAATTCTGGTTTTATCCTAGAAGAGGACTAAAACTTGATCTTTCCCTTAATGATGGCTTTGTCACAATGACGCCAATCCATGGAAGATATTTCCCTTTACCTTTTCCAACCTTTATTTCCCTTTTCTCGCTTCAAAATCGGTCACCTGTCAAAGAAACACATTCTATTATTCATTTCAAAGATAAGTGGCTTCATTCCGAAGACAATGCAATTCTCATTCTGAAGATCACTCATTCTAAAGATATTGCATTCTCATTTCGAATATCACTCATTCTGAAGATACAACATGCTTCATTCCAAAGATCTGATCATTCCGAAGATATTGCATTCTTCATTTTGAAGATCTGCTCATTTCGAAGACGCTGTGTTCTTTCATTTCGAAGATATCTATTCATTTCGAAGATACTTCGACATGAACAAATGTATGCTTTTACAATTATTTCTTCTACATCTCTCAGGTGGGTTATCTCTTAAGATCAAATTCCAATGGTCTTCATCTCTTTCCTCATGTGAATTCCACGCCTTGCTATTTATGGATAGCAGGCTGGAATTTACATGGGAAAGACCAGTTTTTGCTACATAGCAACAATTTGCTTGCACGTTGCCAGATTTAGGTGAAATAAATGCTTGAGACAAATCAAAACATGATTAGTGAAATGCTGCTATTATTCTAAGCATATCCCATTTTAGCAAATCATAGCAAAAAGAACACAAAACTATGCAAAAAACTATAAAATCAGCATATAATATTTCAAATACATTGATCATGCAAAATGGTTAATATACATCATATTGAATCAACTTAACTAACATATTAGATAAAACATAAGAGTTTATAGGAATTTTTAGTGTTCAAAACATGTTATTATTGAGGCATTTCTAGGCCTCATCATATACCCTTTTGATTTGAAACTAGTTCTGGTCTGTTTGCCATGTTAAAAAGGACCACAAATGATGTTATGGGGCCTTTTTATTTTGGGCAAGTCTCTAACTGCTTCCTTGTTACTAATATTGACAAGATTATCAAAGCTCAAATGCCCCAATATTTTATGCCATAACCAACTCTCATCTTCTTGAGTTAGAAAACACTTTTCCTTTTTTATCTCACTTAGCATGTAAAGATTGTTTGGAGTCCTTGTAGCACTCACAATGAGTTTTCCATTTTTATTTACTTATCTCACATCTATCTGAAAAGAAAGATACTATGTGCCCTTGATCACAAATTTGACTCACACTTAGAAGATTATGTCTTAGGCATTCTACATAAAGCACATTTTCTATTTTCGATTTCCCATCCAAACTAAGAGTCCCTTTACCACAAATTTTAGCTGACCTGTTATCTCCAAAACTGACTGTTCCTCTATTTGTTTCTTTTAAGACCAAAAACTTTTCCTTTTCACCAGTCATATGTTTTGAACAACAACTATCAAGATACAATTTTTCTACTTTGTCTTGAGCATGAAAAGCAGTTTGAACTATCATTGACTTAGATTTGATCTCATTTCTCTTTTTAGTGAACTCAAGGCTAGATCTATCCAAACTGCACATCCTTGCTAAATGCCCAAAATTCTTGCACTTGTAACACATGACATTTTTATTCATAAGAGGTGCAAAAAATTTAACATTTTCCTTACTATGGCTATTCAAAGACTTATTGCAATGCATAGCTTTGTGACCAAATTTCTTGCAGAAAAAACAATAGCCATGGAAAGTATTATGTAACCTGTTTTGATGCCTTGGATGATTGTTCTTCTTGTGACCAACTGGAATCCACCGCTCTTTAGGATGAAGATTGATCTTGCTCGAAGACCCTATTTCATGAATGGTGATACCATCCTTCTTTTGCTTTTCACACATAGTATTCTGTCTGAGAGCCAACTATTCCAACTTCACTCTAAGAGACATAACCTCTTCTTCTAGTTTCTCGCAATCAGCTTCCTTTCCTTTTAGAGCCTTTGTTAGATCCTATTCAACCTTCTTCCCTTCTTCAGCTAGAATTTTGAATTTTATAACACTTTGAGACAATTCTGATCTTGCTATCTCTTCTTCCTGACATTGATGCTTGAGAATAGAATTCTCTTCCTTGAATTTCTCAAGCTTTCTCAAAGCCAAGAAGAATTCACCTTTGAGATCAAACTCAAACTCTTCATCTCTTTCTGAATCTGTATGTTCCTCTGATAGATCCTTCTCCAAGCTGTTAGACTCTTTCTGGAGAGACCCTCTCTGATACCAATTGAAGAACACAAGCTTATACTAAGAGGGGGGTGAACAGTATAAGACTTAACCAATTAATAATTTTAACTTTAGATAGCAGTGGCATCAACACAATATTAATCAAGACAGAAAGCATCACACATTGAAGACCCATTTTTAATGTGGTTCACCCAAAATGGTTGGGCTACGTCCATAATTTTTTTTTTCTAAAAATTATCTCAAAGTTCTTTAGGAATCCTTTCCAATTACAATGTTTATGAGCCTCGGCCCAAAGGAGATACCTTCCCCCAATTAGAATTTATGAGCCTCTTCTCAAAGGAGATACCTTCCCCTAATCAAAATTTATGAGCCTCTGCTCAAAGGAGATATCTTCCCCTCTACTCTAGAAATGATCCCTCAGAAGATCAACTGTCTCTACCTCTTTCCAGCACATGGAACTCCTTTCCATCGAAGACCTCCTATCCTCAATGCTTAGCCTAAGAGACCTCTGCATTCTATGATCATGTCCACAGTAGCTCAGCAACCAAATCTATCCTCAGGTTCTTCTCAAAGAACCAGTGCACCTCTGTCCTCATACAACAACACTTCATGTTCGTCTTTGCCCTTTATGCTCTCTATGCCCTCTGCTCTCTCTATGCAATCACAGTCGCACTTGGTCAAACTTCAACATTTGCACTCTTTGCACAATCATAGCGGCACTTAGAACAATTCACCTTGACTCTTCGCTCACTCTACATACTTTGACATCATCTTGCCACTTTTGTGCTCTTTGTGCTCTTTCGACTACATCTCGCACACTTCAACGCACATTCGATGACACCTTCATTCACCCTTCAACTCTCCAAATAGCCCTCCTTTTATAACATAATTTTCATGATGAAAAATTTAATCTTAGTCAACTATTATAACAAATGCAAACCCTAATATTCGTCGACTAAAAGCCCTAATCTTCGTCGACTAATATTTGACTTTGTTGGCTTCACTGCTTATGTAACTCTTCTATAGCTTTTGCCATGAAAATACAACATGTCACGATATCATGACACTTTTTTCTTTCTTAACCTCTTCTCGACTTGCATCCGTGAAAGTAGAACATGTCATGAAATCATGACACTTTTGCTTCCTTACACTCTTGTCTGCTTGCACTAGCAAAAATGAAACATGTCACAAAATCATGACACTTTTGCTGCCTTGTGCTTTTGTTTGCCTTACACCCACGAAAATGGAACATGTCACAAAATCGTGACGCTTTCACCTTTGAGCTCTTCCTCCTTGAATTTGTCATGAAATCATGATGCTTCTTCTTCCATGCTCTTTCATTTTACTTCTATCACAAAATCATGACTCTTCTCTTGTTGAAGACCTGCTTTCTATTTTTGTCATGAAATCGTGACACTTTCTCCAACCGTATGCTACCATCTCAATCTGTCATGAAATCATGACACTTTTTGCATCCGTAAGCTTTCTCTTCAACCTGTCATGAAATCGTGACACTTTCTGCATCCGTACGCTTTCTCTTCAACATGTCATGAAATCGCGACATTTCTTACTTCAAAACCTTTCCTTTGTTGCATGTCGCAAAATCGCGATAGTTCTTACTTGGAACATTTTCATCTGCAGCATGTCACAAAATCGTGACGGTTCTCACTTCGAACTCTGCAGCATGTTGCGAAATTGCGACAGTTCTCACTTTGAACTTTGTAGTTTGTCATGAAATCATGACACTTTTTATGTTACTTTCTCTCTTCAAACTTGTCGTGAAATCATGACAATTCACACTATGGACTCTCTCTTCTACATTATGTCATGAAATCATGACACTTTTTCTTTCGGACTCTCTCTCCTACAACATGTCATGAAATCATGACACTTTTTCATCCGTACAACCTTCCTTGCAATATTTCATGAAATCACAAAATTTTTGACTCCGTACATTCTCTCTCCTCTTTGAGTCGTGAAACTATGACATGTCGCGATATCACGACACTTTTCTAACTTGCTTTCTCTCTCCTACTTAAGTCATGAAAATATGACATGTCACGATATCACGACACTTTTCTAAAATGATTTCTCTCTCTTGCTTAAGTCACAAAAATGCGACATGTCGCGATATCGCGACACTTTTCCAACTTTCTTTCTTTCAAACCTGTCAGCTTGGGGTTTGCAAAAGACCTTTGAAACTGTCATGCCATAACCTTCATCAAAACAAATTATTTGACATCAAATCAAATTCTTTCAAAAGCTTCTTGACATCAATGACAACTTATATACTTGAGCAAAGGCAATGTACCCAAAGTACCCAAAATTGCCAACACTTAGTTTGCATTTATCTTTCATGTTGTTAGAAAGGCATTGCTAGAAATAGCGGATCTTTGATTTTAATCCACCCTAGAATCCAGTATACTTGATAGAATTTGTGTTATTGGTTTACATGTGTGAGGCCCAATTAGTGGCAAATTATCATTGTAATGTGCATAGTTTCAAAGAGCATCTAGAATAGCTTGCATTTTTTGAATTTGAAACATTATTTCATTTGCATAACATTTAGAAAATGAGTATAAATGCTATATGATGCATTTATTTTATGTACATTAAAAAGAACCACAAACACCACTTGGCACGTAAATGCTAGTGAGTTGGGCTTAACATCCAACCACTAGTAGGGATCAACGATGGTGGGCATAACTTCCATCCATTGGACCAAATCTCATGAAAATTTTGGATACTAGACCAATATCAGATCTGAGAACCTTTCATACCCTAAAAATTTGCATGTGTTCTCTTCGAAGGGTATAACACTAACTAGGGGAAAACATGTGAGGATATGGGAGGAATTGTGCTCCCTAATTGTGTGTGGGCTTCATTACCACACATTATAGGTTGGATTACATGACTTGGATTTCATAGACAAGTTGTCGAGATGCAAGCGTATAGGTGAAAGGCATTAAAATGAGAATAAAATCCAACAATTTTTGCAAAACACAATAAGAGTTTCTACACTGATACAACAAATCTTGAAAACACATCAAATAGTTTAGGACTCATTTTCAAAATTTAAAATGAGATAATCATTATTGTATACCTTGTTTGATTAATAATAAAAGATACATCTAGATGCTAGGTACACAACTGTGGATCCATGAGATGGTTGGCAAAGGTCTAAATCTAACATCGATGACCAAACCCTAACCAATTCACAACAACATGTGTCAATTCCTGAACTACATGAGCTAACCGAATGTTGTTCGGCTAGCATTAGAGGAAATAAATCAACATGAGGGGAGCCTGTAGAGCATACCCTAGATAGAGGAGCTTAAATACACTCCTCTAGGCATAGGATATAATAGGAAGCCTTTGAGCATGAGGGTGTTCCACTTGAGAGTCATTATCAAGACCATAATGCACATGCATCCATGGGATCGACCAAAGAGTTTGTTATGTAGGGTATCGGGTTGGTGCCCCTATGTACTATGTCCATAGGAGGATCCATACCTCCACATTATGAGTATAAAAGGACTAGAGATCCATCGATTCAGGGGCATGCATATAGGCTCGCTACCGAGCATAGGTCTAACCATACTCCCATGCGTTGTCCACCATGCAAGATCATCATTGATATATTAAAGGTAGGATCCAATGGCACACCGCTACATGAGCAGTGGTGGTCTAGATAACTAGAGGGTCTAGGTAGTGTTTTAGAGTAGCTAGGTTGTAAGCCTTCTCTCCACCCACTAGAGCCTCAAGTGAGAATAGCGTGAGTGTCATCAAGAATACTAGAGAACATGGAGAGGCCTCTAAGCACCCTCATGTCACACACCCACTATCCGTTCATGGTGGTTCATAGTATAGGACATAGCATGATGCCAATGTCGTCTTCACATATAGAGGCAAATGCACAACACATAATTTTTATGGGTACAAAACCCATAAGGTCACTTGTACAGATTAGGGATACCAGAGGCCTCCCATGGCCGATCAGATCGATAGATCACATCGACTGGTGTCAAAAAAAAAATCCAACTCCTCCAAGATCAATTAGAGGATGCTTTCCTAGAGAGGAAGTGCATTGAAGATGAAAATATTCAAGCACAGAGGCTCATTATACAAATGCTATATGAGCAACACATGCACGAAAAGCGTATCCTTACCTAGAAGGAATGCGTAGAGCAAGAGGATAGGTTAGCTAGGGCTAGCCTATATCCTCATGATGAGCATAGAGAGAGTGTATATAGGAAGGATTTGTCACAAGACAATATGCATTAAGAGCAAAGAGACACTCATACTCATGCTAGTTCTAAATAGAGGGAGCAACTACCATCACTTGATAATCAGATGCAGAGGTAGCATGAAGAAGTAAAGGGAGACAAATAGGAGCAAGAATATCTTGAGAGCTCTCGAGTTGAGGAGGAGGAAGAGCAATGCCCTCCATATCATACAAGGAAGACAATACCTCCTAAGCCACCTCCATGTCAACTTAGGAATGAGGACTTTCTGTCTTCAGAGGCCTATAAAGCCTTAGCCAAGAAGATCAAAGCCATCGAGATAAAAAGCATGACTATTCAAAAGTCGACATTAAGGAAAATCCATAATGAGCCTTTGGTTCCTTTTGTGCCTAATCAAGCTTACCCTAAGCATTTTGATATGCCTAGGTTGGACAAGTTTAAGGGTGATGAAGATGCACAAGAACATATCACGAGATTCCTAGATGCTTATTTTTAGATAGCAAGCAATGATGCATTTTTGTTACGTACATTCATAATGACACTTTTCAAACCTGCTCGGGAGTGGTTAAATTAGCTAAATAAATATAGCATAATAGGTTTTAAGCAATTAGCTTATGCCTTTCTTGAATGCTATTTCTTTGGCATCAATAAACATGCCAATATTTTTGATCTGGCTATGCTAGCTCAGTGTGATGATGAGCCAATAGAGAAATATGAAAAGAGATGGAGGAGACTAATGACAAAGTTTCCATTCCCTATTCCTACCACAAATTTAACCTGAATGTTTACAAAGAGTTATGCCAAGAACATCTCATTACTATTGTACTTGCAACAATATCCTACATTTAAAGAGGCTTTGGCACAAGCCAAAGTGATTGAGGACATCAAGTTGCAGGAAGGAAACTTGAAGCTCAAGAATAGGAGAGAGAGACAAAAGAAGAGTGCCACAAAACAATAAGGCTATGTGAATTAAGTGGTGTTGAATCTTCAGAGGGAGAACAAGGGGCAATAGAAATAGAATTATCAGGACCAACCTCCCCCTGAGCAATATGATAAGCGCAACAACAATTATAAGGGTAAGAACAAAGATCAACATCCACCTCGCCAGTTCACACCATTGATAGAATTACTGATGTAAATTTTCCATCAAATGTGCGAGGCCAAGGCAATTATATTTCTCAAAATCAAGATGATAGACCCTAATCAACCCAAACCAAAGGGTACTAAGAAGATCTGTTTTGCATTTTTCATCGAATGAAAGGCCATGACATTGAGATGTGCTAAACTTTCAAACACATGGTGTAAAATATGATTGACAAAGGTGATCTTGTAGTGTCGCACAACCCGTAGGTACCCGATAATCAGAATATGGGAATATACAAAAACCCCTTGCCAAATAATGAGGTGTCTCACAACAATGTTGACTAGGTCAACCAGGTGCGAGTCGAACCACCTACCTAGGGATTCATAGGAATGGTGAACGTTATCACTAGGCATGGGAGATATGAACAACATAATCAATCTCATGCTCCCATTCAAATACAAGACACATCGAATCAGTGATCGAATTAGAATATTCTAGGCCCACCAACAAGATTGGTGGTGACCATAAGGAGCAGGTTGGTCCAAAACCTGTAGACAAATCCTATGAAGTTATCGATATATGAGGTAATACAATAGTCCTCGAGGCATAGGGGGACTCTTATGGATATTTTGAGGTCCATTGAAGTACAGTCCCAGGATGTGCAGGCATTTACTAATTTTGTGGGACATGTACAATAGTTTCAGGAACCGATGATCCAATTTTATGATCACAAGATAAGGATGGTTTCTACAACTACAACTGACCCATCGTTGCACATAATTGCATGTGGTAATCACATGCCATTTAAAAGGTCTTTATCGATACTATCTCATCGATCAACATAATAATGACCAAGGAACTGAGTCATTTGAAGCTACCTAAATCACACATTGTTCCCACTACGTTTATATTGAGAGCATTTAATGATGCACTATGTTCAATTGATGGCACAATTATCATACCCATGCAGGTAGATTTGAAGACCATATCTATGATGTGTCATGTGATAGAAGGGTCCATGCAGTAAAATAT
Source organism: Wollemia nobilis (assembly GCA_028583015.1). Taxonomy (NCBI): domain Eukaryota; kingdom Viridiplantae; phylum Streptophyta; class Pinopsida; order Araucariales; family Araucariaceae; genus Wollemia; species Wollemia nobilis. The sequence goes on along the minus strand of JAQPPZ010003466.1, from coordinate 154,125 downwards.
ATTACTCGATAGGCCTTGGATTTGTGAAATGCGTTACATTCCCTCGATATTGCATTAGTGTGTGAAGTATATTTATGAGGGACAGGTTCACATAGTGGCATCGGATGAAGAGCCATTTAAGTTTGTGAACCTAGCAAATTTTCTTGGGGGTTTCATACTCCCATCAACAAAGTTGTATGTTTGGTCGTCATCGTCGATAAAGAACCTAGGAGGTAAACTAGTAGTGTGTGCTCAACCAACTCCATCTGCGTCAAATAGATCAGATCACATCACTGCCACTTCCTTGAAACCATTAGGATCAGTCATGCATCGAGATGACAAGAAGTTGAAGGTAAAAATGGGAGAGAAAGAGGAGTGTGAGCCCGAGCCAATCGTCGAGGAGGTTCCCATTCCTATGGAAGTTGAGGAACCCCAAGAAAAATTCGAGGAGTCTCCTCAACCTATCTCACCTGCATCTTTAGCAAGGTCATCCACATCACGGGTGATGGTACATATCACTAACATCGAATTAGATGATTACCTTACACAGAATGTAACCTTTGAAATGATTCTGAAGACTACGTAAGAGATGGGCTGATCGTCTGCTCATCATTACCTGGTTGGATCAATGGTTCTATTGGGAGAGCTACCTAATCAAAATAACTTCATCTATGTGGGGCTAGACTAGTTTCCAACATGAGAGACCATGGATGAAAATGACAACGAGCCTTTCGTAGTAAATGTTCATTATCTATCCAACCCCGAGTATGCCATGTGTATATTTGAGTTGTATCATTGGCATGGATACGGCCTTTGAATCTTTGAATAAGGATGGAAAAATCTATTGGAACCTCGATATCAGTTAGTCACTAATAAGTTTGGTTTAGGGTTATAGATACAGGGGTAAGACAATTTTCTTGTAGCATCCCTAGATCGTATATACCTTAGTATGGTGGATGATGTGGATTTTAATCCATATTATTTGTATCCTTCCAAATTATAGAGGAATCATCCTATGATATTTGTCATCATCGCTGAGCCACTAAAAGATCATCATGAAGGGCTTCTTGAGTAGACTAAGACAAAATTGAACCCCATAGATCACTTGGGACATCAAACCCATGATGCAGTCAATGACATAGACGTGTAGGGGCATAACCCCATTACTGTATACAATCTCGAGCTAGGAGATATTTGTAATGAAGATGGAGTAGAGTCCACATCTGATATGAATGGACCAGGTTATGAGGCATATGGGGAATCCTCAAATGATGATGAATCTAAGGAATAAGTCGAAGGGACCTATGTGAGGCCCTAGTAGGCACGTTATCTATTACCTAGTAAAGCGATACAGGTTATCGATGAGATCCTTCCCAATGTTGATCATTCAAGGGAAGAAGCAGAGCTAGATTTCTTGGTGATGTCACACTTATGATATAATTATTCGGTTTATCCATATAGTGATGACAATGATCAAGCAGTCAGATTCATGGGATTGCACCTACCAGAGCACCCTCCCATAATAGGGGTGAATGAAGGATTTTTTTGTGATAGTGATGAAGAAAATGAGCTAGAGAGGGCCTACCTTGGTCCTCCTTATTTGCATTACCGTCATCAACCCATTGATATAGATGAGGTCTATCGGTAGCTATGTGTTGGTACTTGTCTAAGAGCAATATAGTTAAACTTGGATCAAATTCATCAGTTTTTTAATCCTCTTTTGTCGACCTACATGGATCTTCATGAGCCAAATGATCCTATTTTGCATTTAGTGCATAGGAAGGATCTATTCATTCACAATACTCATAGGGAAGACCCCTTTTTTCCTATGCCATTAGAGCCAGATCGTGGGTATGAGGACTACATAGATTTTTTAGAAGTCAGTCTGTGTGGTCCTAGAGATCAATTCCATTCCATAAACATGGTCTCCATTGAATTTACCACTCCACTCTACAATCCAACAGATCCATACAAACTATTCTATCTTAACAAAGATGCTATCGACTGGGATCATGCTGATTCACCCATTGAGCCTGAGGATTTATTCCCCAACAAAGAAATGTTGCAACCTTTCCATTTTGCACCAATCTATGCATATGACGTTTATCATGCCAAAAATACTTCCAACATGGAAACGATCAACCTATATGATGACATACATTTGATTCTTACGCCTCACTAGCTTGAGGAGGGATCACATATGTCAGTAGAGGAAACATTTGATATGGATATCGGTAATGATCCTATTAGTGCAAAGAAGGTTAAATTTAGAGAGATTATCACTCCAAATGAGTGGGCCACCCTCATCCCTCTGCTAAAATAGAGACCAAATTTATTTTCTTCGATGTACAAGGATATGCCAAGTCTAGACACAAAATTGGTTATGCATAACCTTTCACTAGATCTAACGAAGAAGCCAGTCAAGAAAAAGCTTATAAAATTACACCCAACAATAGCCTTAATGGTGAAATATAAGCTACAAAAGCTGTTGGATATGGAATTTGTGATCTCCATCTATTATCTAGAATGGATGTCCAATATGGTACCCATGGGAAAACCTGATGGAAGAATCCGTATTTGCATGGATTTTAGAGACCTAAATAAAGCAAAATCAAAAGATTCATTTTCGTTGCCCAATATTGAAGCTCTTGTAGATGCAACTACAGGTCATGAAATACTCTCCTTAATGGAAATTTTTTTTTGTTACAATTAAATTTGGATTAAACCTAAAGACCAGCATAAAATCATGTTTATAATGCCATGGAGAATGTTTTTCTATAAAGTTATGCCATTTGGCCTCAAAAACTCTGGTGCCACATATCAACGGGCCATGAAATACATTTTTCATGACTATATGCACAAAATTATGGAATATTATATCGATGACTTGTTAGCAAAGTCATTACTACAAGAAGAGCATGCAAAGGTCCTAAGAAAAGTCTTCGATCACCTGATAGAGCACAATGTCAAGATGAATCCTAAGAAGTGTGTATTTGGCGTAACTTATGGAAAATTACTAGGATTCATCGTCTCTAAGATAGGCATCGAAGTAGACCTAGTGAAGGTCAAGGCCATTTTGGAAATGCATCATCCCAACAATATTAAGGAATTAAGGAGCCTTCAAGGCAAGGTAGCCTTGATAAAGTGATTTATCACCCAAATATTGGATAAATGTCGACCCATGAATAGACTGCTACATAAGGGAGTCCCATTCAACTGGGATGAGTACTACAAGGCAGCCTTCATTGAGATAAAGAAATACCTAGCGCTGCCACTAGTGCTAGCTCCACCAAGGCTAGAGGTGCCTTTTATACTATATATATTGACAACTGAATTTGCATTGGGAACCATGTTATCCCAAAAGAACATGCAAGGCAAAAAATAGGCCATATATTATATTAGTTGAACCTTAGTGAGCTATGAGCTCGGATATGCATGTGAAAAAAATTTGTTTAGCAGTAGTGTTCACTACAAAGAAATTGTGACATTATATGTTAAGTCATATGGCATATGTTATATCCAAGCAAAATCCTTTACAGTACATGATAAGTAAAACTTATCACAATATGCGTACTGCAGAGTGGATCATGCTATTGATGGAATTCAACCTAGAATTCATAAGCCAAAAGTCTATTAAGGGATAGGTCATAGCAGATAAATTAGCTGAGGCACCACTGTCAAACAATAGGTCTCTAACAATTGAGCTTCCATACGATTTAGTCTTCGTAATATCTGAAGCTCCCAAACCCGAAGAACCAGAGAAAAATGCTGATATGACTCTATTCTTTGAGGGTTTGAAGTATTAACAAGGAGGTGGTGCAAAAATAGTGTTCTTCATGCCGCAAGGAGCTCCAATGCCTTTGTTGTTCAAGTTGGATTTTTAATGCACCAACAACACTGAGTACGAAGCCCTCCTGCTGGGCCTCCACAAAACGGTCACCATGAATATTAAGAGATTGAACATCTTTGGTGACTCCTTGCTCATAGTAAATCAAGTCAAGGGGTTTTTTTAGTGTTGATGTTCCATACTAAAAGCCTATAAATATCTAGTTGATAAATATTTGGCCAAATTAGAATGGTATGACATTAAGGTAATCCCTCGATCATCAAATATGTTTGCAGACACCATGGCTTCTTTGGGTTTTTTAATCCCTTAGAATATGTCTATTGATTTCACTACCATCCATGTCAAGATGCTCTCACATCCAGCAGTAGAGTGTGCATCCTATGATAATAGAGAATCAATCAACATGATCAGTGTAGAACCAAAAGCTGAATGGTTCTGCAAAGCTAAAGACTTTCGTAAGAAGGAACCCTGGGGTTCATTAACCTCTCAGATTCCTATAGGGAGTGGTACTACCATTCACCATAGGGTTGTTTTCGAGTCTACATTTGCAAAGGTAAATACGCAGGGGGAGCAAGTCGTCTTAGTAGTTGAAGCTGAGATTTATCAAAATTGGATGTCGTAAATTAAATACTTTCTAAAGATAAGATAATTCCAGAGGGATTTTCGTGAGCTATGAAGCACAAATTTAAATAGAAAGCATCTAAATATATCTTAATAGGAGATATTTTGTACTGATAATACTGTGATGGTGTTCTCCTTCGTTGCCTAGAGCCCCAAGAGGCATCATGGGTGATTTTGCAAGCCCATGACGGTATGTGTGGTGGCCATTTTAGCGACATGGCCATTCTCAAGTGCATCCTTCGAATGGTCTACTATTGGACCACTATGGAGAAGGAGTGCAATGTGCATGTCAAGAAATGCATTAAATGCCAGCATCATGCTAATCTTACACACTTGCCATCGTAGGTCTTACATCCCATTCAAGTGGCTTGGCCATTTTATCAGTGGGGATTAGATCTTATGGGCAAGATCTCTCCTCTATCATCAAGACAACTGACATAACCAAAAAGCATGCACCTATCTACTGTATTAGTCTATAGTCATCATAAAAGCATAAAATATTAACATATTGCATAAATTAAGCAAAATAATATTTCTTGTATTGATTATGAATGAATCTTTGTTACAAATATGCCCCTATTAGGGTCACTTGAATGATGATACAGTATATACAATTTCCAATACCCTCAATAGAGTAGGTGCATTAATATTACCCTTTAACTAGTCACAAATTGCCTTGGGGTGGAGTTGACCCCCTTCTTTGTGATGTGGAAGGATTATGATATAGACTCCTCTTGTACCTGTCTTCCTACGATCAAGAAACAACACACGATAAAAATATATATAGCCTTTTATGATGAGGCCTTTTAAGGAAACATACATGATAATGCCATTAAACTAATGATCAAGAAAACATAAAGAAAACCTTTAAACTATGCTAATTGAATCAAGATTTGTAATATAGCATAAAGGAGATCATTAGACAAATAATGCATGGATCAGGTAAAAAAATAGAAGCATAAAGGTGCATAAAAGATCCACAAATGTCCTAATTAATGCAAGGCATAAACTCTCTATTCTAAGCTAATTCCAACAATCAGAATTCTTCTAAACTATAATTAAACCTAAGAAATGATTAATCTAACCTATTTACCTAAAAATAAATGAAGAGTAAGGTGATCTGTCATGTGTTGCAAACCATAATTCTGGTGAGCGGTCTGCATTGTGAACCATAGATGATAGTCATGGTTTGACCTTTGATAGGTTTACCCTCAAAATCAGGGGTAGTGGGCTTGATCTCCTTGTCCAAATTGATGTTCAAGGGTCATCTTCATTGTCCTCAGATTGATTTGGTGGTAAATTTGATGTAAGGGCCTTCGTTTGCCCATATTTATGCTTTTTGGTTCTTCTAGATCCTTAGGGCATCCATGGCATGAATTGTCATGGTTTTTGGTAAACTGGCAAGGGGATGGCAATAATGCTCTCTCTCTATGCACTCAAGACTGAGTTCACAATTCTTCAGGGCTGAGTCACTTTTCTCTCCAATGCTTACTTGATGTCTTTACCCTATTTTGAGGGGTACTTATAGGATATCCCAAGGGCTAGGGGTGGCTTCATGGAGAAGCTAAGATCAAGAAGGGGTGGTTATGATAGTTTGAATGGAAGCTTCTGGCATCTTCCATGCTTCAACCACCCTCTTCTAGAACAAATGGTTGTTCCAACCGATTTGGCTCGTATTGGAGGCTAACTAAACTTCAATTAAGACCATAGGTGACAGTTGTGGTCCAGACTATAGATCACAATTTTCATCCATGGTTTAATTGTAAACCGTGGGTCTACTCTGTGGTTCAAACTAATTAGGCCAAGATGCCCAAATTGAGTGGTTAGAACCACTGCTCTCTCTTAGAGTCTATCCAAGATCTTCCATATGGTCTTGTAGCATGTCCATATGAGTAGTCGCCCTCGACATGATGCGTTTTAGGTGTCTAAAGATGCCCCTTTTGAGATGCATTATGATATCAAACAACACTGAGCAAAAATAGACCTCCTAAAATGATGTCAAAAGTTATATTATGATCATTAGTTGGATCAAAATTAGATGCCCCAGGTCCATCAAAAGGATGTGCATCTTGGAATCATTGCTTCCAACTTGTGACAGGCTTACATTTTGACAAGTCTGCACTCATCATAAGACATTCAGACAACATCAATGCCAAGTATAGGTATCTTATGATGCATAAATCCAAAGGATGAGAGTTACAAACCAATTAATATTTGTTTTTTACCCCAAGCAAAGGGGGAAGCTTATGATAGTTGTTGACAATGATTCACAAGAATGAACACAATTTTGACAAGATCAAGGGATTTACGATTTTAGGGATATTCTATTGACTTTGATTATGATTATGAAATTATGACTACCCTCTCAAGTGACGATTCTATGAGGGTAATGATAATGATTGAAGCGACAAAGTCACTTGACCATAATGAATGATCTAAACAAACTTAGATTCTAGCAATTTAATATTTTGGTTAGGCTTAGTTCAGCTTATGATTGCAACTATTAATAGTATTTGTACATCTCTATCCCATGGATAAGTCAGGCTACTATAGCCATATTAGGGAATCAAAATGATACTAATGTAATTAATCTTGTGTTGAATCACATTTATTGATGATTTTTTGAAAAGGTGTCATAGGAGAAATGGTATGAAACCCTTCGTTCCAGTGGAGCAGTCTAGCCACAAAGGCCTTCTTAGGGATTGAAATGAATCATTTCATATCAATGATGACATTTTTGCCCCAAATGCCCTTATGGTGATTTATTCATCTTACCGTATTGCATAGATCCCAAGTCACTACAATCGCCAAGTGTATAGGGTAAATCACTGAATAAGAGATGCATTTGGCTTTTGAATTATTTTATTTTTTTGTTATTATTTTTTTGTGAATTATTAAATGACCATGGTGTTTAAAAATCACCAAATTAATAAATTGATGGCTCTTATTGAACATCCGACCTTATAGGGATCATTAATTTGACATTCTAGACCCTCCCATGGTGGGATTTTATCATATTTGCTTCCATTTTCTAATCGTAGATTTGATGTGCAATTCCCATTTTGCAAATTTTGGGAACCGTGGCTACAATCTACGATTGGAAAACCCTAATTCCTAAACCGTAGATCTTAGCTGCAGTTCGCGCTCTAATGTAAAAGGTTATAAAAAGTTGAATTTTGCTTTTTACTTCATTATTCCTTTGCTATTTTAGAGCTCTAACAATGAAAAAAATTGTACCTTTAATAGTGCAAACCCTAACCACAACCTACTAAACTACAAACTCATTGACCTCTTACCACACGATGGTAGCCCATGGAGAAGCTTCTTCCAGTCGCGTAGAGGGAAAGGTAATTCTAAACCAAGACCACGCATGTGATACCGATAAAAATTAACATCACTAATTAATGAGTTAAATGAACCCTAATTAAACTGTTGGTAATTAACCTCACACCTAGACTAGTCTAGATTAGGGTTTCTTGTTTTTTAATTTTAATAATTTTTATTTTTTTTTTTGAGCGAGGAATTTACCCCGTTTGATGTTTGAATGGAGACCATAGGTAATAGTTGCAGTTCCCAATTTGTTTATTGGGGACCACAACTGATATTTGCGATCATCCCAATGATCAAATTTTGGTCATTGGCAGATCACAGGTACCAACTGCGGTTCCCAATTGGATGATTGGGGACCGCAGCTGCTATCCGTTGTCTAAAAACCTTAGAAAAATTCTTTAGATTTTTTATTTTTCATAGTTAATTAGGCAACTAATTAGATTTTAATGTATTTTAGGTTTGTGTAAGTATTTTTATGAATGTACCATAGTACATTTTTGTCTTTTTATCAATTTTTTTAGTTGTTTTTTTGTTATGCGTTAGTGTTTTCTTATAGTAGTCTATTATTTTAGACTGTGCCTTCTAGAGTGAGAGAGCCTGATCTTCTTAAGACTCTCTACAAGTGACTCATGGGTGGTGATCATGACTGGTTTAGAGCCATGGGTTTTGGCTATGTCTTGGATTTACCCACTATTCAGGTAAATCAGGCTTACCTTACTACGTTGGTTCGGTGCTGGGATACTCGAACCAACACATTTCACCTACTCATGGGTGATATGACCATGACCTTAGAGGACGTCTACCAGATATTTAGGATCCCTATCAATGGTGAGGCCATCAAATTTTCTTCTTTTGGGGCTAAGAAGCCCGTTTTTGATGCTATCTTTGGATACCAAAGCCAAGAGGCTCAGGATGCTATTGACCATGGAGGAGTTCACATCGTTTACTGGGAGGGTAAGTGTGTCTTTTCAGTCCACACTATCATCTTTATGATCCTCATGGTTCAGGTCATACTTCTAGACTCTTTAGGTATGAGGATTCCCTAGAACCTTTTGGCCAGCATATGCAGAGTCATGCAGATCTCTACTAGGGAGCCACTATGCTTGGCTTAGGGGAGCACTCTGGCCCACCTCTACAAGGAGCTATACTAATTTACTAAGTGAAGCCATAAGGGCATTAGTTACAGTCTCATTTTGTAGATCTTGGGGTGATAGCATAGTAATATAGAGTGTCCTAAAGATTTGCCACTGCACATCACTTCTATTTTTGATGATCGTTAGTGGTATACCATTTGTTGGCCTCATGAGAAGGGTACTCACAGTAGGATCCATGATGGTGATGTCCAACATTATATCATTCACTTCATGACACTTGGATTGAATGATGTTTAGTGGAGGCCCTATATGGATTGCCCAACATGGCCGAAAGAGGGTCAGTGGCTGAGACAGGCACACCATGACAGATGGTTGATCAGCCATAAGGCCGAGATCTAAGGGTACCAATTCTACTATCAGGTCCTATGGTAGTTTGGGCTTGCACAGGATATTTTGAATATCCCATTTAGGTACAAATGCTTGGTCGTGGAGCCTGATATATAGTGGATTGTTCTTGAGGCATTGGGAGATGTTGCTAATAACTACCAAGAGACTAGGGTCAAGACTGGTACAACCACACTTGCATACAATGGGTGGCGGTTGATGTTTAGATGGTATGACACAAGGCCTCTAGGCCAAGAGCCAGATTAGAGATCAACAGGAGCAAAGGTAGATCCTAATGGGCATAGGGTGCACTAGAGGATAGAGGGTGCCTAGGGGGTGAAGGCCATCATAGAGGAGGCTCCTAAGGTTGACCCAGATGAGGAGGCTTCTAAGGATGGTGAGGTCCCTCTTGATAGCATAGAGGGGGTGCTCCTAGCATGAGTAGCTAACTTGGAGAGTCAGATCGATAGGTTCCAAACACATCCATGATAGTGGGACTCTACTATTGCTACCCTATGGGCTTAGCTAATTGATAGGGAGAGGCATATGACTGAGGCATAGGCATAGGTCTAGGCACTCACTATACGAGCTACATATGTAGATGCATAGGTTCAAGCACTACAGGCTACTTTAGATATAGCTCGAGTAGATATGGCTATGGAAGTAGCAGAGAGGGATCTCATTCAGGCATCGAGGGGGCCTATGCCACCTTCTTAGGCTATCATGGGGTCATCAATAGCATCGGCAATAGTTATCCTAGGGGGTTAGGATCTAATAGTTGAGATTGAGTGACTACACAACATGGTAATGAGGACCAATGATATGCACACATCCCAGGTTGCTCGAGTGGGTTAGTTAGAGGGCTACATTGAGATGCATGGGTTATCGGTGCTTGATGAACCTTTTGCTTTAGATGCTCATCAAACTAGGACTAGAACTACTACTCAATCTACGGTGAGTTCTAGTCACTGCACTTATAGGTCAAAGAGGACTCATAGGTCCTCTAGTACTCATGGAGTTAGTTTGTATGCTAGAGCTAAATATGTAGGGCAATCTTCTACAATGTCCAGTCACAGGGCTTGTCATATGGAGGTACTAGTTGCCCAGGTGGTAGCTGGTAGGGTTTTAGGTCTCCTCGAACTTAGAGGTATGTAGGATACTTAGCAAGACCCACCACAGGTAGCAGGAAAGTAGGGAGAGTAGGCTGAGTAGGATTCTAAGTAGAGTAGTGAGGGAGGTGGTGAGAGCTCCAATGTAGGGGGCATAGATTAGAGTTATAGCTCTCTTACCATAGACTACATTTTTGATATAGCATTTTGTGTGTAAGGTCGAGGACCTACATAGTTTTAGCCTATGGGTATTTTTGTACTATCCCTATGTACTCATTTGGACACATATTTATATATATGACTTTGATCATTTATAGATCATTATATAATGCTATTTTTTAGTTTTATGTTTATTTGATGCACATGGATGCAATGCTTATATTGTTATGTTTTAATTTTTGCTATATGATTTGATGTGATGTATGGATGACATGCACTAGCTAGCTATTTGATTTATGATGATGATGCTATGCAGTGATCTATATGTTTAGATGTGCTATTAATGATGGATGCAAATGGATGCAGTATTTTGTTTTTAAATCAGTGTTTGAATTTTCTTTTTGTATGGATTTAATTTATGTGATGATATCATGATATGGCTATGTGATGGATAATAATGCACTATGTTCATGATCATAATATAATGGAAATGAACCTATATGTTTTAATCCCTAAAAAAAACATAAGGAATGACTTTTGTTTGTATCTGTCTATTGTATGACATTACAAGTTGTATAACAATCATGCAAAATAATTTGTAATTCTCATTACAAAAATTAAAATTAATTAATCACCCATATATAAAATGCAGTGAAATAGATTGGTATAATGTTAGGTGAAAGAATATGTCATTATTTATAATTTTTTTTTGCTGCACTATATAGTTAGTGGTCGTCTAAACATCATTTTTGATATTCATACGGTATCTATCCTATATGTTTGATTGTGCTATTTAAAATGCATTCTGATGAATGAATGACTCGTATTTTTGATGTCTAATGATATTTGGTATTTTGTTGCTATTAGAGAACTTTTTAAGGTTTTCAATGAGACTTAAACACCCTAGTCGACTACTCAAAAGTTGTATACTTACCATACTAAAATTTTGAGATACAAGGATTTTGCTAGAATAGGCCCTAACTATTCATTATCCTTGTGTGTGTAAATGAATATATTAAGATAAGACACGAGTGTTACCCTATGTCAGGTAGGATTATTTCAACCCATTGCTAAGATAAGGGCTCCACAAATGTCTTATCCAATCCCAGGTTTAGATTTTAGTTGGACTTAGCCACTAAGCAATGTAGGACACCTGAAGCTAGATCTTCCAAATTCAAACATTGGTCTGCATACAAGCAAAATGCAAGTATATCAGACATATCATCATGTGTAAGGTATAGTAGTGCCGATAATTCTAGGGATTCAAGCTCATTCCTTTCTATCCTTCAATTTTAGGATACTTGCTCATATATGTAGTGAAGCAAGGGAGTAGATTCCTTTTTGGCTCTAAACTATCTTTGGATCTTCATTCAATTTCTCTTCAACCTAGATTTTTGATATTCATTTGATATCCACTCAAACTTTGATTTTCTGATCTTCATTTGATCTTGATTTGGGATATTCATTTGATCTTCACTTGAAATTTGATTTTCTAATCTTCATTTGATCTTCACTTTTTGGCATTCACATTTGATAATTTTCTTTAGAAACTTCCCTTGGGGATTTACTTTGGTGGGAACCATTTCTGGAATATCGATCTAGGATATTGTTCTATGATATCAATATGGGATATCAATCTAGGATGTCGATCTATGATATCGATCTAGGGTATCAATAATGAGGATTGATGTGGGATACCACTTTGGGATATTGTTCATTTTATCGTAAGCAAGGGATTTTGAATAGGGAACTAACCTATCCTTTTGCCAATTACCAAAATTTTCCAAACCATCCACATAAGGGATAAGCAAGAATAATTCCTTTCACCTCAGGATACCCGGTCCTGCTTCATGGCTTTCATATTCCCTTAGTCCTTATTAGGATTGTTTAATTTGTTTATTAGTGATAGAATTATGATATGCTAAAGGCTATACTAACTGGACCTTAGCTACAAAAGCAAAGCAAGCTTTCTATCAACTCTTGAGTAGACCACTAGGTATGGTTGAATGACTAGAAAACTCAGTATACATACATTTTTCTCCACAACAAGTATAATGTATGAATGCAATGGATCATGATAAATGCAAGGGTGCATGATTGAAACATAAATTTTTCATCATCTATAAGATTTGACAAACACATTAACTCTTATTATGGAATGCAACAGGTGAAAAATGCCTAAATTAAATGCAATGAAATAAATGCATGTATGAAAATGCAAAATGCAAAAGCAAATATTTTTGGATTTTTATGCTTTACTAATTTTTTGGAATTTTATACATTTGAAAAATTTTAATGAATTTTTGAGCTTTCATATTTGACCAAACGACGAGTATGTAAGCCTTTGGAGATTTTTGGGGTTGACCAAGTAATTTTTAGAAATCCTTGGGGCTTTTGGATTGACCAATGAGCTTACAGACACCTTTGGACCCTTTTAGTTGACCAAAATTTTAGGAAGAGAGTTTGGAGTCTTTTAGGATGACCAAGCAATCATAGGAACTCTCGAAGCCTTTGGGTTGACCAAGCGGTTCTTAAAAATTCTTGGTGTCTTTTTCACTGACCAATGGGCTTACAGATGCCTTTGGAGCTTTTTTTGTCATGACCAAATCACTTGAATGAGAGATTGGAGCCTTTTGAGATGACCGAGTAGTTTGGAAAAACTCTCAGAGCCTTTGGATTGACCAAGTAATTTTTAAAAATCCTTGGTACCTTTTTGACTGACCAAAAGGCTTACAAATGCCTTTGGAGCTTTTTAACTGACATGACCAAGCGGTTTTAAAACCCTTGGTGCCTTTTGCTACTCTCTAAGCGTAGAATGCCTTAATATGGATGACTTTGAGAGGTTTAGGCTCCTCAACACCTCCTAGCGATGTTAGGTGATAGGTACCTAGACCAATATTTTTAGATATGATATAGGGTCCAAGCCAATTAGCCATAAATTTGTCTCGCATATCAGGCATCAAATTAGAGTTTTGTTGGTTTTCTTTCAACACAAGATCCCCAACTTCAAAGTCTCTTTGGTGGACTTTGGTATTGTAAGCTCATTTGAGTCACTCCTAATAAACATGGAGATGCTCAAGGGCATTCACGCAACCTTCATAAAGAAGCATCAGTTGATCTAGGTAATCTTACCACATAGTGTCGTCATCAATGAACTCTTTCAATGCGATGTGTAGCATTGGAATTTCCAACTCTAAGGGCATAATGGCCTCAGTACCATATACTAGTAAAAATGGAGTTGCCCCAATGGGCATTCGAATGCTAGTCCTATAAGCCCATAATGCAAGGGGTAGCTGTGTATGCCAATCCTTATGGTGTCCTTGCATTGTATTTTTCAAGATGGCTACCACAATCTTGTTTGAGGCTTCAGCTTGCCTGTTTGCTTGTAGATAATATGGAGTTGCAAAACTATGTTTGATGTGATACTTAGATGTTAAAGCTCATACAATTTTGTTCTTAAAATAATTTCCATTATTTGAAAATATTTTGGATGGTATCCCAAAATGACTTATGATATGCTCCATTATAAACTTTGCTATACAAGCTCCAGTATTTGTTTTCAATGGAATGGCTTCCATCCACTTTGTAAAATACTCAGTATCCATAATAATGAATGTATGTCATCCTGATGATGGAGGAGAGATCTTGCCAATCAGGTCAAACCCCCACTAAGAAAATGGCCAAGTCACTTGGATGGGCTATAAGTCCTATGATGGCAAGTGCATGTTGAGTGGTATTTTCACACACTTGTGAAATTACACTCTTCCTTAGGATTTGGGCTCCAAATCCCCTCTTGCAAAGAAGTTAAACAACCAACTTCTCCAAGGTCTCCATTGTATTAGCATTTGCAATCGTGTATTAGTAATCTCAAATAAAGATATTCAATTTAAATGCTTGGAACACCTTAGTGATTGCAAGTAACTGTAAACAAGGGGCAATGTTGGTTTATTTCACCATGAAACTTTAGTGATTGTTCATTATTTTATTATTTTTTTAGATTTTGTAATTTTTTAATGTTCATTAAACCTTCTAGAAAATAAAATAAAATGAACAAAAAGAAATATAGAAAATTAAAAGTAGAACACGTTCAGTCTGATGCTATCCTATTCCAACAAAACCGAATACGTGAGAGTTTCGTACATGCAACCTAGCCTATTTGACCTGCAAAACAAACACAATCAAAGTAAACTAGGTGCTGGCTTCTAAGGTTTAAAGTAATTTCCAGATTGCAGACATTCACATGAAATAATCCAAAACAATGGCATAAATTTCATATACAAATCTGAAATCTGAAAGGAGGAACATAGAACAGTTAAAATGAAGCATGCAAAAAATTTCTCATCCTTTCTTGCCCATAAAATGCAAATTTTTGAACAATTCTGCATTAAAAATAATGTGTCCTGTTACAATAGCAGAATCTCTGGTTTTTCTCAAAACCAGCAAAAGTGGAAGAAAAGCACTTCACAACAGGCTCAGAACGGCTAATCACCCTCAACTCTGCAACCCGCTCGTAGCGGTTTTTGACCCCGTATCAATCTGTGCCTCTGTGTTTTATACTTGCTGGAAAATTGCTTCTCCTTCCACCTCCTAGATGGTATCGTTTCGTCTTCCAGATTGCTTCGTTTCACCTTCCCCGCCTTTCCATTGCTTTTGATTTTGTGCTCGAGATCTTCTCTGTGAACTGTAATGCCTCTGCAGCCCTTACACATGTACGCCACGTGTTTCGCACTTTTTTGCATGTTCTGTAATGGCCCCATGTAAATCATGACATTTTTATGCATGCAGCTTTGCTTCCTTGCTTTCACCGCAAAAACGCGACATGTCGCGATATCGCGACATTTTCCTGCCAATAACCCTATCCGCTTTCATGCACAGCAAAAATGAGACATGTCACGATATCGTGACGTTTTTCTGTCAGCAGCCTTTCTTGCCTTCATGCACAGCAAAAATTCGACATGTCGCGATTTTGCTACAAGTTTTCCGCACTTAGTCTCTTTTCAATAAAGTGTCACGAAATCGCTACCATTTTTTGCCCTCTGCATGGTCTTCACTTTCTGTCGTGATTTCGCGACGTCTTTGTCTGGCTGGAACGTTTCCTCAAAAGTTGCGCGATATCGCTACGCCTTTGTGCCTTAGACTCTTTTCATTCAGGTGAACCACGATACCGGAACACGTAGCGATTTCGCTACGCTCTTTGCTTTGTTTGGCTTCATTTTTTGACTATAGCGAAATCGCTACCATTTTACCACTTAGGCCTTTTAATCCACCCACGTCGTGAAAACGCGACGCGTCACGATTTCGTGACGCCTTTCGACTTATGCGCTTTGTGTCAGTTCTCGTCGCGATTTCGCTACACTACTGGGCCTTATCGCCTTTGGCTCGATTTTGTCATGATTTCGCGACCATTTTATATTTTATGCCTTCTGCCCGTTTGCAAGCCACGAAAATCAAACACGTCGCGATTTCGCGATGGTTCCGCCCACCTGCTGTCGTTGACTGTGTTGACCGTGATTTTGCGACATGTCACGATTTCGCTACGCTTTTCTGCTTCGTGCCCCGTTTGACTGTCTTGACCACGATTTTGTGACATGTCATGATTTCGCTACAATTTTCCATTCTACCTTTCTCTCTCCTCTCTGGGCCGCGATTTCACAACACGTCGCGAAATCGTGACAATTTTTGATCAATGCCTCTTCCTGCTTGCCTGGGCCGCAAAAACGCGACATGTCGCGATATCGCGACACTTTTTCATTTCTACCAATGACGGAGCGACATGTCGCGATATCGTGACACTTTTTCATTTTTTCCAGCGACGGAGCGACATGTCACGATATCGCGACAACTTTTGGCCGCGATAGAGCGACATGTCGCGATATCGCGACACTTTTTCTCCTTAGTGAAATTTTTGCTTTTTTCTTGATTTTTTTAGCATCTGGGCTACTACAATTTTCTTTGAAAGCATGCAAAAAAGGTGGGTCCCCAATTTTGGGGTGTGTTGTGGATCAGCCACAACAAATGGCGACTCTGCTATCAAATGCTCTTGAGCATTTTGGTGAGAACCCAACCTGAAACATACAAGCTTAGATACAAGCATCAGCACATAGAAGATAAACAAATACCGACAGATCAGAAATACATGAAACATCAGAATCATTAAGTATCAGCTCGATGTGTGCAATGTGCTTCATTCCCTATCATTTGAACTTGTTCAACATTCCATTGTCAGTTTCACTTATGATTTGTATGCAAGGCTATGAATGATTTGTGCAGGATTTGATGCATGATGAAGATGCTAGAGATGTAACAACCTGCTTTATAAATGCTCAAACCTTCTTATATCATGGACAAACATATTAAAGATGTCAAACCCTCTTAGGACCAAATATATGTATATTGAATTAAATTTACTAGATCCCAAAGTTGGTTATGTGTCACTACCATCTTGAACCCATGTGCAAGTGTGAGTGAAATCAGAACTTTGGGGAATAGGATTCCCAACCTAAGCGAGATGGGAATTTAACCCTATCCTTACTATTCTGATTTGGAGTTCATTACCTCATCTTGAACAAAATAATTTAACTCTGTTATGGATGAAATGGTCAGGCTAGTCTATCCATATGAGCAATCAGTGGTCTTGCTTTTAGGCAAGACATGTTGCCATGCATGAGCATACTTAACCCCATAATCCATGACTTGGCTTTCATTCATTCTTTTCTCTCTTTTTTCTTTGGACCTTTGGGATGACTACCCATCCTTGCTAGGGACATGTAGTACGATCCTTCCAATCCAAGATTTATGAAATGGGAAATATTAATTTTTTATCTCTTGGACCTTGGGGATGACTACCCATCCTTTGCAGAGGACACGTAGTACAATCCTTCCAATCCAAGATGGAGATGAAATGGAAAAAATTAGTTTTACTTTTATTGCTTGGACCTTTGGGATGACTACCCATCCTTTGCGAGAGGACATGTAGTACGATCCTTCCAATCCAAGCTTTATGATGAAATGGGAAAAATGGAAGCTTTGGGGAATCGGATTCTCAACCTAAGCGAGATGAGAATTAAGTCCTATCCTTACTACTCCATGTAGGTCAAATCAGAGCTTTGGGGAGTTGGATCCTCAACCTAAGTTCGATGAGGATTTAACCCTATCCTTACTACTCTGGTTTTAGGCTTTAAGCTTGATGGAAATGGTAAAAACCACTGTTTTAAGGATTATGTTGCATGATAGGACAAACATGAAATATTCTTTTCACCTCACCTTTTCATCCAAGTATGGTTTTAACCATTTTGCTCAAGACTCTCTTTAATGTGCATGGAATGTGCTTGGTTCAAGATAGCTTGGGCAGCAGTTCCCAACCTTAGGATCCTTTTAATATATGTTATGTAATAATCCTAAGAGGATTCAACACCTTCTCAATAATTGCCCATGGAATGAAAATGTAACTGAGATGACATGTATATGCAATGTGGAATATGACATGAGATATGAATGCACTGCTTCTTTTGGAATATATCATCTATTTTACCATAATGTGCAAAACTGACAACTTCATGCATCACAAGATCCAAACGATAATATTTAAATGTTTGTGTTACTTGTGGAGCTTTCTACAACACAATTCCAATGTTTCATATTTCCCTGATCTTAGGCATAAGTTGACATCTCAAACTTTTCTTCATCTTTTTTTTTTTATCAAAACAAACCAAACATGTCAAATGAAATCAAACACACAACTTAAATCCTAATCCAAATAGCAATCCCAAAATGAAACTTGAAAACACAAACTCAAACCAAAACCAAAATTTATATACAATATAGTACAAGATGATGCCAAGCTTGGACTATTACTTTCCTGGATCCCAAACATGATTAGAACATTTCAACAAAAATATAACATGATATGCCTGCCAAATGTTGTGGGCATCCAACAAAAACAAGACTAGACCAAACAATGCAACCCACTTCAACTTTCTTCTCTCACCCCACCAATTAAATTTAGTTCCATTAGTATTCTCATAGGTGAGATTCAAATTTTCAAATTGATTAGACAACGATTGATTTTCAATTTTATCATGTCTATTCTTTAAAATGCAAGTTTCATCATTCCACTCATGATTTAGAAGTAGGCTTTCCTTTTCAAATGTGAGATATTGCAAACAAGAGCCTATTTCTAAAAGTCTTGAATTCAAATTATTTTTCGAGATTTTGAAGCAATCAAAATCAATCAAAACTTGACAAACATCACCAAGATTTGACATTTCATCATCAATGACATTAGCATCCAAAGGGACATCATGTAACCCATCACTTAAAATTTTTGTGGCTACTACCAAAGGTAAAGATTTCACCTTGTCACCCATACTCAACCCATCATGATTAGAATTTATCACAACTTGATGAGTGTTAGTAGCTTTTTCTTTTTCTTCATTGTCTTCTTCATCATCCAACACCTGTTCAAAAACACCAAAGTTAGGCACCCAATCAAACATGCGTCCATACTTTTCAAAACAAGAGCCTAGTTTTTCAAGATATGTGTCACGTGACACCTTTCCATGATCAATGGCTTGAGTTGCCTCAAAATCCATATTTTCATTAGGATCATCAATAGTATCAAACCCACACCACTTAGGCTTTGTAATTTCATCATTTTGAGATGGCATAGACATTGTAGAATCAATAGGTGGATCAAGATTTTTGATTTCTTGCCCCTCAAGGGGAACAAAAACAATTGATTCTCCTTCTTCATCCATGGTAGTAAAATCATTATCCTTCTCCAACCTTTGATGAGATTCCAACCCTTCTTCCAAAACATTCTCAGATTGTACAGGACTTGTAATATCCTCATATGAAAGGGCAATTGTATTATCCTGCATATCAATAGGCACACAAATTTCATTAGCAGTTTTGGAGTGAGCATACTCTTCCCAAGAATCATAATGATCATCTTTCAAAATCAAATTGTGATGCTCAACTATTTCTTCTTCATCTTTTAATTCATCAACATGTTTCTCATCAAATTTATCTTCACCTTCCTTAGATGGTTCAATTACTTCCAAAATTGGGTTATTGCTTGTATTCAAATTGATAAGGCTATCATAATCCACATGTGTAACCCATGATTCAATTTTATCACAATTTGGAAGGTGTGGATCCTCTTGGTCATCATTTTCAACAATGTCATCCGAAACAGATTCATCCTCATAGAATTCATCTTTTGGTGAGTCAAGGGTTTCCAATTTGTCACATGTTTCAATACTAGTTGGATCTAGTACTCCTCCCTTGCCTAAAATCATATTCTTATGAAAATCATTAAAATTGATTTTAGAAATATCCTTTGAATCAAGATGAGTATTTTGAAGTTGATTCATACTTAAGAAAGATGGTTGATCTTGCATAGTAGGTTGAGGATTTTGAAATTGATTGAAGCTTGGGAATGATTGTTGATTCTGAAATTGATTTACACTTGAATTTGGTTGAGGTGGATAAATCATTGGATGGGTAAAGGATGTATTAAATGATTGAAGATTATACGATCCAAAACCCCCACCATAATTTTGACAACTCAATTGTTGCTCAATTGCCATTGCTTGAGTATAGGCTTGTGTCAAAGATGTGATTTGAGGCATCCCTCGCAAATATGTGGAAATGAGTGGGTCAAGAGCATTTACATATATTTGGAGAGCCATTTCTTCTTGAAGAGCATAAAATGTCACTAATTGAGCATATAATCCAAAGAATCTTTCAGAAAATGACTTCACATTTTCACTTGGTCCTTTTTTAATAGTGAAAAACTGCTCATACATGCGGATTGGGTCAACTTGCTTTTTGTTGAATTGATTAAGAAATGCTGCCTCTAGTTGAGCCCAAGAAGTGATAGATCCTAAAGGCAGACTTGTAAACCAATCAAATGCCACTTTGTCCAAGGTGTAAGGGAACATTTTACAAACAACATCATCATGCCAAATTGTTAAGTGATTCACAACAAATTTGAATGCTTGAATGTGTTCTCCTGCAATATTTGTCCCGTTAGACAAAAATCGAGGAAGACATCTCTCAAAACCAATGGGCAAATAATGTTGAACTCCTGGTATGTTCAATGGGCTACCTGTCATCCACGGTGAAAACATAGCCATTAGTGAATCTTAAAGAATATAACTTTAATATCAAAATTATATATATATATTTTAATTTTTTTTATTTTTTTTAAATTAAATTAAATCACATTATTCCTGTATGAACAATCAAAGCGTTAGAACAGTGCATAGCAATTCATGTCCTCCTTTTAATAGTACAATGTTGTATTGTTAAAAGAGGGTTAAAGATAATAATCAATAGGGCATGAAATATTCAAAATTTAAATCCCTATAGCATTTAAATCAATCTAAAATAAACCGGTTCAGGCCCTCCTTCTAGCGCCAAAATGTTGAGTGGTATTTTCACACACTTGTGAAATTACACTCTTCCTTAGGATTTGGGCTCCAAATCCCCTCTTGCAAAGAAGTTAAACAACCAACTTCTCCAAGGTCTCCATTGTATTAGCATTTGCAACTGTGTATTAGTAATCTCAAATAAAGATATTCAATTTAAATGCTTGGAACACCTTAGTGATTGCAAGTAACTGTAAACAAGGGGCAATGTTGGTTTATTTCACCATGAAACTTTAGTGATTGTTCATTATTTTATTATTTTTTTAGATTTTGTAATTTTTAATGTTCATTAAACCTTCTGGAAAATAAAATAAAATGAACAAAAAGAAATACAAAAAATTAAAAGTAGAACACGTTCAGTCTGATGCTATCCTATTCCAAAAAAATCGAATACGTGAGAGTTTCGTACATGCAACCTAGCCTATTTGACCTGCAAAACAAACACAATCAAAGTAAACTAGGTGCTGGCTTCTAAGGTTTAAAGTAATTTCTAGATTGTAGACATTCACATGAAATAATCCAAAACAATGGCATAAATTTCATATACAAATCTGAAATCTGAAAGGAGGAACATAGAACAGTTAAAATGAAGCATGCAAAAAATTTCTCATCCTTTCTTGCCCATAAAATGCAAATTTCTGAACAATTCTGCATTAAAAATAATGTGTCCTGTTACAATAGCAGAATCTCTGGTTTTTCTCAAAACTAGCAAAAGTGGAAGAAAAGCACTCCACAACAGGCTCAGAACGGCTAATCACCATCAACTCTGCAACCCGCTCGTAGCGGTTTTCGACCTCGTATCAATCTGTGCCTCTGCGTTTTATACTTGCTGGCAAACTGCTTCTCCTTCCATGACCGATCATTTCGTCTTCCAGATTGCTTCGTTTCACCTTCCTTGCCTTTCCATTGCTTTTTATTTTGTGCTTGAGATCTTCTCTGTGGATTGTAACGCCTCTACAGCCCTTACACATGTATGCCACGTGTTCCGCACTTTTTGGCATGTTCTGTAACGGCCCCATGTAAATCATGACCAAAATTTATGCATGCAGCTTTGCTTCCTTGCTTTCACCGTGAAAACGCGACATGTCGCGATATCGCGACATTTTCCTACCAATAACCCTATCCGCTTTCATGCATAGCAAAAATGAGACATGTCGCGATATCGCGACGTTTTTTCGTCAGCAGCCTTTCTTGCCTTCATGCACAATGAAAATCCGACATGTCGCGATTTCGCTACAAGTTTTCCGCACTTAGTCTCTTTTCAATAAAGTGTCACGAAATCGCTACCATTTTTTGCCCTCTGCATGGTCTTCACTTTCTGTCGTGATTTCGCGACGTCTTTGTCTGGCTGGAACGTTTCCTCAAAAGTTGCGCGATATCGCTACGCCTTTGTGCCTTAGACTCTTTTCATTCAGGTGAACCACGATATCGGAACACGTAGCGATTTCGCTATGCTCTTTGCTTTGTTTGGCTTCATTTTTTGACTGTAGCGAAATCGCTACCATTTTACCACTTAGGCCTTTTAATCCACCCATGCCGCAAAAATGCGACGCATCACGATTTCGCGATGCCTTTCGACTTATGCGCTTTGTGTCAGTTCTCGTCGCGATTTCGCTACACTACTGGGCCTTATCGCCTTTGGCTCGGTTTTGTCATGATTTCGTGACCATTTTATATTTTATGCCTTCTGCCCATTTGCAAGCCACGAAAATCAAACACGTCACGATTTCACGACGGTTTCGCCCACCTGCTATCGTTGACTGCGTTGACCGTGATTTTGTGACATGTCGCGATTTCGCTACGCTTTTCTGCTTCGTGCCCCGTTTGACTGTCTTGACCACGATTTTGCGACATGTCATGATTTCGCTACAATTTTCCATTCTGCCTTTCTCTCTCCTCTCTGGGCTACGATTTCACAACATGTCGCGAAATCGTGACAATTTTTAATCAATGCCTCTTCCTACTTTCCTGGGCCGCGAAAACGCGACATGTCGCGATATCGCGACACTTTTTCATTTCTGCCAGCGATGGAGCAACATGTCGCGATATCGCGACACTTTTTCATTTTTGCCAGCGACGGAGCGACATGTCGCGATATCGCGACAACTTTCGGCCACGATAGAGCGACATGTCGCGATATCGCGACACTTTTTCTCCTTAGTGAAATTTTTGCTTTTTTTCTTGATTTTTTTAGCATCTGGGCTACTGCAGTTTTCTTTGAAAGCATGCAAAAAATGTGGGTCCCCAATTTTGGGGTGTGTTGTGGATCAGCCACAACAAGTGCATAATATTAGCATGATGCTGACATTTGATGCATTTCTTGATATATACATTGCAATCCTTCTCCATAATGGGCCAATAATAACCCATTCAAAGGATGCGCTTGATGATGGCCATGCCGTTGAAATGGCCACCACATGTAACATCATGAGATTCTAAAATTACCCAATATGACTCTTTGAGCTGAAGGAAACGAAGGAGAAATCCATCGTAACTTTGATGGTACAAAATATCTCCTATTAAGACATATTTAGTTTCTTTCTATTTAAGTGTGCATCTTGTGACACATGATAGTCCCTCCAGGATAAAACCAAGTCTTAAAAAGTCTTGAATATGTGACATCCAATTCTTATGAGCCTCATGTATCACTCCAAATTTTTTGCATCCTTACCTTCAGGCTATAAGATTCGTGCTGAGAAGGAGGATGGGAAAAGGATGGCGCGATACCTCAGACTAAGAGGCCTCGCGAAGGTCCCGCCTCTTGGGGGAGGTGTATTATGGTGATTTTTTGACATATGGTGGGTTCACCAGGAAACGTTTGAATGGCAGTTTCCATGCCTAGGTTGGGAATGTGTTTAATGTGTTCAGTTTTATCTTTAAACATTCGAGTCCTAGGTTTGGCCAAATGAATCTAAGTTGTTCTATTATGAAAATACAAGCTAAATGAAATACAAAAAATAGATTTTAAATAAAAAACAGAGAGAAAAATCTAAATTACAGTGCCATACCTAATTCGGATGTCTAATGGAGATTCTGATGTTTGAAGCAGATAGGATCGTCTGGAATTTGACAGGATTGTCTCTGACCTGCAGGATCATCTGAGATCTAACGAATTCATCAGACGAATTCATTAGAGACCTACAAATAGAGAAATAGACACAAAATACAAAAAATACAGCAATGCTAATAGAGGATAAAGATGTAAAATGACAATAAAGACGTTAACAGATAATCCTAAATAGGAATGCAAGCAAATTACAATGTTTTAATAGTTAATCATGTTTTCATTATGCAATTAAACTACATGGGTGAACTCCAAGATGCAGAATAGCAGAAAATAATAAATAAACTGACTAGATGCAAAATAAAATAGGATATGAAAGGAGAAAATACAAACTCTGGGCACTGATTGCCCCCAATGCAGACTGCAGTTGAGATCATCTTGAATCGGTACAAAATCATCTCGAATTGAATAGGATCATCCACGATGAACTGAGCTTGCTCTGGCTAGAAAATACTAAGGTTCCTGCAACAAAATTTGGATAGGATTAGTGCAAATAGTAATTTGGGATGTTTCAATGCGTATAAAGTCAAGTTACAGGAAATATCAGCCAGGGGTAGGTTAATGGGAGGGCCTAAGTTTAAATAGTCTTAGGAGGGAGGTTAGGAGGTTGGAGATCATCCCAATTTGGGAGATCTCCAATGGGGAGGGTCTCTAACGGCACAGACATGCTTTTGCCTAGATTAGAGATGTCGTTGGAACAGAGGCTAATTGAGAAAAATCAGTTTTGGGACAATATCGTCTGGACGTCCTAGTCTAGACGAAATCGTCCGATCTAAGGCAATATCGTCTGATTAGCGATGATATCATCAAACGGTCAAAACAAACTCTAAAAATGGCACGAAAAAGGAGGAAACGGGTTAAACGACGGTTTGGAAGCGTTTTGGGGGTTAAAATTTGAATTTGAATATTTACTAGAGTAATTGTAATTATTTAAGGTTTTATTGCGCCAATTTTAGGGTGCTACATTTTGCCCCCTCTTTAGCGAATTTTTCTAAGAAAATGCGTTAAAGATGAGTTCTTCTCGATCTACGAGAAAGCAAAAATTATTCCCATTTTTAGGCGATGATTCTTGGTCGAATCGTACAATAGCTTACTATGGTGCCCCCTCCGTGTTTTTACCCAAATCGAACGTTTGAGGTAAAAACGCGAAAAAGCAAAATTTAAAAAAAAAGTTAAGTGTTTTTGAATAAAATTAAGAAAAATAGGGTAAAACCATAATTCAATTGTTACTATTCATTTTCCTAGTTTTTAGAGCTCTGGAGACAAGATAGTTGAGACAACGCACAGATCGACAGAGGTTCGACGCGGGCTACGGGTAAGGGTGTAAACTAAATGTAGAATGCTTTAATTTAGAATTTTATGCTTTTTAGATTAGATTTGATTGATTTTTGAGCATCACGGATGTTTTTGGGCCGTCGACGTCATCGAGACGAAATCATCTTGATTTCGTCAAAATCATCTCGATATTGTCGATTTCATCCAAAGGGCAAAATCAACGAAATGGAGACGATTTCGTCAAAAAGGGGACGATTTTGGCTGGAAAAATCAGAGATGAATTTTCTCAAATTGGAGACGATATTGTCCAATTGTGGACGATATCATCATTTATAAAATTGAACTTAGTTTGACTTGCATTTTTAATTAATGATTTATTAATGATTTTTATTTTTTATTTTGTTTATGTTGCAGAGAGGATTACTAAAGAGTAGAGAATGGAAATATGGCGGGTTGAGAGATGATTTGGCTGCCCTATCGTAGATAGAGTGAGATTAGCTAGCTCAGGTCAGCTTGCAGCATGTGGCAGAGATGCCACAGGTTCCTACAGACATGGGGCTATTGATAGCCTTAGCAGAGAGGTGGTATCCGGGTTCTTCATGTTTTTGGTTACCGACAGGGGAGATGACTCCCACACTAGAGGATATATAGAGGATTTTGAGGATCCCCATACAAGGATGGTTGATCACTCCCATGGCCAATCAGGGCCACGCGATGATGCGATTGTGTGGCGATCTGAGCTTCACCCTAGAGAAGGGCGGAGTGAACATCGAGTTGTTGTGCCAGATGCCTAGGGCATCTAGACTCACATGGGTTTTGGTTGGGGTGATAGGTGGACTTCTGTTGTGCCACCAGAGCGAATGTAGGGTACCATGGGTATTGACAGAAGTGGTCTGTGACATGAGAGACCATGGATATAAGTTTGCTTGGGGGAGCTTTGTACTCTACCGGTTGTATAGGATCCTTCATGGGGTCATATACAAGGGCGATCGATGTCTGGTTATGACATCACTATTGCAAGTTTGGTGCTAGGAGCACATTATGGTGCAGAGGTCGGTAGGGCTCCCACTGATAAGGATTGATGGGGAGAGGCCCCGAGTTTTCTATTGGTGGCTCCAAAGAGGGGCACAGTGGTGGATATATCTACTAGCATCTCGAAGACTACTTGACAACCTTGTCTCCGACCAGATCACCTAGAGGCCTTAGAGAGATCATCTAGGGTGGGTCGAGGATGGACAGGAGCTGGCTCGTATCAGGCGAGTCTACTGGTTGAGGATGGAGAGGGGAGAGGTGGAGCTCCATCGGTATGACCGAGTTTTGAGGCAGTTCAGTCTATAGTAGGGGATCCCATCTCTTAGAGACTATGAGTTTTCTCGAACTATCTGGGATAACACTACAATTAGCGAGGCTCCAGATATGCAGTGATTCTGAAGTTAGGACATAGATGATGCCCCCATTCAGCCAGTGGATGGGGAAAATGCTAGGGTAGCCGACGACTACGATGCTTGGTACACAGGCATCCACCCTCCTCGGATGACGAGGGCTTAGGGTTTGATTCATGCAGTTGTGTGTTGGATGGGGAGGCGATGCTAGGCAGCCATTGAGGCAACACAAGGTTGTGGTGGGAGAGAGCAGAGGAGGCCATAGGATCTGTAGAGGTCATGGTAGCAGGAGAGGAGGGAGGAGAGACCCCCTTCTTTGTAGAGAGAGAGATCACCATCGCCTGATAAGGGCAAGGGTGTGGACATAGGAGAGAGTAGTGAGATGGCTACTCTCTAGGTAGAGACTATCCGTCTCCAGGAACAGGTGCAAACTTTGTAGGAGGAGGCTACACAACACTGAGCAGAGGTTACACAGCTCAGAGATGAGGTTGCATGCCTCAAAGCATGGAGCGAAGGAGTGAGCACTTAGGAGCTGGTGTGATCGATTGCTCAAATCATGTTCTACCAAGGTATCTACTTCCAGATGGTTTCAGAGGGTCAGAGGGTACAGCTGTCAGTCAGCATTGTTGACCCGATCAAGATTGGGTCATCGAGGACGTCATCTCGATCGACAACTAGGACTCGTAGTACCACACATACTACGATGGGGTCACCTCGTCCACCTCAGGGTGGGGGAGGAGATGAGGCTAAGAGCTCGAGGGGTTCTCGAGACACTGCATAGAGGATATATGATTGAGAGGATTGAGTATGCCAAGATGTAGATTGTGGCATACCAATATATTTTTGAGATGATGTACATATATTTGATATATATATATATATGAGATATTTTTTGATCATATGACTTGTCTTATGATGATATGACTTGTTTATATGTTTTTATGGTGGTTGATTTGATGATTCATGTAAGTATGTCGTTTGGAAATATTATGGTTTGAATGTCATGCTTTTAAAATTTAAATGAAATAATCCGATGTGAACAAATTGGTTGTTGGTGATGTGATAATTTGATAAAAATAAAAGGGACTTTTAACAATAATTTCAAAGGACATTGTCACTGTTATAGACCATTTCATGGAGTCGCCGCTCACTCGGTCATCAAGCTAATCCCAGTATAGAAATATTGCTAAAAGTAAAAGGGTGCTTAAGAGACTGTCTTAAGACTTTGGTGTGATGATGCAAATGATGATGATGATGATGATTTGTTTTTCAGATTTCCATGAAAATATTATGCATGAAATATTTTAAAATGATTTTTGCTAGGCATAAATTCCTAAGTGTGATAAAATTTTTGGATAATTCCCTAGAAATTATACCATTATTGCAAAATTGAAGGTTGACATGATGACATGAAATAGTGATAATGTGCATGCTTTTTTTAAAACATAATTGTATAACAGAATGATTTAAGTCATATGGTTTTTATAATTTTAAATAAATGGGGAATAAAATTAATACAATGGTTTGCGCTAGGCATAGAATATGTAGGTATAGACTTATACCATCATCGCGAAAGTCAAAGAAGAAAATAGATTGTTTTATTGCATGGTTGATTTTTAATTTTTTGAAAATAAATAGGAAATATGAAGAGGAGGACTTGCGCTAGGCATAAGACTCCTATTTAAGTTCTGGAAGTATACCATCGTCGTGAAAGTCAACAATATATAAATATGTGTTTTTATTGTATGGTTTGAAAGAAATTTTGATTTTTGATTATGCATGTAGTTGTCTTTATACTAAACAACTGTACTTTAAAGAAGAAAATGAATGTATTCCAAAAAATTTGCAGAAATATTTCAAAGTATCTTAAAGACAAAAGTTAGATTTATAAGGAATCCCATGTGCATATGTGAGTTTATTTCCAATCTTGATTTATCATAATGATACACAAAATCTCTCAAATACAAATGTGTGTGCAATTGCATTGTTCATTTACCAGTTTTGAGCAATATAATTTGATACAAGTGATTTGAATAAACCAAATAAGTGTTCATTAACCATGATTTAGATGCATATAACCATACCAGACTACTATGTAAGTCGGATTATCAATAGCTAGCTAATCCATAAGTAGACATAGGTCTGTACAAAAGAAGGTTGCTAATGTGACAGACATATCGCCATGCTAGGAGTTACCCAAGGCCAAGTAGGTTGGGCAAAACCCACCTGTTATGGGGCTTACCTCACAGTTTTCAAATAATTGAGAATTCTAGGGATTCAAGCTCATCAACCCTTCTTTTCTTTTCAAAGGGTAGGGAGAGGGATTTTATTGCTTTTGCTTTTGCTTTTTTTTGCTTTCTTTTTTGTATTTCTTTTGTATTT
This sequence comes from Wollemia nobilis, assembly GCA_028583015.1. NCBI lineage: Eukaryota > Viridiplantae > Streptophyta > Pinopsida > Araucariales > Araucariaceae > Wollemia > Wollemia nobilis. The sequence continues at coordinate 125,066 of JAQPPZ010003466.1, read as the reverse complement.
TTGCTTGATTTTTGAGATAATGCTTGAAACATTGCTGTAATGATATAAAATAACATATTTCTTTTTTTTTCTTTTTTTTGAACTTTGCTTTTCTTCCTATGCTAGGGATACTTTCTTGGATTAGCTGTAGAGCAAGGGATTTTTATTCTGGGTGGGGGGTGAGCTTTTCCTTTTGCCAATTCTCAAAGATTCTAGACCATGTGCATGATAGGATAGCAGGGGAAACTTTTCTCTCAAGAAACCACTTCTACTATGTAGCATAGCATGGAAATTACAAATATAATCATTTTATTGTGAAAGAATGTGCTTGGTTTAAGTAAATAACAAGATCAATTCTCTGTGCTCAAACTTTATTTAATTGAATTTTGTGGACATTGATATAAAAGAGATTAGTAATCATGCCAGATAAAAATCAAGATATTTATTTTGTGTTTGTGAAAGTGAGGGATTCCAAATAAATGCTAATTTATCCAAAATAATTTGAAATATATTACTGCAACATTTGTAAGAAGAAATATATACAAATACTTTTTGAGAAGTTTGGGAATGTTGACTCTCTCTTTCTTCTTTATTTTGTTTTGGTTTCGAAAGAGTCAAGAATATTGCTATTTTTATTTTTATTATTTTTGTTTGTTTTTGTTTTTGTGTAAACAATTTGATATATTTTTAAAATAAGACAACATGCAAAATATGTACAAATGATGAAATGACTAAATTTTTGTTACGCATAGTAACATTTAAGATGCAAAATGTTCATGGATTCTTTTAAATCTTTACCATATAAGGTAGCTAATTTGATGTTCACACAATGACACTGAGACGGGGGGGGTGAATCAGTGTAGTTATTTAACTTCAAAACAACAGCATTCAAAGACTAAAGCACAGAAAAATTATAAAACCAGAAGAACAAAATGAGAGCACACCACAACACACAATATAATGAGGTTCACCAATTTGGCTACTCCTCAAAAATTAACTGCTTGGACTTCAATCCAAATCCAGTCTTTGCAAAATTTTAATTTTATAACTTCTTTACCAGCATCCACTGGAAGGAGCACCAACCCTCGTAATTTTCTATCGCAATAGATGGAGCACCAACCCCTAGTACCAAGCACCAACTTGGACTACAATTATGATCAATTAGAATGACATAAAAGTGTCTTCACTTCATGCACAACCCTGACTGGTCTACAATTAATCCAACTCTGCACACTCTCACGGCTCTGCTAATTTTCTTATTCAAACCCTCTTTTCACAGCAATATTTCTCTTTCTGCAACAACTTCTCTCTAACAGCAGTAGCATTATTCTGTGCTCGACTGTCCTCTTATACCCTATTTTTCTCATCGGGACTCTTTGTCTTCTCTCACGTTTCAATTCTTCATGCAGTCGGATGACATTCTCGAGCCGTTCAAATTCTTTTCTTCTTTCCAATGCGGCTGTTCGAATCCTTCCAAATACGACTGTTCGAATGCTGCACATCCTTCTTATCAAAAGCTTTTCGATCCTTCCTATTTTATGTTTCGAATGCTGTAAATGCGTCTATTTTAATCGATTGTTCTAATGCATTCTTCAATCGGCTGTTCGTTTGCACTTTCAATCGACTGTTCGAATGCTGCACTTCGGTCGTTCGAATGCTTTTTTTTTTATACAGCCTATACGACACTTAGAAAGTGTTTCAAGCATGCATCTACATCTGTTTCCATGCATGTTCGACACCTGTCAATGTGTAACTGTCTGTCTGACATCAGTTACTATTTATGTAACAGGCTGCATGATTATGCTTTTTTGACACATGTCATTTTGCATGCTCCTGCGGCTTTTACCCGCCAAACAGTTGCCTGTCGTGATATCACGACACTTTTAATTTTTGCTGATGTCATCCTTCATAATGTCATGAAATCACGACGCTTCTAGATTCCAGCACCTTTCCTAGCATCCTGTCGTGAAATCGCGACACTTTCTGACTTTGCTGACGTCATCATCATTCTTGTCATGAAATCATGATGCTTCTGGCTTCTGCTGATGTCATCATCCTTCTTGTCGTGAAATCGTGACATTTTTTACTCTTGCTGACGTCATCATCCTACTTGTCATGAAACTGCGACACTTCCGGCTTCCGTACACTCTTCTTTGCCAGCAACAGCGAAAAAGGAACATGTCGCGAAATCATGACACTTTGCTCTTTCGTACAACTTTCCTTGCCAACTCCAGCGAAAATGGAACATGTCACTAAATCACGAAACTATGCTTCATGCATTGGTGAAATTTTTACATCTTTGTGCCTTGTGTTTTCACCTTGCCTCCTTTCATGAAATTTTGACTTGTAATATCATTGCTGCATCTTTCAGTTCTACACTTTTGACTAGTAGCGAAATCGCTACACCTTAGTTTCCCTTTGTTTCAACATGTAGCGCCATCGCTACACCTTAGTTTCTCTTTGTTTCAACATGTAGCAAAATCGCTACACCTTCTTGTGAATTTTTACTTGTGTCAAAATCGCTGCAACTCAGTTTTCTTAACTTCCGATTTGTAGCGAAATCGCTACACCTTTGTTTCCATACATTTCCAGCTGTGCTTTGAAATGCGAAACTTCAACATGCATGAAAATCTCTACTCTCTTCATTGCAAGCTCCTTTCCTCCATTTATGTAGCGAAATCGCGACACATTTTCTCTCTCCTCGGTGAAAACTCGACATGTCGCGACATCGCGACATTTTGGTGTGCATTTTCTCTCTCCTACTTTTTGTCGTGAAATCGTGACACATTTTCTCTCTCCTCAGCGAAAACTCGACATATCACGACATCGCGACATTTTGGCTTGCATTTTCTCTCTCCTGCTTTTTATCGCAAAATCGCAACACATTTTCTCTCTCCTCAGTGAAAACTCGACATGTCGCGACATCGCGACATTTTGGCGTGCATTTTCTCTCTCCTATTTTTTGTCGTGAAATCGCGACAGAAAACATGTCGCAATATCGCGACAGTTTTCTTCCTTGTCTCTTTCTGCCAATTTTTGAATCTGGGTCACCTCTGTTTTGCTTGAAACTTTCTACACTTGATCTGATCGACCTCGAATCGCATCAACTGCATCAATCTGTCTGTGTTGACAACAATGACAATACTTTCTCAAATGCTTTTGTTGCACCTTGCTCAACAATCTCCCCCTTTGGAATTGTTGGCAACACATATCAACCTTGCTTAACTTCTTCTCCCCCTTTGCCAATAATACCAAAGGGCTGCTACAGACTCCCCCTGAGTCTCTGTACACCATTCTCAGGAAAATATTGTTATAGTTAGCAAAAATCATAAACATAAGCAAAACTATAAGTATAGGCATGCATGCACCCATTGAGAATGTGATCCCTAATGATAGTCAGTTCTTGGTAATTGTGACCACTCCCAACTTATTCCTAAGGTACTCAAAAACATCCTTGGGCAATGGTTTTGTGAATATATCGACTATTTGCTCTGTAGTTGGAACAAAATCCAGCTTGACTTCTCCTTCTGCAACTTTATCCTTCAAAAAATGATATCGGATTGCAATGTGTTTGGTTCTTGAATGCATAACTGGATTCTTGGATATGTTGATAGCACTAGTGTTATCACATTTTATTGATATTGGCTCTTTGAAGTGGATACCAAGATCTTTCAAAGTTTTTCTCATCCATAATATCTCTGTACAGCAAGTTGTGGCTGCAATGTATTTTGCCTCTACAGTGGATAGAGAGACTGATTCTTGTTTCTTGCTGTGCCATGCTACTAGCCTGTCTCCAAGATAAAATTCTCCTCCACTTGTACTCTTCCGGTCATCAATGCACCCTGCCCAATCTACATCAGAATATGCAATCAAAGTGAAGTCTTTGCCTTTTGGGTACCACAACCCATAATCCATGGTACCTTTGAGGTACCTGAAGATCCTTTTTATAGCTGTGACATGAGTTTCTTTGGGACTTGCCTGAAATCTAGCAACCATGCATACTACCTGTAGTATATCTGGTCTAGTAGCTATTAAATATAGCAGGCTTCCAATCATAGACCTGTACATTGTTTGATCCACATCTGGAGATTTATCATCCTTGCTCAACTTGCAGGTTGTTGTCATGGGAGTGCTGACCGGTTTACTGTCTTCCATTGTGAACTTTTTCAGCATTTCTTTTACATATTTAACTTGAGAAATAAAAATGCCTTTTTCATTTTGATTGACCTGCAGATCCTAAGAAATAAGAAAGTTCACCAATCATTGACATCTCAAATTCTTTTTTCATTTTAATTGATATGTCTTTGCGAGTATTCATCCATCGTCTTGCCAAATATTATGTCATCTACATAAACAACAAGAACAATAAGATGACCCTTCTCTATTTTGACATATAAGTTGCTATCCACAAAACCTTTCTTAAACCCTTGTTTAATTAGATAATTATCCAGTATTGCATACCATGCTCTGAGTGCCTGTTTTAATCCATATAAAGCTTTATTTAACCTGCAAACAAAATCTGGATTGTCACCAAGTTGGAAGCCATCTCGGTTGTTCAATGTAAACCTCTTCTTCCAGCTTTTCCATTCAAAAATGCTGATTTTACATCCATTTGATATACTTTGAAGTTTTTATGAACTGCTAATGCCAGAAACATTCTGATTGCCTCTAGTCTGGCTACCGTTGCAAAAGTTTCTTCAAAATCAATGCCTTCAACCTGAGCATAGCCTTTACATACCAATCTTGCCTTATTTCTGACAACCTGCCCATCTTCATTCAATTTATTTCTAAAAACCCATTTAGTGCCAATTATGTTTTTATTTGTTGGTCTAGGTACTAATTCCCAGGTATTGTTTTTCTCTATCTGATCTAGTCCTTCATTGATTGCCTTCATCCAACTTTCATCAGTGCTTGCTTTAGCAACATTTTTAGGTTCAATACTAGATAACAGAGAATAGTTCCTCACTGCTATTCTTCTTGTCTGAATACCATCTATGGGATCCCCAATAATCTGTTCACTTGGATGATTTTTCTGCCAGTTGCCTGTTTTAAATTTCCTGTTTTCTTCTTCTTCAGATTCAGTTTTTACACCATCTGGATCAATTTTCTGATTCTTCTCTATTTATTTTTCATCATCACCTTCAATGACTTCTTCATACATAGGGTAGTTTTCTTGATAAGTAGTTTCTTGTTCTCTACCTTCATCAACTTTCACATCAGTATTTTCAACAATTTTCTTCAACCTCTTGTTGTAACATGTGTATGCCTTGCTTTTTGTTGAGTAACCAAGAAAGATACCTTCATCCGCTCTATCTTCAAATTTATCGAGGTTATCTTCAGTTCGTTTTATGTAGCACTTGCTGCCAAATACTTTGAAATGTCTTGTTGTTGCCTTTCTGCCAAACCACAACTCATAAGGTGTTTTGCTTTCATGTGGTCTCGAGCATGCACTGTTTTGAATGTAAACTACAGTATGAACTGCCTCTTTCCAAAATCTGTTAGCTATTTTGTTTTCTGCCAGCATTGTCCTTGCCATTTCCTGCACTGTTCTATTCTTCCTTTCTACAACACCATTCTGCTGAGGTGTCCTAGCTGCTAAAAATTGTCTTCTTATCCCATGTTTTTGACAGTATTCTGCAAATTCTTCGGAGATAAACTCTCCTCCCTTGTCTGATCTTAGGCATTTAATTATTTTTCCTGATTGATTCTCAACAAGATTTTTGAAGGTTTTAAACATCTCAAAGGCTTCTGAATTGAGTTTCAAAAATAGTACCCATGTCATTCTTGAGTAGTCATCTATACACAAGCATAAAATATTTGTGTCCATTTATGCTTTCGGTTCTCATGGGTCCACATAGATCGGTGTGAATTAGTTCTAATGGCTTGCTAGTGAAGTATTCTTTTGCTTTGAAAGTGGCTCTGGTTTGTTTTCCCTTTTGGCATGACTCACGGATGCTATTTACGAGGTTTGCCAATGTTTGGTATATCTCTAACTGCTCTTTTTGAACTAATTTTTGCCAGATTGTCAAAACTAATATGCCCAATCCTCTTGTGCCATAGCCAATTTTCATCTTCCTGTCCAATCAAGCATGTTCCTTCTGCAGTTTCTAAAAGTTTATACAGATTTTCAGAAGTTCTCAGTCCAGTGGCTATTAACTTTCCATTTTTTGTCTTTCTTACTTCACAGCCCTCCTTCTTGAAGATTACATCATGGCCTCTGTCACATATTTGACTTACACTTAGCAAGTTATGCTTCAGGCCAATTACAAACAAGACTTCTTTTGATTTTATATTGCCATCACTGATCTTGATTGATCCCTTTCAAACAATCTTTGCTCGATCATTATTTCCAAATTTCACAGAACCACCTTCATAATTCTGTAAATTCTCAAACTTTTGCTTGTCACCTGTCATGTGATCGGAACAACCACTATCAAGTATCCAAGGTGCTGATTTGTTCTGAGCTTTAAAAGCAGTCTGGACAATCAAAGATTCATTTTCTTTCCATTCTGGTTTGATAGCAGATTTTGCTACTTGTTTTGCCTTTGTCCTTTCATTAGCATGTGCCTGTTTTTCAGGAAATTTCTGGTTTTGTTTCAACCCACTTGGCTGAGATTTTCTACCCTGATAATTATTTGATGCAAAAGTGCTTCTAGAGTTTCTAGCAATATGTCCAAAATTCGATAATTATAACATTCAATCGCATAATTCATTAAAGGAGAAAAAACATTTGTCTTGGTGAAATTCCTTTGAGAAACATTATGCTTGCAATCTAAAATCTTATGGCCATAAGCATTGCATTTAAAACAATAACCAGAAAATGCATGATTAAACCTAGGTGCCGGTCTTTGCCAGTTTGAAGTAGGAGCCATGACTCTTCTCCTCCTTGGATGTATGACTTTTGTGAATCCATCTTTGTCAGTATTCTTCTTGAATCTGGCATTATTGTTTTCTTTTGCAAGATTTGGTTTTTCTAGTTCAACCCTGATCTTTTCTTCTTTCTTTATGAGTTCTATATTCAAGTTCTTTGAATCCTTTGAAGATTCTCCTTCATCAAAGCCTAAACCAAATTTTATGCCAGAAGGCCTTTGGTTATTTAACATTTTATCCAGCTTTACAGTACTTTCTTCAAAATTATGAAAATAGTTCAATTTTCTATTCATCTCCTCTAATCGCATCCTTAACTTAACAATGTCTTCCTCTAGCTTGCTGCATTCACCTGTCTTTACAGTTAATTGTTCATCAAGAACTTCAGACATTTTCTTAAATTCCTCTGTCTGTATTTTTAGATTGTTTATTATGTCTATGGCATTCTCTAATTTCTTTGAAAATTTCTTATTCTTCTTCCTTTCTGCACTCAACTCTTCAAGTGTAGCAACCAATTCTCCTTCCAAATACACTTCAGCTTCATCCTTGGAATTTTCATCACCTTCTTGATTTTTCTCTCGTTCTTTCTTCTTCAAGTGCCATGAACAGAGCTTCACCTCCTTCTTCTTCAGACTCCTCATCTGTGCTTTCTTCAGAACTGCTTACATTCTTGGTTATGAAGCTTTTCTTCTTGAAGTTATTCTTTCTGAAATTTTATTTCTTCTTCCAGTCACCTTTTTCTTGGTGTGAACCTTCACCATTTTTGGTTCTCTCCTGCATTGGACATTTGGCTGCAAAATGACCGACTCCTCCACAATTGAAGCATTTAAAAGGTAGCTTCCCTCTATATTTTTCTTTTCCTTTTGTGAGTTTTCGAAAAAAATTGGCTTCTGTTTCATCTAGTGTTCCTTCATCCTCAGATTCATGTTCAGCTTTTACATTCTTGTGTGCTTTAAAAGCTGCTTCTCTGTCTGTAGACTTGGTTTGTCCTATTCTCATTTCATATGCTATCAGGGAACCATGCAACTCATCCATGCTGAAGTTATTTAGATCTTTTGCCTCTTCTATTGTAGAGACTTTGGAGTTAAATCTTTTGTGAAGTGTTCTGAGAACCTTTTTCACAATAACTGCATCATCAATTTCTTCATCGAGTCCTCTGATTGCATTAGTAATTCCGTTGACTCTCAGCATATAAGTCTCTATGTTTTCATCTTCATTCATTTGCAGTGCTTCGAACTGTGCTCGATGAGTTTGTAGTTTTGCTTCCTTAATATTACTGTCTCCTTCATGGATGCTCTTTAGTTTATCCCACATGTCTTTTGCTGATTTACAACTCATGACTCTTATCAGTTCACTATCAACAAGCCCACACATTATGGCATTCTTAGCTTTGGAGTTGTTCTCAAATTTCTTTTTCTCAGCAGTATCTGTTGGAGGAGTAGTGGGTGCTGTGTATCCACTATCTACAGAATCCCAAATATCATATCCCAATGCACTCAGATATGTTTGCATTCTGAGTTTTCAGAAGGTGTAATTTGTTCCATCAAATAAGGGAGCTTTGTTGGATGAAAATCCTTCACCGCCTACCATTGTTTCTTCCAAGATCTCCTTAGCTAATTAAGCTTGTACAAGGAACCTCGCTTTGATACCAATTGATGTTCACACAATGACACTGAGAGGGGGGGGTGAATCAGTGTAGTTATTTAACTTCAAAACAACAGCATTCAAAGACTGAAGCACATAAAACTTATAAAACTAGAAGAACAAAATGAGAGCACACCACAAAACACAATATAATGAGGTTCACCAATTTGGCTACTCCTCAAAAATTAACTACTTGGACTTCAATCCAAATCTAGTCTTTGCAAAATTTTAATTTTACAACTTCTTTACCAGCATCCACTGGAAGGAGCACCAACCCCTGTAATTTTTTGCTGCAATAGATGGAGCACCAACCCCTAGTACCAAGCACCAACTTGGACTACAATTCTGATCAATTAGAATGACATAAAAGTGTCTTCACTTCATGCACAACCCTGACTGGTCTGCAATTAATCCAACTCTGCACACTCTCATGGATCTGCTAATTTTCTTATTCAAACCCTCTTTTCACAGCAATATTTCTCTTTCTGCAACAACTTCTCTCTAAAAGCAGCAGCATTATTCTGTGCTCGACTGTCCTCTTATACCCTATTTTTCTCATCGGGACTCTTTGTCTTCTCTCGCATTTCAATTCTTCATGCAGTCGGATGACATTCTCGAGCCGTTTGAATTCTTTTCTTCTTTCCAATGCGGCTGTTCGAATCCTTCCAAATACGACTGTTCGAATGCTGCACATCCTTCTTCTCGAAAGCTTTTTGATCCTTCCTATTTTATGTTTTGAATGCTGTAAATGCGTCTATTTTAATCGGATGTTCTAATGCATTCTTCAATCGGCTGTTCGTTTGCACTTTCAATCAACTGTTCGAATGCTGCACTTCGGCCGTTCGAATGCTTTTTTTGATACAGCCTATACGACACTTAGAAAGCATTTCAAGCATGCATCTACATCTGTTTCCATGCATGTTCAACACCTGTCAATGTGTAACTATCTGTCTGACATTAGTTACTATTTACGTAATAGGCTGCATGATTATGCTTTTTTGACACGTGTCATTTTGCATGCTCCTGTGGCTTTTACCCGCCAAACAGTTGCCTGTCGTGATATCGCGACACTTTTATTTTTTGTTGACGTCATCCTTCATAATGTCGTGAAATCACGATGCTTCTAGATTCCAGCACCTTTCCTAGCATCCTGTCACGAAATCGTGACACTTTCTGACTTTGCTGACATCATCATCATTCTTGTCGTGAAATCATGACACTTCTGGCTTCTGCTGACATCATCATCCTTCTTGTCATGAAATCATGATGTTTTCGACTCTTGCTGATGTCATCATCCTGCTTGTCGTGAAACCGTGACACTTTCGGCTTTCGTACACTCTTCTTTTCCAGCAGCAGCGAAAAAGGAACATGTCACGAAATCGTGACACTTTGCTCTTCCGTACAACTCTCCTTGCCAACTCCAGAGAAAATGGAAAATGTCACTAAATCGCGACACTATGCTTCATGCAATGGCAAAATTTTTACATCTGTGTGCCTTGTGTTTTCACCTTGCCTCTTTTCATGAAATTTTGACTTGTAATATCATTGTTGCATCTTTCAGTTCTACACTTTTGACTAGTAGCGAAATCGCTACACCTTAGTTTCCCTTTGTTTCAACATGTAGCGCCATCGCTACACCTTATTTTCTCTTTGTTTCAACATGTAGCAAAATCACTACACCTTCTTCTTGTGAATTTTTACTTGTGTCGAAATAGCTGCAACTCAATTTTCTTAACTTCCGACTTGTAGCGAAATTGCTACACCTTTGTTTCCATACATTTCCAGCTGTGCTTTGAAATGCGAAACTTCAACATGCATGAAAATCGCTACTCTCTTCATTGCAAGCTCCTTTCCTCCATTTATGTCACGAAATCATGACACATTTTATCTCTCCTCAGCGAAAACTTGACATGCCGCGACATTGCGACATTTTGGCGTGCATTTTCTCTCTCCTAATTTTTGTCGCAAAATCGTGACACATTTTCTCTCTCCTCAGTGAAAACTCGACATGTCGCAACATCGCGACATTTTGGCGTGCATTTTCTCTCTCCTACTTTTTGTTGCGAAATCACGATAGAAAACATGTCGCGATATCGCGACAGTTTTCTTCCTTGTCTCTTTCTGCCAATTTCTGAATCTGGGTCACCTCTGTTTTGCTTGAAACTTTCTGCACTTGATCTGACTAACCTCTGAACTGCATCAACTGCATCAATCTATCTGTGTTGACAACAATGACAATACTTTCTCAAATGCTTTTGCTGCACCTTGCTCAACATAATTTGTATGCTCCTGATTCAAATTTAGCAGTGATAATGTATGGTCCAAGCCAGTTGGGCTCAAATTTACCTTTAAGGTCTTTAGTTGCATTAGTGTTTTTTTTATTTTCTTTTAAAACAAGGTCACCAATCTCAAAGGATCGATGATGAAATTTTTTAGCATATGATCTTTTAAGCTTGTTTTGGTAGGCATGGAGATGCTCCAAAGCATTGATGTATTTTTCATCTAGGAGTTCCAGTTGATCGAGTCTCGCAGCTCGATATTCATCTCCTACTTCGGTATCTTGAAGTAGTAGAGCCAAAGAAGGAACTTCTAATTCAAAGGGAAAAACGACTTCAGCACCATAAACCAAAACAAAAGGTGAAGTTCCAGTGGGAGTTCAAACACTAGTTCGATAGGCCCACAAGGCTAGATATAACTGAATGTGCCAGTCACAGCTAGTTTTATTGACCAATATTTTAAGAATTTTGATTAATATTTTGTTAGATACTTCTGCTTGACCATTACCCTGAGGATAATAGGGAGTGGACTAGCGATGTTGAATCTTATATTTTTGCCATAATTTCTTGACATCTTTATTTTTGAAACAAGTTCCATTATTAGAGATGAGATTTGCAAGAATTTTGAACCTACAAATGATTTGATTGAAAATAAATTTAGAGACTTGTGTGCCAGTGAAGGAAGCTAAAGGCATAGCTTCAACCCACTTCGTGAAATACTCGGTGGTGGTTATGATGAATTTGTGTCCATCATATGAAACAAGATTGATTTTGCCAATAATGTCTAAGCCCCATTTTGAAAAGGGCCAAGGAGATGAAATAGCCTGTAACTCTTGTGCAGGGGCATGGACAAGATCAGCATGTTTTTGGCACTTGTCGCAATGGCACACATACTCATGTGCATCATTCTCCATGGTAGGCCAAAAGTATCCTATCCTAAGGAGCTTTTTAGCAATGACACTACCACTAAAGTGTCCTCCACAAGATCCATCGTGGGCTTCACTCAAGGATGATTTGGATTCTTCTAAATTCAAACATCTTAATAGGATACCTTCAAAAGATCTCCTATACAAAGTATTGCCAATGATTACAAATTGACTTGCACGTCGACGTAATAACCGATGCTGGTTTCTATTAGAATTGGCAGGGAAAGTCCCATTTTGAAGAAAATTAAATATATCTGTATACCAAGGTTCAAGAGTAGTTTCATTGATTAGAAACACATACAAAGGTTCTAAGCATGACTTATTTGAAGTGGGTTCCTGGAGTCGATGAATAATGATAGTGGCATATTCGTCATCTAACTCCAAGGGCAGGAGAGATGCAGTTGCAGCCATAGCATCAGTTGCACGGTTGCAAGTTCGAGGAATAGCTTCCAAGGTAACTTGATCAAATAGAGACATTAATTGTAAAACATAGGCTTTATATGGCCATAGTTTATCATCTCTAGTCTGATAAAATTCATTAATTTGGTTTATGACAAGCTGAGAATCACCAAAAACTAATAGATGTTTGATTTTTAATGCCAAGGTAGCTCGTAATCCAAGGATTAGAGCTTCATATTCAAGAGTATTATTGGTGCAAGCAAATGTTAATTTGAAGGATAGAGGAATAAGATGTTTTTGTGGGGATATTAAAATAATACCCACACCAACCCCACTCATGCATCGGGCTCCATCAAAGTATAAGGACCATTGTTCAATATGGTCTTCCTCTAATTGAAGGCATTCATCAAGAAACTCAATGATGAGGGGATGGGTAGACTCTAAGGGTGCAGCAGCTAGTTGATATGCTATGATTTGACCCTTAACAGACTTTTATCCTATGAATGTGAGGTCAAACTCGCTTAGAGTGAGAACCCACTTGGCTGTACCCCAAAGGGTAATAAAGGCTATTTTAGCCTGATCTTCAGCAGCTATCCTAATCTGATTATAACCAGGAGAATCCATCCATTAAGGACATCATCCCACTCCTGGTAGTAAATTCAATGATTTGATCCATGTTTGGAAGAGGAAAATCATCTTTAGGGCATGCAATGTTAATATCTCTAAAATCTGTGCAAACCCTAACTTTGGTGGCTTCTTTCTTGGTGACTGGAACTACATTTGAGATCCATTCAGCATAATCAATAGCTTGTATAAAAACAACATTCGAGAGTTTTTCTAACTCCCCTTTGACTAGAAGGGCCACTTTGGGATGCATTTTTCTAAGTTTTTGTTTAACAGGTTTAGTATTCGAATGGACTACTAGATGATGCATGACTATGGAAGGGTCCAGACCTAGCATATCTTCGAATGTCCAAGTGAAGACATCTGCATATTCTTTAAGGAATGCAATGTATTTATCTTGTTTTTCTTGACTTAATTCTGACCCAATATTGATTATGTGAGGATTATCCTCAGTTCCAATGTTAACTTTAATTAAGTTTTTGACGTCCATGTGTAGATCTCTTTCAAAATTAGGTGGGGCGGGTGAGACGCCCAATTCTTGTAATTCTTTTAAGGTTAAGTTGGATAATTCATATTGAGGATTAGTGGCCTCAAGCTGGGCTATAGTTGGTATAGAACCATCAAAATAAAATCCATTGTGTAAAATTTCTTCAACGGAGACATCGTGGAAGATATCTCCTTCCAACTCATCATCGGAATCAGCGATCATTTTAGGGTAAGCTATGGATAGCATGTTACATGTAAATGGCTGATTTTTTAAAGGCAAATCATCACGCCTATCCAAATAATCTTGATAACATATGAGTTGATTATCATCTTCAAAAGGGAAGGGTTGACCCTTACTAGGAAATAGGCCCACACCACAGTAGGTAGGCCATGGTTCTACCTCGAAAGGTTCTTTCATGCCATTTTGGAAAGGTCCTAAGCCTTTCCCTTTATATCCCATTTTAAGCATTATAGGTTTAGCTTTAATATACTCATTAGTAAAATAACAACGAGCATATCCATCATGATGAGTTTTGACATTTTGAGGTATTCTTCCCCAGTCATATCCTTTATAAATAAAAGCACAACTCCCGACTTGGTAAGTACTTCCCATGGGTTGTGGGAGGCCCAAAGTATGAGGAGATGGTGGCAAGTTATTTAAAATAATAGAATTTTGCATAAAAGCATTTGTTTTTTCTGATATTAAGATTGTGGATAAATCTGGTAAAAGTTCATCAGAAAGGGCATAAGATGTAGAAGGATCATTCCCTATATCTTTAGATGTGGAAGGTATGATAGATGTAGATAAAGTGGAAGTGTTAATGAATGGATCCATAGGTTTTGAAATTATAGGGATAGAACATGAAGGATTGTTTGTGGATTGAAGATCTTTTTGAGGTTCTAGAGTGGTTTGTTTAGAAGATTGTTGATCTATATATGAGGGTGAAATGAATGGAGGAGAAATAGGTGAAGCTATGGGTGTGTGTTTCATAGTTTTAGATGAAAAATAAGAATTAGGATGTGTGGATGATAGAGCAGGGCAAAATTGCACTCCAACAGGTTCTGCCAAAGCACACATATCAAAGGGTCTAGGATCACCATGGATAGTGACCAACTGATTTTTAAATTTGAATTTAACACATTGGTGTAAAGTGGATGGGACAGCTCGCATTGCATTGATCCAAGGATGACCCAAGAGTATATTGTACGATGCGGGGCAATGTACAATAAACACGGTCGTATCTAAGGTTCTAGGACCAACTTGCAAGGGGATGGTAATAACTCCACACGTTTCTTGTGTTTCGTCATTGAAAGCTTTTATGATCATGTCAGTTTTCTTCATTTCATCACTTCTAAAGCCAAATCATTGGTAGAAGTCAAAAGTGCAAATGTTTAGAGATGAACCATTATCAATCAGGACTCTTTTAACGGCTACATCTCCAATTAGAGCAGTAATATATAAGGGATTATCCTTATGTAAACTGTGTTGTGGGATATCTTTATCCTGGAAGTCAATACAATCAACTTCTCTAGTGATGATAGTATTGGCCATGGCTTCAGGTTGAATATTTTGAGGTACCATCATTTGGCTTAATGTAAGCATCAACTCATCCCTATGGGTAGGAGAAGATCTTAATAAATCCAAAAGAGAAATTCTGGTTGTAGTATTGGATAATTGCTCATTAATATTGTAAGGAGGTTTAGGTTGAACATTAGAAGCATGATTCCCTTTATTGGGATTTTTCAAAACAAATGGAGCTGATCCATCATTCTAGTTTGGTTCTTGTTGAGAATTTTGAGCCTGTTGTCGGGTAACGACTCTGATGGTACCTACAATGTTATATTGAAGACGCTGAACTGGTCTCGGTTGAGCGTTTATGGCTTGTTCATCAGGGAGGAATTGATTAGAAGAGGGTCAAGTAGTAACTCTTCTAGGAAATGGTTCTTCTAGAACCATAGCATCTATGATGGGTTGAATAGGATCTGATTCATTTTCAGAACTATTCGATTGGTTTGAGGTGATGTCTATTTCACTTTCAGTATCTGATTCTACATCACTAGGATCTGGAGTTTGAAAATTATGTAGGGGCCTGGTTGTGACTAGGGATAAGGTTGTGTCAAATATTTGAGGATCCTAAATAGGTAATTGTCCGCTAATAGTTCCTACATATTGGGTAGGAGGAGGAACATTATGATGCTCAATTTGATTGGCCACCTCTTTACCATGTCTTGGTAAAGGATGTTGAAATATGTCTAATGATTGATTAGCATTTTGATTTTGATTTTGGGGGATGTTCTTTTGAGGATTATTAGGAGCATTTTGTTTAGGTTGGAAGGCTTGCACCTCCATTTCATTATTATCAATCAGATCTTGTATTTTATGTTTCAACCTTTTACAAGCGTTGGTAGAGTGTCCAGGTCCTCTATGGAAATCACGAGTGTAAGTCGACTCTGTATCCGGGTATGGTTGGATCAGGTTCCCGGATAGTTGGTAATTGAATCAAACCTCTTTCGAGTAATTGAGGTAAAATAGTTGATAATGGTTGATTCAATCTAGTAAATTCTCGAGGAGGTTTATCAGGAGGTTTCAATATAAATTTTTTTGTTGTCTTCATTGCATTGATATTAGCAACATTTTTGCTGTTAGTGACTCCATCACCTATGACTTGTTTGTTTTTATATTGACTTCTGGAGGTTTTCTCATCATCCTTCTTCCTAAGTTGGCCTCTCCTAATGAGGGCATCTTCTACTCTTCGAGCTAAATCTATAGCTTGATCGAAGGTAGTTAAAGTAGCAGTTGATAACTCATAAGATATTTGTTCTTGTAAATTATTGATAAAAATGTCCAACATTTCCCTATAAGGTAGCACAAAGTGTAGTTTTCCTATCAACTGCCTCCATCTAGCTAAGAAATCAGAAAAAACATTCATCTTTGTCTTGTTTTAAGTTGTATAAATCTTTAATGGTGACATGCCTCTCGATGTAGGCACTAAATTGATGGACAAAATATTCAATTGTTTCTTCAAAGTTTCTCAAAGAATGAGTGGGTAGTTGATAGTACCACTCTAATGCCATTCCACCTAAACTTTTTGGGAACATTTTTAGTAATAGCAAGTCATCATGTGATATATCATGACATGCTATCCTAAACATGCGAAGATGCTCTATGGGATCTTCGGTTCCTTTATATATAGGCAGGATGGGCATGGGAAAATGCTTAGGGTATGGTTGTGCTACAACTATGGGATCCAAAGGTTGCCTACATATCTCTCGATAATTGTATGAGGGATGGTAGGGATCTATCTGGTCCATACGTGAAGCTAACTGTTTCACCATGGCTTCCAAATTACTAGTTTGCCCACCATATTGGTTCGATAGGGCATTAATATGAGATTTGTGAGCATATGATGGAGGGACATGAATATTAGATGCTATATTGCTATTGTGTAAATTGTTGGTAGGAAAGGTGTTATGAAGAAATTTTGAAGTTGTATTATGTTGTATCCCAGATTGTTGAAAATTGGTGCTTGGCTTCATTTTAGGTTTTTGTTTACTTGAAGCATATTGATCAATAGTTTGGCGAAGTAAAGTAGTGAAGGAAGTTTTCTTTTGTGTGGGCATGATTTTAGGCTCAATAACAGGTTCCTTAGGAGGTTGGGTAACCTGTTGTTTTGGCATGTTTTGAATCATAGTGACCATATCTCTATTGGATGGTCCAGCCTTATCACTTTCTTGATCAATAAAAGACAAGGGATTAGTGTGCACATCAAACATATGTTCCATGGCTGCTTGAGTGTCACTAATTTTCCCTTTATCAATATGAACTGCCATATTAAGAGCGCCAATGTTATTATTGAAAAATTTCCAAAAATGATCTAGGTTATCAAAAGCAATAGTTCCATCTGGAGCTATTCTAGGGGATGAGGATCCATCTTCCTTAACATTTTCTTCTTGTTCATTGTCTTCACCTAGGTCATCTTCTAGTTGATCTAGAGTTTCTCCTTCCGGAATTGGATCCTCAGGAAGGACATTTGGGTTTCTAGTTTTATCTTCTAACCAATCTTCTTCTTCTCCTTCGGTTTGTTTACCATTCCTAAGTTTAGGCATTGTGCTTAACTTAGATTTCAGCAAATATATATATATATATATATATATATATGCTATAAGCTTAAGAGGTATATATTTATTATATACCTACTACAATATTTAAAATGAAATGTTTTGGTTTTTGTTATGTTTTTTTTTTTAGTTTTTCTTGTTTTTGTAATAATATTGTAAAGATAACAAACAACACAATAAATGCAAGAAATAATACTGAAAGCAATGATCTAGTTTTCTATAAATAATTTATAAATATCATTAATGGGCTCAAGTTCTTTAGGAGTCATGAAGTGTTCTTCTTCAAATTGAAAATTTTCTTTCAAAAATTTAATGAAAAGGGCTATAGTGATATTATCTGTCTTAGATTCTGGTTGATAGAAGTAAAGCTCATGGCAATACTCTCGATATAACATAGCTTGAGGAACTCTATTCCATCTTTCCCTATCCATAAGAATGACCTCTTGGTCTTCTACACGACCTAGGAACTGGTGTATAATGGCTGCGTTCTTGAGGTATTCCTCGAAGGTGAAAAATTTTGAAGACACAAGAGCTCTCCTATAAGCTAACCATCTATGGCAGGCTCTCTGAAGTTCATGATAAAAGACGAGTTGATGAGGATCCAGGATTCTATCTAGGACAAGCCTTTTGATTTGTTTAAGTTTTGTTGACCTAGATGAAATGACACCTAGTCTTCTATCAAGTTCGTCCCACAAAAGTTGATTTCTATCTGTTTTAGGCACACTAAGTACATAATTGATTTCTATGGCTGCTAATTGGTTTTCAACATTTATAGTAACTGCTAATATTTTCTTAGGAGCTACCATCTAAACATGATATGCAACTTATTAGTTTTAAATGATTTGAAATGCATCTATGTTTTTTTATGTTTTTTTTTATTTTTTGTTTTGTTTTCAAAAGGTTTTAAATGCATTCACGTCGGGTTCACCAAAATGTATCGCTCCAAATTTTTCACATCCTTACCTTTAGGCTATAGGATCCATGCCCGGAAGGAGGATGGGAAAAGGATGGCATGGTACCTCGGACTGAGAGGCCTCATGAAGGTCCCGCCTCTCGGGGGAGGTGTATTATGGTGATTTTTTGATGGATGGTGGGTTCACCAGGAAACGTTTGAATGGCAGTTTCCATGCCTAGGTTGGGAATGTGTTTAATGTGTTCAGTTTTATCTTTAAAAATTTGAGTCCTAGGTTTGGCCAAATGAATCTAAGTTGTTCTATTATGAAAATACAAGCTAAATGAAATACATAAAATAGATTTTAAATAGAAAACAAAGAGGAAAATCTAAATTACAGAGCCATACCTGATCCGGATGTCTGATGGAGATTCTGATGTTTGAAGTAGACAGGATCGTCTAGAATTTGACAGGATCATCTCTGACCTGCAGGATCATTTGAGATCTGACGAATTCATCAAAGACCTACAAGCAGAGAAATAGACACAAAATACAAAAAATACAGCAATGCTAATAGAGGATAAAGATGTAAAATGACAATAAAGATGTTAATAGATAATCCTAAATAGGAATGCAAGCAAATTACAATGTTTTAATAGTTAATCATGTTTTCATTATGCAATTAAACTACATGGGTGAACTCCAAGATGCAGAATAGTAGAAAATAATAAATAAACTGACTAGATGCAAAATAGAACAGGAGATGAAAGGAGAAAAATGCAAACTCTGGGCACTGATTTCCCCCAATGCAGACTACAGTCGAGATCATCTTGAATCGGTGCGAAATCATCTCGAATTGAACAGGATCGTCCACGATGAACTGAGCTTGCTCCGGCTAAAAAATACTAAGGTTCCTGCAACAAAATTTGGATAGGACTAGTGCAGATAGTAATTTGGGATGTTTCAATGCGTATAAAGTCAAGTTACAGGAAATATCAGCCAGGGGTAGGTTAAGGGGAGGGCCTAAGTTTAAATAGGCTTAGGAGGGAGGTTAGGAGGTTGGAGATCATCCCAATTTGGGAGATCTCCAATGGGGAGGGTCTCTAACGGTGCAGACACGCTTTTGCCCGGATTAGAGACGCCGTTGGAACAGAGGCTAATTGAGAAAAATTAGTTTTGGGACAATATCGTCTGGACATCCTAGTCCAGATGAAATCGTCTGATCTGAGGCGATATCGTCTGATCGGTGACGATATCATCAAACGGTCAAAACAAACTCTAAAAATGGCACGAGAAAGGAGGAAACGGGTTAAACGATGGTTTGGAAGTGGTTTTGGGGGTTAAAATTTGAATTTGAATATTTACTAGAGTAATTGTAATTATTTAAGGTTTTATTGCACCAATTTTAGGGTGCTACACCTCATCTTTGACTTTAAAGACAACTTGTACCTCCTATGTATTTACCTTTGTAAATGTAGATTGGGAAACAACCCTATGATGAATGGTGGTGCCACTTCCCATAGGACTCTGGGTGGTTAAAGACCCCCAGGGTGATTTCTTAAGAAAGTCTTCGACTTTGAGAAACCAATAATATTTTGGTTACACACTAATCATGTTGACTGATACTCTATTATCAAAGGCCACACGCTCTATTGCATGATGCGAGAGCATCTTGACATGGATGGTTGTAAAATTTGCAGATGGATTTTGAGGGATTAAGGATACCAAATATGCCATGGTGTCTACAAACCTATTTTATGAATGAGGTATTGCCTTGATGTCGTACCATTCTAATTTAGCTAGATATGTGGTAACAAGATCTTTGTAGGCTTTCAATACCATAAATCAAAACTAAAATAATCCTTTAACTTGATTGACTATGAGCAAGGAGTCGCCAAAGATGTTTAATATTTTAATGTTCATGGTGATAGCTTTATGGATACCCAAGAGCAGGGCTTCATACTCAGCGTTATTATTGGTGCACAAGAAGTCTAGTTTGAACAAAAAGGGCATTGGACCTCCTTACGGAATGAAAAACACTATCCCTATGCCAAATCCTTGTTCGTATTTCGAACCATCAAATAATAGAGTCATATCATCATTGTTCTCTGGATCTTCATGTTTGGGAGCTTTGGATATTATAAACACTACATCATCTAAAAGTTCTATTGTTAGAGGCCTACTTTGGATAGTGGTGCCTCAGCTAATTGATTTGCTATGACCTGTCCCTTAACGAACTTATAGATTATGAATTTTAGATCAAATTTTTTCAATAGCATGATCCACTTCGTAGTACATGTATTATGATATGTCTTGCTCATCATATATTGCAAAGGGTTTTGTTTTGATATAATATATGTCGTATTACTTAACATGTAGTGTCATAATTTCTTGGTAGCGAACACCTCTGCTAAACACAAATTTTCAACATATGCATATCCTAACTCGTAGCTCACCATAGTTCAACTAATGTAATATATGGCTTGTTATTTGCCTAGCATGTTATTTTGGGCTAACATGGTCCCTAATGCAAAATTAGTCACCAATATATATAGTAGAAATGAATCTTCTAGAATATGTAGAGCTAGTACTAGCAACATTGCTAGGTAGTGCTTGATTTCAATGAAATATACTTGGTAGTCCTCATCCCAATTGAATGGGACCCCCTTGTGTAGCAGTCAATTCATGGGTCGATATTTATCTAATAGTTGAGTGATAAATCGCTTTATGGATGCTAATTTACCCTGAAGGCTTCTTAGTTCCTTGATATTAGTGGGAGGATGCATCTCTAAAATAGCCTTGACCTTCACTAGGTCTACTTCAATTCCTAGCTTAGAGATAATGAATCCCAAGAGTTTACCTGAAGTTACGCAAAATATGCACTTAGGATTCAATCACACATTATGATCGATGAGGCGATTGAAGACTTTCCTTATGACCTCAACATGCTCAATACGCAATAATGAATTAGCTAACAAGTCATCCATATAATCTTCTAATATTTTGTGCATATAGTCATGAAAGATATATGTCATAGCCCACTGATATGTGGCACTAGCATTTTTAAGACCAAATGGCATATATTTGTAGTAAAATGTTCCCCATGGCATTATGAATGTGGTTTTATGTTGGTCTTCGAGCTTAATCTAAATTTGATTGTAACCAGCATAATTATCCATTAATGAAAGCATTTCATGACCTACGGTTGTGTCTACTAGAGCATCGATACTTGGCAATGGAAAGGAATCCTTGGGTGTTGTCTTGTTGAGATCTCTAAAATCTGTGCAAATACGGATCCTTCTTCTAGTTTTTCTACAGGTACCATATTGGATACCCATTCTAGATAGTTGATGGAAATGACAAATTCTACATTCAATAGCTTCTACAATTTGTCTTTCACCATCAAGGCTACTGTTGGATGCATCTTTCTAAGCTTCTACTTGAGAGGCTTCTTGGATGGGTCTAGCAAAAGTTTGAGTAACTAATTTTGGGTCTATACCAGGCATATCTTTGTATGTCCAAGAAAAAATTTTAGGTCTCTCTTTTAGTAGAGAGATGATGCTAGCATGCTCATCTTGAGTGAGATTCATTCCAAATTTAACCTTCATTGGATTGGTGGGGTCATTATCGATATCCACTTTGAAGGTTTCCTCTACTGACATATGGGATCCCTCCTCAAGTTGATGAGGTGTAGGTATCAAATGGATGTCATCAGCTAGATTTATATATTCTTCATTGGAAGTATGTTTAGCATGATAGACATCATAAGCATAGCCTGGTCCAAAATGAAATGGTTGCAACATCTCTTCATTCAAGAAGAAGTCTTTAGGCTCTACTGATGAATCAACATGACCCTAATCGATAGCATCCATTTTTAGATGCAATGGCTTGGATGGATCTACTGGATTGCAAAGTGGAGTGGTCAAATCAATGGATACCATGTTGATGGAATGGAATTGATCTCTAGGACCACATGAACTAAACTCTACATTGTCTATGTAGCTTTTGTACCCAATATTTGGCTCAGATGGTATGGGGACAAATGGGTCCTCTATGTGAGGTGCTTGGACAACTGGATCCTCCCTATGCACTAATTTCAAAATGGGATCTCTCAACTCAATTAGCTTAGCATAATTTGGTGGATGGAGAAATATTCTTTGATATTCCTCTTCCAAATTTATTATTTTCCTGAGGTGGTGCTGGAGATTAATATCTCAATGCAAACCTGCATCTATAATAGGTGGTGGACCTTGAGGTGGATTCTGATTACATAGATGATGAGGCCCTAAATAGGCCATCTCAAATGAATCCTCATCATCATTGTATAGATATAATCCTTCACCTCTCCCCACATGCAAGGGTCGATCTGCCAGATGTGGCACCATGTATCTGATTCTATGGTCACTATCATCACTATCCGGATAAATCGAATAGAATGATCGTATATATGACACTGGCACAAAAACTAGCTTTGCTTCTTCTTCAGAGCAATCAGTGTTAGGAGGGACTACATCAATAACATACTTCAACTCTGTGGGCAATAGATGTAGTGGATATACAAGCCTCGGATCGGTCATCTCATCCTTATCACTATGATTGCTACTATGAGCAGACCACTCTATCGTGTCCACAAATATTAGGAGATTAGTTGGATGAGGCCTTAAGTAGGCCTGTTATTTCTCATATTCATAATCACTATCGACAATGAAATGCTCTTTTATCTCATCTAATTGCTCTCTAGGCAACAAATGGTATAGAAATTCTAGAACCACAAAGGCTTGTTCAACTTCCTCTTTAGATTGATCATTATCCTAGAACTCACTATCTGCATCATAGCTCGATCCACTTATTTTGGAGGTGGACTCCTCTCCATCTTCACTACAAATATCTCCTGAGTCAAGATTACCTAGGATGGTGAGATTTTTCCCCTACATACCAGTATCATCGGTTGTGATATAGTTTTGATGACATAGGTTGCCTTTAGGGTTTTGCTCTGAGAACTCTTCATGTTCAAGATTTGGTATCTCAATGGTGATTACTGACACCATTGGGTTGTTTCCCTGAAGGCTAGACATGTTAGGGTGATATGGATTAAAATCCACATAATCCCCAAGACTCAGGTATAAATGATCCAATGATGCAATGAGTAAATCATCATGTACTTGAATCTTTAATCCAAATTCGAATCTATCAGTTGCCAAATGATAACATAGTTCAAGAGGGGTTCTTCGTCCTTGTTCTAAAATACCAAGGTCATATCCATGCCAATGATAGAGCTCAAAAATTTGCATGGCATACTATGGGTTGGACAAGTACCAAATTTTCACCATGAATTGTTTGTCATCATCCATCTCCATGAGTGCTCATGTTGGAACTTGATCCAGCCCCATGTAGATAAAGTTTTTTTGGTTGGGTGGCTTGCCTAATGGTACTATGGATCCAAATGGATATCGATGGGCTACTAGTCGGCACATGTCTTGTGCAGTCTCTAAAATAGGACCAAAGGTCACATTTTGCATGATGTATTCACCCAAAACTATACTAGCTAGGTGAATGGTAACCTATGGTGCAGATGACCCTACTGACGATGTAGGTGAGGCAGGCAGATGTGCTTCCTCGACTTGGTCTTGGGCTCCCTCCACATCCATGGGAGTTGTAGCTTCAATGGTGAGTAGTTCAGGCACGTTATTTGCTTCTTTCTTGCCTAATTTTACCTTTAATTTCTTGTCATCCTGATGCATCATTGATGCACTCAATCTTAGAGAAGTTGTAGTGGTATGTTCAAATTTTTTTGATACATATATCGATGGTTGAACATGCACTACCTGTTTACCTCTTGGAACCCATACCATTGGCATGGGCTGTATGTCCAAGTGTGTTTATGGGAGTATGAAACCCCCTAGAAAATCTGCTAAGTTCATGAACTTGAATGATTCTTCATCTGATGAAACCACATGAACTTGTCCCTCATGTATATATTTGACACACTTATGCAATATCGAGGGAACACAATGCATTTTGTGAATCCAAGGTCTCCCCAGTAGTATGTTATACTGCAAAGTGCCCTCTATCACATGACACATTATGGGAATGGTCTTTAATCCCACATGAATAGGTAGGACAATCATGCCAATCGTAGAGCATAGTACATCGTTAAACACTCTCAATGTAAAGGTGGTTGGTACGATGAGTGATTTAGGCAATTTCAAATGGTTCAGTGCCTTAGTCATGATTATATTGATTGATGAACCGGTTTCAATCAAGATCCTTTTGAATGGCATGTGGTTAACACATGCAAATATATGTAGTGGTGGGTTAGCCATGCTTGCAGAAACCATTTTCACTTCATGATCATAGAATTGGATCATAGATTCTTGGCACTATTGTACATGCCCCATGAAGTTTGTGAATGCTTATGCATCCTGGAACTGTACCTCAATGGACCTTATAATATCCATAAGAGTCTCTTGTTCCTTAGGGGACTATTGTACAAGCTCATATATCAACAAATTTTTAGGAGTTGTTTGCAATTTTTGAACCAGCCTGCTCCTAATGGTCACCACTGGTCTTGTTGGTGGGCCTGGAATATTTTGTACCTATCGCTGTTGGGGCATGGCCTGTATTTGAATAGGAGCATGAGGTTGATTTGGTTGTTCATACCTCCCATGTCTAGTAACAATATTGACCATGTCGACGAACCCTTGGGTAGGTGGTTCTACTTGCACTTGATTGACGTGACTAGTGTGGTTACGGGTGCCTCATGGTTTGGTAACAAATTTTTAAAAATTCCCATGTTTTGGTTATCCAGTGCCTAGGGATTTCCTAGTACCACAAGCTCTCCCTTCTCTATCATATTTTGTACAATATGTTTTAAATACTAACACACCTCGATGTCATGGCCTTTTGCTCTATGAAATATGTAAAATAGATCTTCCTGATAGTCTTTGGGCTTTGGCTTATTAGGATCAACCATTTTGACTTCGGGTAGTCTTATTGCCTTAGCTTCGCAAAGCTGGAAAAAAATTGATGTCAATGATTCTGTCAATGGCATGAATATGCGAGGTGGGTGTTTCTCTTTGTTCTTTACCTTGTAGTTGTTCTTGCATTGTTCGTATTGTGCAGGAGGAGGATGGGCTTGATAATTTTATTTATTTTACCCCTTGTCTTCATTTTGGATATGTAGTACCACCTAATTCACATGGGCATGCTTGCCCTATTGGTTTGAGGTACTCTTCTTATATCCCTCTTTCCTAATTTTGAGCTTCAAGTTCCCTTCCTACAATTTGATGTCCTCAATTACCTTGGCTTATGCCAAAGCTTCTTTGAATGTAGCATAGTACTACAGCTGCAACAGTAGCGAGATGTGCTTGACACAACTCTTTATAAATATTCGGGTTAATTCTGTGGTAGGAATCAAGAATGGCAACTTTGCCATTAATATACTCCATATCTTCCCGTACTATTCTATTGGCTCATCATCGCACTGAGCTAGCGCAACAAAATCAGAAAGGTTGGCCTGTTTCTTGATGCCAAAGGAATAGTGTTCAAGAAAGGCATCAGCTAATTGTTCAAAATTTTTTATTCTATGTTTCTTTAGCTGATTGAACCACTCTCGAGCTGGACCAAAGATAGTCATGATAAACATACGCAATAATAGTGCATCATTGTTCTCTATCTCGAAGCAAGCATCTAGAAAGCTTGTGACATGTTCTTGCACCTCTTCATCACCCTTGAATTTGTCCAACTTGGGAATCTCAAAATGCTCAGGGTATGGGGGTGTAGGCATCAAGGGATATAAAGGTTAATTGTGAATTTTACTCAGTGTCAACTTTTGGATAGCCACACCTTGTTTCTCAATTGCTTTGACATTCTTGGCTAAAGCTTTTTAAGCCTTAGAAGACAGAAAGTCATCCCTCCTAAGTTGGTGTGGAGGTGGTTTGGGAGGTACAATCCTCTTCTGTCAAGGTGGAAGGTGTTGCTCTTCCTCCTCCTTAGCTCAAGAACTCTCAAGACATTCCTAGTTGTATTTGTTTCCCTCTTATTTCTCAGAATGTTGCTACCTCTGATTGTTGACCGAAGGAGGTCACTCTCTCTGATGGGCAGTGATATGAGTGTGAACGCTTACGCACTCATGGTGCATGTCGGATTGTGAAAGAGCCTTCCTATCCACCTGCTCTCTAGGCTCATCCTGAGAATATAGACCGGCCCTAGCCAACCTATCTTCCTGCTCTACACTCCTTCTATATGAGGATGCACTCCTCATGCAAGCATTGCTCATACAACATCTGTATAGTAAGCCTCTTCACCTGAAGATATTCATCTTCAATGCGCTGCCTCTCTAGGTGAGCATCCTCCAATTGATCTTTGAGGAGTTGGAATTTCTATTCAGATTCCAATCAATATGATCTTTTGACCTGTTTAGTCATAGGAGGCCTTTAGTACACTTGCTCTATACGAGCAACCTTGTGGGTTCTATACCCATCGGACTGATGTGTTGTACCTTTGTATTTTTCTATGTAGATGACATTGACATCATGTTGTGTCCTATGCTGGATGCCACCATGCATGGATGGTGGACTTGAGACATGAGGGTGCTTAGAAGCCTCTCCATGCTCTCTAGTAGTTCTAATGGTGCTCTCGCTATGCTCACTCAAAGCATAAGTGGGCAGAGCTGAAGGCTTGCAGCCTAGCTACTCTAACACACTACCTAGACCATCTAGCTTTCTAGACCTCCACCTCTCATGGGGTGGTGTTCCATTAGCTCCTACCTTCGATATATCAATGGTGATCTTGCATACTATAGTACACGTGGGAGTATGGGTAGACTTGATGGGGATCTACAAATAGCTCACAATAGATTCTTAATTCTCATTCATCACAGTTGGAAATAATTTACAATAATGGCAGCAGTCTGCCATTTAAAACTCCTTCATCCTAAAAGATAGTTTATTTTCTTTTTCTCTTATAGCATATTTTGCCCAAGAAGAAAAATAGCTTAAACTGGTCTAGAATCGCCCTCTTGCCTTCATGACTGCAACTATGGCTTAGCAGTTCTTCGACCATTGTGCATGCCTTCGCTTCCTCTTTTAAAATATCTGGCATGACTCTTTGTTTCCCTTTTTTGACCCTTCATTTCATTTCCCATGCCTCTTCATTTTCTTTGCTTTCGAATGCCTTTCTTTTTTACCCTTGATCTTCATCTGCTTTCACTGCCACATGTTGTTCAGTGCTACCACTGTAGGCTCTATCCGCCTGTCAACCATAGATGATGTTCGGTATACCACCGCTTGGTAAATTCCTCTATAATGGCCCTTGTAACCACTTGCACTTTATTTTATCTCGTTGGTCGTGAAAATGTGACATGTTGCGATATCGCGACACTTTCAGCTTCCCTGCCTTCCTGCCCTCTTCGAGTCACGAAAATGTGACATGTCGTGATATCGCAACACTTTTGGCTTCCTTGCCTTCCTGCCCTCTTTGAGTCATGAAAATGCGACATGTCACAATATCACGACACTTTTGGCTTCTCTACCTTCCTACCCTCTTTGAGTTGCGAAAATGTGACATGTCGCGATATCGTGACACTTTTGGCTTCTCTACCTTCCTGCCCTCTTCGATTCGCAAAAATGTGACATGTCGTGATATCGCAACACCTTTTCTCCCTTGCACCTTCTCTCGTCCTTGGGTCACGAAAATGTGACATGTCATGATATCACGACACTTTTTCTCCCTTGCGCTTTCTCTCGTCCTTGGGTATCTAAAATGTGACATGTCATGATATCACGACACTTTTTCTCCTTTATGCTTTCTCTCGTCCTTTGGTCGTGAAAATGCGACATGTCATGATATCGTAACATCTTTCCATTCTAGCTCTTCTTTCTCCTTTTCGGTCATGAAATCATGACATGTCGCGATATCGTGACATCTTTCCTTTCTTCCTTCTCCTCGCTTCTAGGGTCACGAAATCGTGACATATCACGATATCATGACAATTTCCTTCCTTGCTTCCTTTCTACTTCTTCAATCATGATTTCACGACATGTCACAAAATCATGACATTTTCTCCTCTACGCCTTTCCTATCTTCTTTCGGTCACAATTTCATGACATGTCATGAAATCGTGACATTTTTGCTCCATGCCTTTCCTATCTTATTTCGGTCATGATTTCACGACATGTCATGAAATCATGACATTTTTGCTCCATGCCTTCTCTCTCCTTCTTGAGTCGTGAAAATGTGACATGTCGCGATATCATGACACTTTTCTCTATCACGATATCGTGACATCAAGATAAACACTTAGAAATTTTTTTGTCGATGCAATATTACTCTATTGCCATCGGATGCTCCTACATCAGACACCCGAGGTGGATTGAGAAGTGTCCTTTACTTCTATACTATTGGAGGAAGACCCAGGTGGTCGACCTCTATTTTTGACAACCAAGTTGCATCTTCGATAGGTCTGCCTTTCCACTTGACCAGATATTCAAAATACTGCCTGTTACTAGTACTTCTGCCTACTCAAGTGTCTAGTATTTCCTCGATCTCATCTATTACTGAAGTAGATGTTGGAATACTCCATAATTTTTTACTTGGTGTCTCACTACTACCTCCTTCATGATACTCTACCAAATCTGCAATGTTAAAAATAGGTGATATGTTAAGGTCACTTGGCAATTCCACTTCATATGCATTTCTTGAATCCTATTTTCCTATAATTCGGCATGGTCCAAACTTCTTCATCTTTAGCTTGTTATAGGTTTTAGTAGGAAATCTCTCTTTTCTCAAATGGACCATGACTTCATCACCCACTATGAATTCCTTGAACCATCACTTCTAGTCTGCCCTTGTCTTATATTGGTTGTTCATGTTAGTAATGTGCTTCTTCACTTCTTCATGCACACTCTTTAGATGCTCTGCAAAGTCCTCAGCCTTGACACTGCACTTTTTCCCTGTATCCATCTTCCTCCACTCAAAAGCACTCCTTGGACTGCTCCCATATATTATCTAGAATGGATATTTGTTAGTACTCCTATTGACAAAATTGTTGTATGCAAATTCTGCCTATGGCAAAACCAAATCCCATCCCATGGGCTTATCTCCTATCAAGCATCTCAATAGATTTCTTAGACTTCTATTCACTACCTCCGTTTGGCCATCAGTCTATGGGTGGTATGCAAAATTGAATTTCAAATCTATCTTCAATTTCTTCCACAAGGTCCTCTAGAAATTCCCAACAAACTTGGTATCTCTATCAGAAATGATCCTCTTTGGTAGACCATGAAGTCGTACCACCTCTTTGAAAAATAAACCTACAACGTGAACTGCGTCACTAGTTTTTTGGTAGGGAATAAAATGTGCCATATTTGAAAACCTATCAACCACCATGAATATGGAATCATTTCCCCACTGTGTCCTTGGTAGACCAAGAATGAAATCCATACTAACATCCTCCCATGGTCTCTCTGGTATAGGTAATGGCTGATATAATCCAGTGTTCTGGCTCACAACTTTCGCCATCTGGCATACTCTACAACTTTGTACAAATCTCTTCCCATATTGCTATAGTTGTCGCCAATAGTAGTTCTCACTAACCAGGGCAATGGTCTTGTCTTGACCAAAATGTCTAGCCAGCCCTCCACTATGGTTTCTCCTTGACTAGATTTTCCCTCATTGAACTCCTTGGAATGCATAATTGACTTCCTCTAAACAAAATTCCATCTTGGATCAAAAAATCCAACCACTTGGTACTGTCCAAAGTGACAGGTGCCAAGCAAGCCTTCCAGGTTTCTACAAAATTAGGATCTTTAGGGTACAAACCCTTTAGTTCATCAAATGTTGCCACTTCCACCTTCATTTCTATCAACAAACACTGCCTTCTACTTAAGGCATCTGCATCTCTATTTGACTTTTCATTCCTGTGCTTCAACACAAAGGTATAAATCTATAGAAACTCAACCCATTTTAGGTGCCTCTGATTTAGCTTCCCTTGGCTATTAATATACTATAAGGCCTAATGATCAGTATATAGAACAAACTCTTTTGGCAAAAAGTAATGTCGCCACTTCTTTAGAGCTTGAACTATAGCATAAAAATCTTGATCATAAACTAAATACTTCTTCCTATCATCATTGAGTTTCTCACTAAAGTAAGTAACAAGTTTACCTTCTTGACTCAAAATAGCTCTTATGGCACTACCACTAGCATCACAATCTACCTGAAATACCTTATTAAAATATGGAAGTGCCAAAATAGGTTGCTCTATAACATTCTTCTTCATCATATCAAAGCTCTTATATGCTCCTAAGGTCCACTTGAATTCTTTCTTATCCCCTCTCATTGTTTCTATAAGGGGTGCACAAATACTACTGAAATTCCTAATGAATTTCCTATAAAAACTTGCTAGACCATGAAATGATCTTACCTCAGTCGTTCTTCTTGGAGTAGGCCATTCAATGATAGCTCTCACATTTTCTGGGTCCATTTTTAGACCTTCGACTAAGATGAGAAATCCTAGGTACACTAACTCTTTCTTCACAAAATTACATTTCTTTAGATTTATTAACAATTGCTCCTCCCGTAGCTTCTCAAAATCCCTTCTGACCTACATTAGATGCTCTTCCAGGGTTCTTCTAAATATTAAAATATCATCCAAATAGACAATGATGAATTTGCCTAAAAATTCTTTCAATACCTCATTCATCAACCACATGAATGTGCTTGGTGCATTAGTTAGCCCAAATGGCATGACCAACCATTCATACAAACCTTCTCTAGTCTTGAAGGTTGTCTTCCATTCATCTCCCTCTCTGACATGAATCTGATGATAACTACTCTTCAGATAAATCTTTGTGAAGTACTTGGATCCACTCAAATAATCCATAATGTCATCCATCCTTGGCAATGGAAATTTGTACTTTATGGTGATCTTGTTAATGGCTCAAGAGTCTGTACACATTCTCCACTCTCCATATTTCTTTGGTACTAGTACTACAGGTACTACACATGGACTCAAGCTCTCTCGAATCAATCCTTTTTTTAGCAACTCTTAGACTTTCCTGTTCATCTCTTCAGTTTCTATAGGATTCATTGCTGCCTTATTGGGTAAACTAGATCCTGGTACCAAATCTATATGGTGACTGATCTTCCTCACTAGTGGTAAACCCTCAGGCACATTATCAGATACAATGTATGGAAATTCTTCTAACAGTACTAAGACTTCTATAGGGGTATCCTTGCATTCTTCCTTCCTAACTCTAGGAATTAATGCATAGCACATATGCTCATGCTTTAAACTATTCAAAAATCTTCCCCCTTCAACTAAACAGATTCTAGTGCTGCTACATACCTTTTTGCCTACCTTCTTCAAGGGCTTCAACTTATGGTGCACTCCATTATTCATCACTGAGTAAGTTTTGGCGTGACCATCATGCACTGCACACCGATCAAACTGCCATGGCCTTCCCAACAACAAATGGCAAGCATCCATAGGTAGGATGTCACATAGGACCTCATCATAGTACTTCCCAATATTAAATTTCACCAAGCATTGCTCATTGACCAAAGCCCTATGGTCCTTTTGTAACCATGCAATCCGATATGGATGCGGGTGTCCCCTTCTCTTTAACTGTAACTTAGTAACTGTAGACACCAACACAACACCAATCCGATTATGTGACAACAAGCACTGATCAACTAACACACACAGCCCCCAAGGCAGCCCTTAGAGGTTAAATAGTGGTTCTAACAACTCACATAGCAATTTTACAAGTCAATGATCAATTTGGCACCTTTTAGACACTTTGTTACTTATTCGTCCCACCCAGGGATGAGTGCGGATTCGTACTCGTCTCACCCAGAGACGAGTGTGGTTTGATACTCGTCTCACCCAGAGACGATTACCAGCACTCGCTTCGGGGTGGGACGAATGCCAGGTTTGACCGACAAAAAGTCAGATCTCAGTGCATGACAACTTAGAACTACCACTTAGCTTTTCCTGCATGGCATAGGAGTGCGAGTGAGTTCTTTTGACAACTCATATCTGCCAATTGACTTTCCATTCACTGCATGGGAATGAGAGTGAGCTTTTTAAGACAACTCGGATTTGCCACTTAGCTATCCCTTCATTGCATGGGAGTGCGAGTGAGTTTTTCTAAACATACAAAGACATGCACAGAGGCAGTTAAGAAGCCCTTGATCAAGAAGAATTCTTCTCTTCACACAAAAAGCATTCATGCAAAGAAACACTTTTGCATGTTAATTCAAAGATACCCCTTGGGTCTATAAAATGGTGAGCTTCCTCACCCAAAAGATATACAGAGAAGGAGCATTTTGAGCGACGAAGTGCTGCTAATTCACTTACTTGCGATTTGTGCTTTCAACATCCATAATCTCTTAATCGAAAGAGAGGTTAGTGGGTGACTTTTGAAGGCACGAATCAAGAACCAACACTGATTTTTCTGACCACAATATCCTACCAATTTGCCGACAACACATCACATCAGGTTTCGGACCCATCCCAAGCAGATTGATGTCAAAGCAAAGTTTCACCGTGGGTGGTTTGCCTTCGGGCACCCCCCACTTTATTTTTTTTGTAGTGTTTAGCTAGTTTCATGTTTATGCTTTTGTCAAGTTTTTAGTTTATTTAGACTCATTTTAACCATCGTTAGATTTATCTTTTATTTTTCATACACAGGTGCTACTGATTCTTTGTTTGTTTCTTTGAATGCATATTTGCAGCATTAGAGGAGCAGCGAGGAATCTACCTTTACCAAAACAAGCGACGACGACATTTTGGTTCGCCCATCTTACATGTGGGCACGCGGAAGAAGGAATTCTGAAACAAGTTGTAAAAGACCAACATTTAACGCTCCTATCCCCTAAAAGGAAGGAGATGCATTGTAACACGAATTTGTAAAGCATATCAATAAAAGGGTCGTTCTTTTTATATTGCTTTGATATCTTGTGTTCATGTTCTTCCTTTTTACGCATTTTTCAATAACATAGGGTTTAAGCGTTATTTTAGTTTCGTTTACAATGCATTTTTAGTTTATCCTTTTTTTTTACGAAATCTCGTGTTTTCAATGGCGATCACGGTGGGACCTCTGTCCTCTATTTTTTTAGGTTAAATTACTGATCTAAAATTGCTTGTTTTTTTATAGGTACCTATTTTTCAACATCAGACTGTTATTCACTTCTGCAAGTGACGATTACAGAATTGGTATTCATTTCACCCTAGGATGAATAAACTATTCGTCTCACCCTGGAATGATTACTTTTCTGATATTCGCATCACCCAGGGACGAGTATAGATCTGTGCATTTTTTAGAGCAAATCAGAAACATCTTGTTGGGCAGAGAAGACGTAGGGGTTTTTTTAAAGCTTCTGTCAAATTTTTGTTTTTTTGTTTTCTGGTTTTCAGTTTTGTATGGC
Organism: Wollemia nobilis; assembly: GCA_028583015.1. Taxonomy (NCBI): domain Eukaryota; kingdom Viridiplantae; phylum Streptophyta; class Pinopsida; order Araucariales; family Araucariaceae; genus Wollemia; species Wollemia nobilis. The sequence goes on along the minus strand of JAQPPZ010003466.1, from coordinate 91,422 downwards.
TTAGGGAAAGATTTCTTTTTCGTTTGTCTGTTTCAATTTTCACAAATTAAAATGAACCCAACACATCACGTGGTATTTTAAACCAAGGCGTTGGTCGTAAAACCCCAACCCTTGAGCAAGACCAAAGGTGGATTCCATTGTCACTTTGGCTTGAGATATTGCATCCATTACCTCGATCGCGACTGTTGCTAGACGTAAATCCTGACGAAAGCTGACCGAGTGTTGCTAGGGTGATTCCTATCGCATGAGGATAAGTCTTCTATGGTAGGTTTCATAAATAGAGTGATTCCCCTTCCGTACCGCCTATGTTCCATGTATCATCTGCTCTCACGTACCTATAGTCTCCCTCACATAAGGGCGGGTATATAGAGAGGTTGGTATATCGGTCCGACAATGGTATATTGAAGGGGCGACCATTTTTGGGAGTCATAAGAGCCTTCATAATTGCATTTAAACATTTCAAAAAAAAATTCAAAAACACAAAAACAAACAACAAAACACACTAAACTAGATTTAGGGCACACTATTAATCTTTAAAAGAGATAATCATTGCTTGTGTGTGTATGCTATTTTATGTTTAGACAAAAAAATCATAAAAAGAAAATCATAAAAAGAATTTTTGCATCTTTAGGTTAGCATTACTATGGTGTTTACTCGTAGCCAAGCCCAATCACAGGCAGAAGATGTAGAAGATGCACCAAGAGAGACAAATCATCTTTGATATAGCCCTGAAGACTTGGCCATCCTGCCTCGACGACAAGGTTCACAAGTTAGTTCACACCATGCCGAACATGGCTCTAGAGGCACCTCCTTGAGGGGCACTCCAACCCATACAGTCATAGAACATGGCTCTAGAGGCACCTCTTTGATGGGCTCTCCAACTCATGCCATCAATAGACGAGACTATAGAACCCCCTCCTTAAGGGGAACTCCTAAGCAACAAGAATCTTTTCAAGAAAACAACCAATATGTAGCACCTGGTCTAAGTACGAGGCCTCCTTTGGAAGTTCATTTTGGGTGGCCTAGTGATGAAGCACTGTGTACTGCTCTAGAACAACAAAGGGTCAAAAGAGAGGAACCATATGATTTTGTTGTTCCTAATTTACCCCCGATTAATGTCAGACACAGTAGACCATATCCAAAACATCAGGTTCTCCCAATAGGGCAAGACAATTCTACCCGCACTTTTTATGCATATCACAGAGAGAGTGAGGAAGATCACTACATTCCTCAAGAACAATACTCAGTGCAAAAACGATGCACGTTTGCACCTACTTTATATCCAAATCGCTCATTGAGACCAGAGTTTCAAGTTAATGCTGCCAACCTCGACAGAGGGAAGCAACATATAGGGGTCTCAGAGCACCATGCTCAAAACAGATATGTAGGGGAGGCATCTAGGCCTCTTAAACAAGATACAGTGGAACAAAATGACTTGGAATTTGCCCAACTAGCTGCTTGCCAAGCGCAAATCATGTGGCTTAGGCAAGAACAACAAAAATTAGAACATTTGTGTTGCCTTAATCAAGAGCGCATTCAGTGTCAGACACCTAAATTGCTTCACAACAATGTGCTTGAGATGGCCCCAATTCCTCACACACAACAATCTGAGATGTATGTGAGGCACAACCCCTTAGTGCGAGACAGGTCTCCGCGACGTCAGCAAGCACTGCCTCCAAGACCTCTTAGACCTGAGCGGGAGGCCACTCCCCGCAACCGTGATGGGCATCCTCTATGGGCACCCATCCATGTTTATAGGCCTAGGCCAAACACTCCTCAAGAATATTATGAGGATTATGACCAAGAAGAAGAGCGGGCTGAAATGCCCTATCAAGGCAGAAGGGATGCTACCCATTTATCCATCCAAAGGCCTCAAGTTCCCCGCAACCCATAGCGGAAACAAACCAATGAGGAGGAGATTACATCCTCTAATGCATACAAAGTGTTGTTAGAACACTTAGAGACTATGGAACTCAAGATTTTTGGGCCCCAAAAGCCTACTTTACGCCAACTCCATAGTCATCCGGTGCATCCATCAGTGCCAGCACCTCCATACCCCGAACATTTCAAGCTGCCCCAGTTGGCACTCTTTAAAGGGGATGAAGATGCTCAAGAGCATGTGACTTGATTTTTGAGCCAATGCTTTGGTATACAAGACAATGATGCATTACTATTGAGAACATTCATAACTACATTCATAGGATCTACGTCGGATTGGTTTACCCATCTATCGAAGCATAGCATCTACAACTTGGATCAACTAGTGGATGCATTCCTAGAATGTTTTGCTTTCAATACAAAGAAAAAGGCGTCACTCAGTGATCTAGCTAGCCTCAAACAGTATGAGGAGGAATCTATGGTGGCATATGGGAATCGGTGGAGGACGATGCTTTCAAAGCTGTCCTACCTCCCTCCTATGTCCGACCTAACTCAAATGTTTGCAAAGAGCTGTTTGCGAAAGATCTCTGTGCTATTGCAGCTGCAGCAATACACCACTTTAGAAGAAGCTCTGGCGCAAGCTAGAGTTATCGAAGAGATCAAGATACAGGATGGCAAAATTTCCAAGCCTAAGAAAAAAGAGTGGAATAAGAGCACCAAAACAGGGAATACGCAACAGACACCCACCGTGGTCAATCAAGTTGCTATCAATGCCCCTACGCCTGCTCAAGCAACACAGCCTCCAAAGGCTAATTATTAGGCGGTGCCTCACAATAATTATGAGAAAGATAACAAAAAACAAGATCAAAATCAGTAGCGTCACCCTAAGTGACAATTTACACCATACACTTAATCTAGGGACTCCTTTTTTGATCGTTTGTTAGCAGCAAACTTGATTAATCTTCCAAAGATTCCAACAATCGATCCTAATGCGCCAAAGCCTAAGGGCTACAGAGAGGATATTTTCTATAGATTCCATAGAAGGAAAGGGCATGACCTTAATGTCTGTTGGACATTTAAAGGTTTAGTGCAAGACCTCATTGATAATCACACATTGGTAGTGGATAACCCCATCGCACCCAACAACCAACAAATGGGTGTTTTCAAAGATCCTTTACCCACACATGATGCACAAAAAAAAAATTTGCATGTCAACGAAATGCAACAGAGTTGCCCCATGGAGGGGTATGTTGGAATGATTAGCATTGTGACAAGAAACAAGAAACACTCAGGAGCTACCCCCGCGACAGCCACTAGGGAAGTTCCACCCATGTCACAACCTCAATCGAATCCTACATAGTTGCCCCTACCTAGACCAGTGGCCATGATTTGAACTAGACTTACTCAAAGTCTATGGACCACATCGGCTAGGTTCTCCATTTATGAGCTTATTCAACAATCGACGTCCCATCGGGAAGCTCTTATGGAGATATTAAAGGCAATTGAATTGCAACCCCACAAAGTGGATTCATTCAACAATTTTGTGTGACATGTCAAACAGTGTACTGAACCAGTCATTACCTTCAGGGAAGATGAGCTAAAAATGGTGACTAGATATGTAGCGGATCCACCCCTGCACGTTATTGCATGGGTCAACGGGACTCTGTACAAGTGGGTGTTGGTAGACACTAGTTTGTCCAGTAACATTATTACAACCACTACACTAAAACATTTGAAACTGCCAGCCTCTCACATTGCACCTTCCACTTATACCCTTCGAGCATTTAATGATGCGATATGCTCAACAGTTGGCACAATTGTCATGCCCATACAAGTGGGACAAAAGACCATTCATACGTTGTGCCACATTTTAGAAGGTGAGATGGCTTACAATATCTAGCTTGGGAGGCCTTGGATCCGGGATATGAAGTGTGTCCCTTCAATTGCTCATCAATTTCTAAATTATACACTTGAAGGACAAGTGCACGTGGTCCTCGTAGATTTGGAACCTTTTAAATACTACAATTTAGTGCAAATCATGCCGTAGTCGACCCTTCCTTCAACACATGTGGATTTCTAGTTAAATCCATCTAAGAGGGGTCCGACTAAGCAAGAATCTCCATTACCAAATAAATCAAATTCTCAGGCGGGTTCATCTTCTTCATCCGGTCCTCCCACAACAATGCCACCTACAATGGCCACACCAATGGACAAAGGAAAGAAGCCCCTGGAAGCGGAACCACCTCTAGTCTCCAACATCTCTACAGAAGAAACGCCTAATAGAATGGAAGTTGAGATGCCTAGTTCACCCCACATGGAGTGGACTCAAGGAGAACTCCCATTTGCTTCCTCTCAATCACCAACGATTATTGTTGAGATGTCTAACACAGGCATGGGGGAGTATATAGTGTGCAATGTTGTTGCAATGCCCACACTTCAGTCTATGCAAGACATGGGAAGACCTCGACTCCCCATAGGCTCCGTGGTTCCTTTAGGCTACCAACCTAATCAGACAAACTTTATTTTTGGGGGCCTAGATCATGGCGTTGAACCTTCCCAACAAGAAGAGGAAGATGAAGATCCCTTTGTGGAAGATGTCAATTATCTGGCTAACCCGGACTTCGCATTACGATATCTTAGCCAATGCAATTGGCATGGATACGAGTTAGGCAGGTATGAACAAGGAATGCGTGTTTTGTGCCAACCAAGATACCAAATGCCTTATGACAAGTCAGGAGTAGGGTTTAATCACCCTTTTTCCCTTAACATTTTGGTCAAAAACATGCAAAGCCTAGGGATAGGCAACAAGGATGGGTTGGCATCAGATCCATATGCTAATCCAAATACAACTTACACATTGGGGGATTATTTTCCATTACAAAAAAATAACCTTGTTGACCTCAACAACCTTTTCCCTACGGTTGAACAAGGAGAAAATTCATGGACTCACCCACAAGTGGAAGATGGACAAGACCATGAAGGGTCTTCTAAAGATGAGTCAGAGTATGATCATTCGCATGAATATCCCATGAATGACGATCAAGAAAGCTTCCTGATGATGTTCCCATTGAATGATCCCAGTGAGCATAGGCTACCTCAACAACAAAAATATCCTTTGGACATAGATGACATGTTTGAACACTTACACATAGGTCCAAGACATAGGAGGCATTTCAACCTAGCACAGTTATAGCAATTACTACACTTGCCACTCCAGTTTACAGAGAGCATCTTCCGCTTGGAGACCCTATCAAACCATCAGTGCCTAGGGCAGACCCTATTTGTAGGTCCATGCATAGGGATGATCCCTTTGTGCCAGTGCCTATAGAGCCAGATCCAATGCACCAAGACCATCCAGAATGTCAGAGTTGTCACATTTGCGATAATGGAGATTACAATCATTTCATAAACATGGTCTCCATTGACTTGACCACACCCATCCATGATCCAGCCAATCCCACATGATCATTGCATCTAGAAATAGAAGCTATAGATTGGGATCGCATTGACACACCACCATCTCCATCAAAGTATTGGCCTTGCGGTGGGATGTTTCATTTCACTCCAGGATAGACTCAGGATGTCTTCCATGCTAAAGACAAACTTGATGTTCCTAATGATGACCTTAATTCAGCAAACGATATCCATCTGATCCTAATTCCACACCAGTTGGAAGACGAATCCCATATGTCCATCGAAGCAATGACTGATATAGACATTGGCACATATCCAATGAATCCATGGATTCTCAAGCTAGGGGTAAGTCTTTCCCCCGAGGAGCGAGCTGATTATGTTGCCCTTCTTAAGGAAAAGAAGGAGGTTTTTATATGGTCATATAAGGATATGCCAGGACTAGACCCACAGCTAGTCATGCACAATTTAATGCTTGATCTGACAATCAAGCCAGTAAAGCAAAAACTACGTAAGATGCACCCAACAGTGGCCTTAATGGTTAAATATGAGTTACAAAAGTTGTTGGATGCCCAGTTTGTCATCTGTGTGGATTATCCTCCATGGTTGTCTAACATGGTTCCCGTCAAGAAGCCCGATGGGAGGATTCGCATATGCACCGATTTTTGAGATCTTAACAAAGTGAGTCCTAAGGATGATTTTCCCTTGCTAAGCATCGACGAGTTGGTAGACGCTACAATGGGCCACGAAATTCTTTCCCTTATGGATGGTTTCTCAGGATACAATCAGATTCGTATCAATCCTGAGGACCAACTAAAAACGACATTCACAACGCCTTGGGGAAAATTTTGCTATAAGGTCATGCCTTTTGGCCTTAAAAATGTTGGAGCCACCTAACAATGTGCCATGACATACATCTTTCATGATTACATGCACAAAACTTTGGAATATTACATGGATGATTTGTTGGCCAGAAGTGCGTCTTTGGCATCACCTCTAGAAATATTTTGGGTTTCATAGTCTCCAAACGAGGAATTGAGGTCGAACCAAACAAATCCAAGGAAATCCTTGAAATGCATCCCCCAACCACCATCAAGCAGCTCAGAAGTCTGCGGGGAAAGGTTGCGTCGATCAAACGCTTCATAGCACAGTTATCTGACAAATGTCGACCCATGAATAAATTATTGCATAAGGGGGTCACATTTCATTGGGATGATGAGTGCCAGTCAGCCTTTGATGACATTAAATAGTACTTGGATTTGCTGCCAGTATTGGCACCACCTAGACTAGGAGTGCCATTCTATTTATACATCTTAGCCACTGAGGTGGCACTGGGCACCATGCTATCCCAGAAAAATGAACTTCACAAAGAACAGGCTACATACTATCTTAGCCGCACCCTGGTCAGTTATGAACTTAACTATGCATATGTTGAAAAGCTCTTCTTAGCAGTCGTGTTTGCTACCAAAAAGCTATGCCCTACATTCTCAATAATAAGACGTATGTTGTGTCTAAGGAGAATCCATTGCGATACATGATGAGTCGTACTTATCATAGTAGCCGCACGGTGAAATGGATCATGTTGTTGACAGAGTTTGACATAGAATTCATTGGACAAAAATCTATAAAATGTCAGGTCATCACCGATCAACTAGCTGAGGCTCCTCTTGAAGACGATCAGCCTCTGACTTTTGAACTACCTAATGATGGGGTCTTCCATGTTTCAGAGTCACCAGATTCTGATGAGCCTGATTCACAAGCTGACATAACCCTCTTCTTCGATGGTTCTAAATGTGAGTAAGGGGGTGGTGCGGGAATTGTATTCTTCACTCTGTAAGGCACTCCAATTCCCTTGTCATTTAAATTAGACTTGTCATGCACCAAAAACAATGCATAATACGAAGCCTTGCTCATAGGTCTTTAGACAGCAATCACCATGAACATTAAACGATTGAACATCTTTGGTGATTCGCTGTTAATTGTCAATCAAGTAAAGGGGATATTCCAATGTAAATGTCCAATTTTGCAGGCTTATAAAGCCCTTGTGGACAAATTCCTGGCACAACTTGAATGGTATGACATCAAGGCACTCCCTCGATCATCAAATCATTTTGTGGATACTATGGCCTCCTTGGGGTCACTCATCCTGCAAGACCCTTTTGGTGAAATGACAACTATTCAGGTTAAAACATTATCGCAATCTACGATGGAGCGTGTAAGCTCTGATCTGATGCTAGGAATCCACATGATCTAGATTGAACCATCTTCGGATAAGTTCTCTCGAATTCAAGATTTTTTTACTCAAGCCAACTAGGGGTCCTTGTTCTCCCCGACCCCTCTTACTAGCAACACCACGTTGTTTTTACAAGTTCTTTCCTGCTCATCTTTTATTTAGGATGGACTTCAAGAGGGATTGGCCATTCATACTATCAAGTTTTCTGATTAGCAAGATTGGTACACACCCATTCGGGATTACCTCAAGCTAGGTACTCTCTCACTTGGATTGACACAAGCCGTGAAAAGATCATTCAAATAGAAAGCGGCAAAGCATGTCTTGTGAGGAGACATTTTGTATCATAAAAATTATGAAGGAATACTCCTTCGTTGTTTGGACCAACAAGAGTCCACTTGGGCGATCACCCAAGCTCATGATGGTACATGTGGTGGCCACTTCAATGGTATGGCCATCGCAAAGCACATTCTTCGCATGGGTTATTATTGGCCATCTTTAGAGCGAGATTGTTATGGAGAAGCAAATATCAAGAAGGGGTGGTTAGGACATTTGGAATGGAAGCTTCCATTCTCTAACCACCGTCTTCTAGATCAAATGGTTATTCAAATTGATTTGGCTCGGATGAAGGCCAACTAAAATTTAGTTAAGACCACAAGTTATAGCTATGGTCTAGACTGTAAACTATAGGTCTCATTCATGGTTCAGCCTATAAACTTTAGGTTTGGGCTACAATTCAAAGTAATTAGTCCAAGGAGCCCAAATTGAGTTGTTAGAACCATTGCTCTATCTTGGAGTCTATCCAAGATCCTCCATATGGTCTTGTAGCATGTCCATATGAGTAGTCACCTTCGACATGATATGTTTTATGTGTCTACAAATGGAAATCAAGATCATTTGTTATACCTATAACCACCAAAAATGGTCACACCTAAAGGCGACTCCTATTGTGATAAATGGTAAAATATAGCATGCATACAAGAAAACAAAATTGAAAACCAATGAAACAAGAAAGAAAATACTTTATTCCATTGTATTAAAAACCAAAATCCAATTACGAGTATGTCCCTCTTAGGGATATTCATTTTGATACAATATTACAATAGAAGTGCATAATTATTTTCCCTCTTAAGGGTAGGTGTGATTTCCAAATTCCTTTCAGAATGGCACGAACTGCTCTATGGTGGAGGTGCCCTCTTCTTCGTAATAGGGAAAGAAATTGATGGTTTGTTCTCCTTTGAAACTATTCCCTGGGGTCAAGAAACAACACAAGAATGTCAAAAAGATAGGCAGCATCTCATGATGAGGCCCTTTTAGGTGATTGCATAATGACACCATTGACATGAATAATCAAGAAAATGTAAAGAATGCTTCTAAGCTATGCAAAGTGAATCAAGACTCATGTAATAACATAAATGAAAGTGACAACTATATTATGCATGGATCATATATAGAAAATGAAGCATAAACATGCATAAAGAAAGAATTTAAGTCCTAATTGAAGCATAAACATAAGAAGTAAATCTAACCTAATTCTACGGTTAGAAGTCTTCTAAAATGCTATTAAACCAATAAAAAAACTAATCTAACCTAATTAGTTGGACAAAAATGGAAATAGGAAGGCAATTATACCTCTGCTACAAACCATAGCTCTAGTGCATGGTTTGTTCTGTAAACCATGGTTGACAACCATGGTTAGCACTCTGATAGGCTTACCCTCAATTCCAAGGGTATTGGGCTTAATTTCATTGTCCAATTGATGTTCAAGGGTCACCCTCAGTGTCCTTCTAATAGTTTTGGTGGTCAAATCATTGTGATGTCACTTCGTTTGCTTGAATTTATGTTTCTTGATCCTCCTAGACTTCTAGAACTTCCATGGCAAACTGATCATTGGATGAATATCAAAGTGGCCTTCGAATGCACAAATTTAATATGCAATCCGATAGGGCTTCACTGCTCACTTGATCACTTCACACTCACTTGATAATTCATTAGTGCTTCGCTATGCAAATCATCTATATCTCTTCCCATTTGGAGGGGGATATTTATGGGATTTCCTAGGACTTGGGGTGGCTTCCTAGAGAAGCCAAGATCAAGAAGGGGTGGTTAGGACAGTTGGAATGGAAGCTTCTGCCCTCTAACCACCTTCTTCTAGATCCAATGGCCATTTCAACCGATTTGGCTCGAATTGAAGGTCAACTGAACTTCAGTTAAGACTATGGGTCACAACTATGATCTAGACTACAAATCATAGGTCTCAGCCATGGTTCAGTTGTAAACCATAGGTCTGGGCTGTGGTTTAGACTTATTAGGCCAAGGAGCCCAAATTGAGTTGTTAGAACCATTGCTCTATCTTGGAGTCTATCCAAGATCTTCCATATGGTCTTGTAGCATATCCATATGAGTAGTCACCCTCGACATGATATATTTTATGTGTCTACAGATACCCCTTTTGAGATGCATTGTGAGATTGAACAACTCTAAGAAAAAATAGACCTCCTAAAATGATGTCAAAGGTTATATGATGATCATTAGTCAGATCAACATTAGATGCCCTAGGTCCAGCAAAAGGACACACATCCTAGAATCATTGCTTTCAACTCTTTGAAGGCTTAAACTTGAAAAGCTGGTGCTCTTTTCATCTCATTCGATGTAGTTGTGCATTACATAGGTATCTTTTGACCCATAGATCTAAAATGTGGAAAACAACAAGTAAAATCATATTTGCTATTTACCCCAAGCAAAGGGGTAAGCTTATGATAGTTGTTGACAATGATTCGCAAGGATGAACACAATTTTGACAAGATCAAGGGATCTACGATCTCCAAGATCTTCTATTGATTTTTAGTATGATTTGATATTGACTACACCCTAAAGTGACAAGTTGATGAGGGTAATGACAATGAATAAAGTTACGATGTCTCTTGACCACCATGAATGATCTGAATAGATTTAGATTTGAGCATATTAATGCCTTGGCTAGGCCTAGTTTAGCTTTTTGATTCCAAATGTTAATAGTATTTGGACACTTCTATTCCATGGAGTAGTCATGCTACAATAGCCATCTTAGGGAATCGAATTGATACAAATCCAATCAGATTTTTGTTGAATCAAATTATCGATGATATACTGAAAAGAGGTCATAGAAGAAATGGCATGCAATACCTCATTCCCGTGGAGCAGTCCAGCTATGAAGGCCTTCTTAGGGATTGAAAAGAAGCATATCATATCAACGTTGACAATTTTTACCCCAAATTTCCTTATGGTAATTTACTCATCTTACCAGATTGCATGGATCACAAGTCGCTACAACCACCAAGTGTATAGGGTAAATTACTAAATACGAGGTGCATTTGGTGTTTTAATTTATTTGATTTTTTTTTAATGTTTTGAATTATGCATTGAGCTTATTTATTTGGTTGGGAGGTGCATCGCTCCATGAAAGGATTTTCATAGCGATGACCTCGGTTGTACTTTATAATCTCAACCAGATTTTTAATTTTTAATTGGATCTTGGTGCTTGATTATCACCAAATTTCCAAATTAGTTTGCTTTTATTGAGCTCTGACCCAATGGGAGGCATTAATTTATCTTCTTGGCCCTTCCCATGGTGGGATTTTTCTAAATTACCTACTAGTTGTAAACCGTGGCTAGGATCTATGGTTCCCATTTGCAAATTTGGGAACCGCAGCTAGGGCCTGTGGTTCACACGAAATATGAGAAGTCTATAAAAATTCTAAATTTCAAATATATCTCATTATTCCTTGATAGTGACTTGCAAACTGGAGCTCTGATAGTGACAACTAACAAAATTGACCTGCAAACTACCATATTTTACCTGCACACCAACTTACAACACTATGGCAGGGCACGGGCAAGCATCTTCTAGCTATAGGGGATGAGGCGAGGGCAAGGTAACTCAAAAACCAAACCTCACATCCATTACCAGTTAAAATAAACCCAATTAAGAAATTGTAAAATCAATTACACTAAACTGCTAGTAATGAACCTCATCTTAGGCTAGGGTAGCTTAGATTTATTTTTATTTTGCATTTTTGATCACGGTATCACACCTAGTCGGACTTCAATCGGAGACCACAGGTACCAACTGCAGTTCCCAATTGGTCAATTGGGTACTGTAGCTACTAGCTGTGATCAGCATTCCAAATTCCAACTATTAATTTTTAATCACATGCGGACCGTAGGGTTGACCCGCAGTTCGCCAACTTTAGGAAAAATTTGCAATTTTTTTAATTTTTCTAAATTATTAGAGGCAATTAATGTCATTTAATGCATTTTTGACCTACCTGATTGACAAATTTGATTTTTAGGCCTGCATGATGACAAGATTTTGTAATTTTATTAGTTTTTTTCTATTTTTAATGATTTTTTAGGTGATTTTTAGATGTTTTTTATTTTTTTAGTTAGATTTTTCCTTATATGATTCTATTTATTTTAGATATTGACCTCTAGAGCATGAGAGCCTGAAATTTTGAAGACTGTCTATGAAGAGCTCATTGATGGTGAGTGAGAGTGGTTCAAAGCTGTCGACTTCGACTACGTACTAGATTTACCCACTATCTGGGTAGATCAATCCTATCTGACTATGTTGGCTCAGTGCTGGAATATGCAGACCAACACATTTCACCTACCTATAGGTGAAATGACAATGACACTAGAGGATGTATACAGGATTTTCAGGATCCTCATTGATGGCGAGGCCATCGTCTCCTCAACCTCTGGTGTCAAGGTGTCTATCTTCGATGCTATATTTGGCACTCGTAACGAGGAGGCTTAGCGATCTATTAACCATAGAGGGGTCCAACTTGGCTACTAGTAGGGGAAAATATTTTCTTTGTGCGGGAGGTCATTTTTATGCACTTGGTGGTGCAATATGTGCTTCCATACTCCTCAAGTACGAGGATTCCTTGGAACCTCTTAGCTATTGTACATAGAGTTTTATAGAGCTCTATATAGCAGCCATTGCTCCTAGCTTGGGGGAGCACTCTACTAGATTAGATATACCATGATTTATACTAGATCACTAATCAGAGCCACCAGGGGATCAACTATAGTTTACTTTTATAGATTTAGGGCTGGTAGCATATCAAGATAGAGCATCCTAGGGAGCTACCCATACATATCATAGATATCAATGATGATCATTAGTGCTATGCTACCTACTAGCCTCGGGAGGAGGAGGGCTTCTATAGCAGGACCCACACTAGTGATGTCTAGCATTACATTACCCAGTTTGTAGGACTTGGGCTAGATGATATTGAGTGGTGACCCTACATGGAGTGTCCTGACTAGCCTAAGACCGACGAGTGACTTTGATGGGCTCACCGAGATAGGTGGTTACTCAGCCGAAAGGCTGAGATCCAAGAGTACCAATTTTTCTCTCATGTCCTATGATAGTTTGACATGGTGCATGACATCTCGGATATCCTGTTTGCTTACAGGAACTTGGCCTTGGAGAGGGATCTATCATGGATTCAACCTCTAGCTCTAGGGGATGCTCTTGATGACTTTTAGGAGACTGGAGTTGATAGTGTAGTGACAATGCCCAAGTATGATTAATGGTGGTCTCTATTCTATTGGTATGAGATAAGGCCTCTAGGTCGAGCGACAAATCAAGCCAAAGTGGAGGTGTATCCTAACAGGTGCAACATGCGCTAGTAGATAGAGGGTGGCTAGGGCACAGAGGCTACCACTAGGGATGATACTAAGGTTGACCCTGACAAGGATGCTCTCAAGGAGGGTGAGGTCCCTCTTGATAGTGTAGAGGGACTATTCTTGGCATAGGTGGCTGACTTGTAGAGTCAGCTTGAGAAATTCTAGATGTAGCAGAGGGAGCGGGACACTACTATCTCTACTCTACAAGCATAGTTGATAGATAGAGATTGTTTATTGACATAGATAGACTAACATATTGCTAGCCTAATAGCCCAGGCTACCATAGTTGAGACTCAGGTTGATGAGCTCACCTATGCTTGTGACTTGGCACTAGCACAGAGGGATGTAGCGATGGTAGAGCGAGATTTGCTCAGGGCACATAGGGAATATCCCTCATCTTTATAGGTGATTATGGGGCCTTTGATAGCACCAAAAATAGTACTAAAAGGTGGCTAGGATTTTATGGAAAAGATTTAGTGCCTAAAATATTTGCTAATGAGTGCCAATGGCAGGCATGCATCCAAGGTTTCTTGGGTAGACTAGCTAGTTGGCTACATTTAGATGCTAGATGTAGAGGTTCTTGAGGATCCATATGCTACATATTCCAAGAAAACTAGATCTTGGACTACAGGATAGTCCACTGCCAGCTCTAGCCATCGCATCCATCAAAGTGAGAGGACACATAGGTCCTCTAGTACACATGGTGGCAACAATCATACCAGGAATAGGGAGGCAGGGTAGTCTACTACAACATTTAGTCATAGATCCTGATGTATATAGGTGCCCATCACACATGGGATAGTTGTATGAGTGCTAGGTATTTTCAGGATAGGCAATACTTAGGGTGCTCAGTAGGATCCATAGTAGCCAGTAGGGCAATAGGTAGAGTAGGCTCCTGAGCACAGTATTGAGGGAGGCAATGAGAACTTCGATACAGGGGGAGCAGATTAGAGCTAGAGCTCTACTGCTACAAGATATATTTTTATATATCTCATTTTTGGTGTAAGGTCCAGGACCTACACATTTGTAGCCTACGAGTATTTTTGTACTCCCAATGTACTCTGAGACACACATTATATATATGATATGATCATTATTATGACTCATTATTGTGTACTCATTTGTTTTTGATTTTATGTTTATGTGATGTATGGATGACATGCAATAGCTATGTATTTGATTTATGATGATGATATCTAGTGATCTAGATGCTTAGATGTGCTTTTTGATGATAGATACATAAAGATGCGATGTTCTTATCTTAACACATATTTGATGTTGCTTTATTTTCATGCATTAATGTATGTAATTATTTATTTACACAATGTTGATCTAAGGTAAATGAAATTGTATGCTTTAATCACTTAAAACATAAGTAATGAATGAAAATATATTTATAAATCTAATGGATGATGCCACATAATGTATAAAAATCATGAATGTAATTTAAAATCCTTAAGATATTAATGTAATCAATTAATCACCCATATATAAAATGCAATGGTATGCAATGTTTATGATATGAATGATATAATGTGTCATTCGATTTTCTTTCTTTTATAAATTTGAAAAATATGCACGATATAGTCAGTGGCCATCTAAATACTATTGCTAATATCCATCTGGTATCTATCATATATGTTTATTGTGCTTTATATAATGATGTATCATTGGTTTGATACTTTGCAATTTGATGATTTATATGGTTTCCATTTTTGACACTTTGTTGGTATGGAAGAAAAGTATAAGGTTTTCTATGAGACTCAAACACCCTAATAGACTTATGAAAAGTTGCATACTAACCACACTAGGCTTCTGAGATAAAATACTATTGCTAGGATAGACCCTAACTGTTCATTATCCTTGTGTGTGCAAATGATTATTTTAAGATAAGACACGAGCTTCCTCGATGTCAGGCAGGATCCTTTCAACCCATTGCTAAGATAGGGGTTCCACAAATGTCTGATCCAATATCAAGTTTAGATTTTAGTTGGACTAAGCCACTAAGCAATGTAGGACACCTGAAGCTAGCTCTTCCACATTCAAACATTGGTCTTGTTCATAAGCGATGTGCTAATGCGTCAGACATATCATCATGTGTAAGGTACAATAGTGCTAAAAATTCTAGGGATTAGACTGATTCCTTTCTATCCTTCAATTTTTGGGATACTTGCTCATATGTAATGAAGCAAGGGAGTCGATTCCATATTCTTTTTGAACTATCTTTGGATCTTCATTTGATCTCTTTTCGAACTGGATTTTGGATCTTCATTTGATCTTCTCTCAAAATTTTGATTAATGATCTTCATTTGATCTTCACTCAAACTTTTGATTTATGATCTTCATTTGATCTTCACTTTTGAAATTCACTTTGAAATTTGATTTAAGCCTATTTTTTTATCTTCACTTTTTGGTATTTACATTTGATAATTTTCTTCAAAAACTTTCCTTTGGGGGATTTACTTGGAAAAACTATTTTTGGTATATTGATTGAGAATATCGATCTTATGATATCAATATGAGATATCACTCTAGGGAGTCAATATATGATATCTTACTAGGGTATCAATCATGAGGATTGATGTGGGATATCTCTTTGGGATATGCTCATTTTATCGTAAGAAAAGGATTTTGAATAGGGAACTAACATGTCCTTTTGCCAACTACCAAAATTTCCCATACCATCCTCACAGAGGGATAAGCAAGAATAAATCTTTTCGCTTCAGGATACCTGGTCATGCTTCATAGATTTCTTTTCGTAGTCCATGTTAGGATTGTTTTAATTTGTTGATTAGTTATAGGCTTCTGATATGTTAAGGGCTATATTAACTGAACCTTTGCTACAAAATCAAAGCAAGATTTCTACCAACTCTTGATAAGATCACTAGGTATGGCTGAGTGACCAAAAAACACTAGTATATTTACATAGAAACATTATAGGTTGTGTTGAAAAACACAATTACTCACATGAATGATGGATTATGATAAATGCAGAGATGCATGATTCAAACACAAACATGGCATCGTTTGTAAGACTAACAAACACAATTCCTTCTATTATGGAATGCAATGGATGATGAATGCCTACATGCAATGCAATAGTGCAGTGAATGCATGTGTAAATGCAAAATTAAAATGCAAATGCAAATGTTTTTGGATCTTATGCTTTACCAATTTTTTTTAGGATTTTATTGATTTTATTATTTTTATGGGTTTTGAGCCTCATAATTGACCAAATGATGAGTACATGCCTCTGGAGCCTTTAGATTGACCAAGAAACTTTCAAGAATCCTTGGAGCTTTTCGGATTGACCAAAGGGATTATGGGTACCATTGGGGCATTTTGGGATGACCAAACGATTTTGAGAATCCTTGGAGCCTTTGGGGTTGACCAAACAGTTTTTCAAAAACTCTTAGTGCTTTTTACATTTGACCAAAGGGATAATAGATGCCTTTGGAACTTTTTAGGATGATCGAGTGATTATAAGTGAATCCTCGAGGATTTTAGCTAACATGACCAAGTGGTTTTAGGGACCCTTAAAGCATTTTGGGATGACCGAGTGGTTTTGACCAAACCCTTGGAGCTTTTAAGGTTGACCAAAGGGTTTACAGATGCCTTTGGACATTTTTACTTGACCAAACCACTGATGAAAGTGTTTGGGGCTTTTTAGGATGATCGAGCAGTTACAAGAAAATCTCAGAGCCTTCTACTATGCTCTTCAAGCATAAAACACCTTAATATGAATGATGTTGAGAGGCTCAAGCTCTTCAACACCCCTTAGCGACGTTAGGCGATAGATACATGGACCAATATTTTTAGATATGATGTAAGGTCCTATCCAATTAGCCGTAAATTTATCTCATATATCTGGAGGTAAATTAGATTTTTTTTGGTTTTCTTTCAAGACAAGATCCCCAACTTCAAAGTCTCTTTGGTGGACTTTGATATTGTAAGCTTGTTTTAGTCGCTCCTGATAAACATGGAGATGCTCTAGGGCATTTACGTGATGTTCATCCAACAACGTCAATTGATCCACTTGAGCTTGTCACATAGTGTCATCATCGATGAACTCTTTCAATGCAACGCATAATGTTGAAATTTCTAATTCCAAGGGCATAATAGCCTCAGTTCCATATACTAGTGAGAACGGTGTTGCCCTAGTGGGTGTCTAAATACTAGTTTTGTAAGCCCATAATGTAAGGGGCAGTTGGATGTGCCAGTATTTGTGGTTTTATTATACCATATTTTTCAAGATGGCTACCACTTTCTTATTTGAAGCTTCAACTTACTTGTTTGCTTGCGGATAGTATGGAGTCACAAAATTGTGTTTGATTCTATATTTAGATATCAAAGCTCTCATAATATTATTCTTGAAATATGTTTCATTATCCGATATTATTTTGGATGGAATCCCAAAATGACTTATGATATGCTCTAATATAAACTCTGCTATACGAGATCCCATTATTTTTGTTAAGGGTATTGCTTCCACCCACTTTGTAAAATACTCAGTAGTTGTGATTATGAATGTATGCTAGTCGGATGACGGAGGAGAGATCTTGCCTATAATATCCAATCCCCACTGAGAAAATGGCCAAGCTACTTGGATGGGCTATAAGGCCTATGATGGCAAGTGCATAATATTAGCATGATGCTGGTATTTAACACATTTCTTGACATACACATTGCACTCCTTCTCCATAGTGGGCCAATAATAACCCATTCGAAGGATGCACTTGATGATGGCCATGTCATTGAAATTGCCATCACACGTACCATCATGGGCTTGTGAAATTGTCCATGATGCCTCTTAGGGCTCTAAGAAACATAGGATAACTCCATCGTAGTTTCTTCGGTACAATATGTCTCCTATTAAGATATATTTAGCCAAATTATATTTAAATGTGTGTTTCATGGCATACAACAGTCCCTTTGGGATTATCCTAAGCTTTAGGAAGTCTTTAATTTGTGACATCAAATTTTGATAAATCTCAGCTTCGACTACTAAGATGACTTGCTCCCCCTGCATATTTACTTTTGCAAATGCAGACTCAGAAACAACCCTATGGTGAATGGTAGTACCACTCCCCATGGGACTCTGAGAGGTTAATTACCCCTAGGGTGCATTCTTAAGAAAGTCTTTAGCTCTATAGAACCATTCAACTTATGGTTCTACACTGATCATGTTGATCGATTATCTGTTATCATAGGTTGCACACTCTACTACTAGATGCGAGAGCGTCTTGACATGGATGGTAGTGAAATCAGTAGATGAATTCAGAGGGATTAAGGATCCCAAAGAAGCCATGGTATCTACAAGCCTATTTGACGATCAAGGAATTGTATCAATGTCATACCATTCCAGTTTGGCCAAATATGTGTCAACTAGATCTTTATAGGGTTTTAGTATGGGACACCAGCACTAAAAAACCCCTTGAATTGATTTACTATGAGCAAGGAATCACCAAAGATGTTCAACCTCTTAATAATCATGGTGATAGCTACATGGAGACCCAATAGTAGGGCTTCGTACTTAGCATTGTTGTTGGTGAATGAAAAATCAAACTTGAATGACAAGGGCATTGGAGCTTCTTACGGCATGAAGAAAACTATTTTGGTGCCACCCCCTTGTTCACACTTTGAACCATCGAAGAATAGAGTCATATCAATGTTGTTCTATGGTTCTTTAGGTTTGAGATCTTCAGATACGATGAAGACTGCATCCTCTAGAATATTGGTTGTTAGAGGCCTACTGTTTGATAGTGGCACCTTAGCTAATTGATCTACTATGACCTATCCCTTAATGGAATTTTGGCTTATGAATTCTAGATTGAATTCCATCAAAAGCAAGATCCACTTCATAGTACATGTGTTGTGATAAGTTTTACTCATCATGTACTACAAAAGGATTATATTTTTATATAACATATGTCATATGACTTAACATATAGTGTCACAATTTCTTTGTAGTGAACACTACTACTAAACACAATTTTTCCATGTATGCATACCCGAGCTCATAACTCACCAAAGTTTGACTAATGTAATATATGGCCTGCTCTTTACCTTGCACATTCTTTTGGGCTAACATGGTTCCTAGTGAAAATTTAGTTACTGATATATATAGTAGAAAAGGCACCTCTGGCCTTGGTGGAGCTAGCACTGGTGATGTTGCCAGGTATTGCTTTATCTCAATCAAGGCTACCTTGCAGCCCTTGTCCCAATTGAATGGGACTCCCTTATGTAGCAGTCGATTCATGGGTCGACATTTATCCAATAATTGGATGATAAATCACTTTATTGAGGCTACCTTGCACTAAAGGCTCCTTAATTCCTTAATATTGGTTGGAGGATGCATTTCTAAAATGGCCTTGACCTTCATTGGGTCTACTTCAATGCCTCTCTTGGAGATGATGAACCCTAGTAATTTTTCAAAATTTACGCCAAATACACACTTCTTAGGATTTTTCCTGAGGTTGTGCTCTATCAGGTGATCGAAGACTTTCCTTAAGACCTCTGGATGATCTTCTCATAGCAATGACTTGGGTAACAATTCATCGATATAATTTTCAAGAATTTTATGTATATATTCATGAAAAATGTATGTCATGGTCCATTGATATGTGGCACCAGTATTTTTAAGGCCGAATGGCATAACTTTATAGCAAAATGTTCCCCATGGTGTTATAAATGTGGTTTTGTACTGGTCTTTGGGTTTAATCCAAATTTTATTGTAACTAGGAAAATAGTCCATTAAGGAGAGCATTTCATGACCTGTAGTTGCATCTACGAGAGCATTAGTATTGGGCAAAAATAAATGAATATTTGGGTGTTGTCTTATTTAGGTCTCTGAAATCCATGCAAATACATATTATTCCATCAGGTTTTCCCATGGGTACCATATTGGACACCCATTCTGGATAATTGATGTAAATCACAAATTCCACATCCAACAGATTTGGTAGCTCATATTTCACCATTAAGGCTACTATTGGATGCATTTTCCTAAGCTTTTGCTTGATCGACTTCTTCATCAAGTCTAGTGAAAGGTTATGAGTAACTAATTTTGGGTCTAGACCTAGAATATCCTTATACAACCAAGTAAACAAATTTGGTCTCTCTTTTAGTATATGGATGAGGGTGGCCCACCCATCTAGAGTGAGTCTCTCTCCAAATTTAACCTTCTTTTCACTGGTGGGATTATCACTGATATCCACCTCAAAGGTTTCCTCTACCAACATATGTGATTCCTCCTCAAGCTGGTGAGGCATAGGAATCAAATGAATGTCATCAACTGGGTTGAATGCTTCTACATTGGAAGTATTTTTGGCATGATAAATATCATATGCATAGCCTAGTGCAAAATGGAAATGTTGCAACATTTCTTCATTGGGAAAGAAATCCTTAGGCTCAACGGGTGAATCAATGCGATCCCAATCGATAGCATCTTTGTTAAGATAAAATGGTTTAGATAGATCTTCTGGATTGCAGAGTGGAGTGGTCAAATCAATGGATACCATGTTAATGGAATGAAATTGATCTCTAGGACCACATAGACTAACCTCTATAAAATATGTATAGTCCTCAAACCCACGATCTAGCTCTAATGGTACATGCACTAAAGGGTCTTTCCTATGAGGATTGTAAATAACTAGATCCTCCCCATGCACTGAATGCAAAATAGGATCATTAAACTCATGGAGCTACATGTAGGTCAGTGGAAGGCAATTAAATAACCAAAGGATTTGATCTAAGTTTAACTATCTTGTTATCAAACACAGAACAACATGTAGCTGCCTATAGACCTCATCGATGTCGATGAGTAGATACCGCTCTTAATACTGCAATAATTAAAATTTATTACTAGATACATCAAGTATAACAAAATAGAATCACACAACACAAGATTTAATGAGGTTCACCAATGTGGCTACTCCTCAAAAATTGACTACTTGGACTACCATCCAAACCTAGCCTTTGCAAAGCACCAAATTTACAATCAATTTACTAGAACCCACTGGAAGGAGCACCAACCCCTGATTTATCTGTACTAATAGAAAGGAGCACCAACCCCTGATTTATTTGCACCAACAGAAAGGAGCACCAACCCCTGATTTACTAGCACCAACTAGAAGGAGCACCAACCCCTTATTTATTTGCACCAACAAAAAGGAGCACCAACCCCTAATGCCAAGCTGCAACCTGGACTTCAATTTGAATCTCTAAGTTTGATAGTAAGATACCTTTGCTTTTGCAAGACCCTGACTGGTCTTCTTCACCTTTGTGTTCTCTGCACACTCTGCTTTCTCTATGCAATCACTTTGCACACTCTACTTCATTACAGTTGAACTTCACGATCGTCTTCTCCATTTTGTGCACTCTGCTCTCTTTGCAAAATTTGCACTTAGCATGATTCGACATGACTTGCTCTCTGCGCACAACGATCATATTTCACACACATTCCACCTACACCTAAATTCTCCAAACATCCCTCCTTTTATAAAAGTATTTTTATGATGAAAACCCTAATCTTAGTCAGCTATAAATCCTAATCTTAGTCGATTGTCATCGATCTTCGTCGACTTAAACTCAAGAAGATGTTCGGTTTATCCATCGCTTGATGATTTCATTCTGGACAGACCCTGTAACCATTACACTGAATTTTGATCACTCTTCATATTTTAGTAGTATGAAATCACTCTGTAACTACCCCTATAAATGTCATAGTGATGTCGGTCCACTGTCATACTTCTCATTTTAGTTGGGTTCTCCTTCTTGACTTGCGCATTTACGACCTGTCATGAAATCGTGACATTTCTACCTTTGTAGCTTCTTTTGTTGTTGTTGCCACGAAAATACATGTCATGATATCATGACACTTTCACCTCCGTATGCTTTCTCTATTCTTTTGTCACGATATCATGACATTTCTACCTTCGTAGACTTCGTCTTTTCTTTTGTCATGATATCACAACATTTCCACCTCTGTATACTTTGTCTTTGCTTTTGTCATGATATCGTGACACTTCTACTTCCATAGACTTCAACTTTGCTTTTATCACGATATCGCGACACTTCTGCATTCGTAGTCTTCAATTTAGCTTTTGTCATGAAATCATGACACTTCTGCTTTCGTACTTATCTTCTTTGCTTTTGTCACGAAATCACGACACTTCTGCCTTCGAAGTCTTCTTCTCTACTTTTGTCGTGAAATCGTGACACTTCTACTTCCATACTTTACTTCTTTGCTTTTGTTGCAAAATCATGACACTTCTACTTTCGAAGTCTTACTTTTTGCTTTTGTCACGAAATCGTGATAGTTGTGCTTCTGTACGCTTCCTCTCTTTCTTTTGTCGTGAAAATGCGACATGTCACGATATCACAACACTTTTCAAACTTACTTTCTCTCTCCTATTTTAGTCGTGAAAATGTGACATGTCATGAAATTGTGACACTTTTCCAACTTACTTTCTCTATCCTATTTTAATCATGAAAATGCAACATGTCGTGAAATCGTGACACTTTTCCAACTTACTTTCTCTCTCTTATTTTAATCGCAAAAATGCGACATGTCACAAAATCATGACACTTTTCCAACTTACTTTCTCTCTCCTATTTTTAGTTGCAAAAATGCTCCATGTTGCGAAATCATGATACTTTTCCAACTTACTTTCTCTCTCCTATTTTAGTCGTGAAAATGCAACATGTCGCAAAATCGTGACACTTTTCTTACTTGTTCTCTTTCTTCGAACTTGTCGTGAAATTGCGACACTTTTTCCTACTTTCTCTTTCTCTTCCAACATGTCACGAAATCATGACAGTTTTTCCACTTGCCTTTTTCTCTTCCAACATGTCATGAAATCATGACAGTTTTTCTTGCTTTCTCTCTCTCTTCCAACATGTCGCAAAATCGCGATAGTTTTTCCACTTGCCTTTTTCTCTTCCAACATGTCGCGAAATCGTGACAGTTTTTCCTACTTTTTCTCTCTCTTCCAACATGTTGCGAAATCATGATAGTTTTTCTTGCTTTTTCTCTCTCTTCCAACATGTCAAGAAATCGTGATAGTTTTTCCTGATTTTTCTCTCTTCCAACATGTCACGAAATCATGACAGTTTTTCTTGCTTTTTCTCTCTTCCAACATGTCATGAAATCGCGATAGTTTTTCCTACTTTTTCTCTCTCTTCCAACATGTTGCGAAATCGTGACAGTTTTTCTTGCCTGTTGTATATGTCGTGATATTGTGACACTTTTCTTACTTGTATTTTTCTTTGATCTTTTGCATATGGGCCACTTCGGTCTTCTTGGAAAATCACTGTACATACTCTAAATAACCTTTGAACTCCTATATTCTACATCTGAATAGCTTTTGAACTTCCTATCCACTGCATCAATAGATCTATCTGATCGTGTTGACAACAATTACAATACTGTTGCTGCACCTTGCTCAATAATCTCCCCCTTTGGAATTGTTGGCAACACATGTGAAATTTCTTGTAACTCTTCTCCCCCTTTGACAATAATACCAAAGGGCTACTGCAAACTCCCCCTAAGTCCATGCACAACATTCTCAAGAAAAATTTATTACACTTAGCAAAAATCATGAACATGAGCAAAAAGATAATCAAATACTTAAATGCTCCCCCTAAGAATGTGATCCCTATAGCTAGTCAATTCTTGGGAAGTGTGACCACTCCCAATTTATTGCGAAGGTACTCAAAAACTTCCTTGGGCAATGGTTTTGTGAAAATATTTGCTACTTGCTCTATAGTTGGAACAAAATCCAACTTAACCTCACCTTCTACAACTTTCTCCTTCAAAAAGTGATACCTAATAGCAATGTGTTTTGTGCATGAATGCATAACTAGATTCTTGGAGATGTTAATGGCACTGGTGTTATCACACTTAACTGATATTGGCTCACTGAAGCTAATACCAAGATCTTTTAGGGTTTGTTTCATCCACAATACCTACGTACAACATATTTTTGCTACAATATATTCTATCTTTGCTATCGATAAAGAAACTAACTCTTGTTTCTTATTGTGCCACACGACCAATCTATCTCCAAGATAGAATGCACCTCCACTAGTACTCTTTTTGTCATCGACACATCCTGCCCAATATGCATCTAAATACAAAATAAGGGTGAAGTCTTTACCTTTCGGATACCATAACCCATACTCCATAGTACCCTTGAGGTACCGAAGAATCCTCTTCATTGCTATCACATGAGTCTCCTTGGGATTAGCCTAAAATCATGCTACCATGCATACTGCCTGCAAAATATCTGGTCTGGTAGCTGTCAGGTATAGTAAGCTCCCAATCATAGATCTATACATGGTTTGATCAACAGGTGGAGATTTGTCATCTTTGCTCAACTTGCATCCTGTTGTCATGGGAGTGCTAACTGGCTTACAATCCTCCATTGTGAACTTTTTTAACATCTCTTTCACATATTTAACTTGAGAAATAAATATGCCCTTCTTATTTTGATTAACTTGCAACCCGAGGAAATACGAAAGTTCACCAATCATTGACATTTCAAATTCTTTTTGCATCTTATTTGCTAAATCTTTACATGACTCATCTTTGTTGCTACCAAATATGATATCATCTACATATACAACAAGAATAATAAGATGCCCATTTTCTATTTTGACATACAAATTACTATCCACCATACCTTTCTTAAACCCTTGTTGAGTGAGATAGTTGTCTAGCCTTGTATACCATGCTCGGGGTGCCTGTTTTAAGCCATATAATTCTTTCTTCAACTTTCAAACCAAGTTGGGATCATCACCAAGTTGGAAACCATCTGGTTGCTCAATATAAACCTCTTCTTCAAGTTTCCCATTCAAAAATGCTGATTTCACATCCATTTGATAAACTTTGAAATTCGTGTAGACTGCTAAAGCCAAAAACATTCTAATTGCCTCTAGTCTAGCTATTGGTGTAAAATTTTCCTCAAAGTCAATGCCTTCAACTTGTGCATAACCCTTACATACCAATCTTGCTTTATTTCTGACTACCTGTCCGTCTTCATTCAATTTGTTTCGAAAAATCCATTTAGTCTTGATTATATTTTTATTTGTAGGTCTAGGTACTAACTCCCAAGTTTTGTTTTTCTTGATCTGATCTAATTATTCATTTATTGCCTTCATCCAACTTTCATCTTTGCTTGTGTCAGCAACATTTTTGGGTTCAATGCTGGATAATTAAGAGTAGTAACTTACTACTCTTCTTCTTGTTTGAACACCAAATTTGGGGTCTCCAATTATTTGCTCTCTAGGATGATTTTTTTGCCAGCTGCCTGTTTTGAATTTCTTATTTTCTTCTACTTTTGAATCACAACTTAAGTCATCTGAGTCAATTTTCTGTATCTTTTCCATTTTTTTCCTCATCTCCTTCAATAACCTCTTCATAAATTAGGTAGTTCTCTTCATAGCTAATTACTCGTTCCCTACCTTCATCAACTTTAACATCAACACTATCCACAATTTTCCTTAGCCTCTTGTTGTAGCATTTGTAAGCTTTGCTTTTTGATGAATAGCCAACAAAAATACCTTCATCCGCTCTATCTTCAAACTTACCAAGATTATCTTCAGTTCTTTTGATGT
Source organism: Wollemia nobilis (assembly GCA_028583015.1). Classification (NCBI taxonomy): domain Eukaryota; kingdom Viridiplantae; phylum Streptophyta; class Pinopsida; order Araucariales; family Araucariaceae; genus Wollemia; species Wollemia nobilis. Next base: position 65,609 of record JAQPPZ010003466.1, on the reverse strand, counting down.
AGCACTTGTTGCCAAAAACTTTGAGGTATTTTTTTGTTGCCCTTTTACTGAACCACAACTCATAAGGAGTTTTGCTTTCATGTGTTCTTAGCATGTACCTATTTTGGATATACACCATAGTATGGACTGCTTCTTTCCAAAATTTGTCTACTACTTTGCTTTCAACCAACATAGTTTGTGCCATTTTCTGCACTGTCCTATTCTTTCTTTCTACTACTCCATTCTGATGAGGTGTCTTAGCTGCTAAAAATAGTCTCCTAATACCGTATTTTTCACAGTACTCTGTAAACTCCTCTGAAATGAATTCTCCTCCTCTATCTGATCTTAAACATTTGATCCTCCTTACTGTTTCATTCTCAACTTGATTTTTGAAAATCTTGAACTTTTCAAAGGCTTCTAATTTATGCTTCAAGAAAAATATCCATGTCATTCTGGAATAGTCATCAATGCACAACATAAAATATTTGTCACCATTTATGCTTTGTGTTCTCATGGGTCCACATAAATCAGTGTGTATTAGTTCCAAAGGTTTGCTTGTGTAGTACTCTTTTGTTTTGAATGTGACTCTAGTTTGCTTCCTCTTTTGGCATGAAGCACAAATGCTGTTTGTAGGTTTGTTGATGGTGGTAATATCTCTCACTGCCCTTTTTGAGTTGATTTTTATCAGATTATCAAAAATAATATGACCGAGTCTCTTGTGCCACAACCAATTTTCTTATTCTTTTCCAATAAAACAAGCTCCTTATAAAGTCTCTGAGAGCATGTATAGGTTTCCAGATCTCCTTGATCCAGTTGCTATCAATTTTCCACTGTTTGTTTTCTGATTTCACAACCCTACTTCTTAAAAACTACTTCATGACCTTTATCACAAATTTGACTTTCGCTCAAAAAGTTATGTTTCAAACCATCCACAAACAAGACTTCTTCTGACTTAATTTTTCCGTCACTCATTTTAACTGAACCTTTGCCAACTATCTTAGCTCCATCATTATTTACAAACTTTACTGAACCACCTTCATATTTTTGTAACTTCTCAAATTTATGTTTGTCACCTGTCATATGACTGGAGCATCCACTATCAAGTATCCATGGTACATATTTATTCTATGATTTAAATGTTGTTTGTACGATTAAGGATTCATTTTCTTCCTTAAGTCACTCTTTTTCTTTCCACTCCATTTTGATAGTAGTTTTGGGCTCTTGTTTTGCCTTTCCCTTATCACTATCTTGTGCATGTTTTTTGAGAAGTTTTCTATTTTGTCTCATCCTATTTGGTTGAAATTTTCTTCCCTAAAATTGATTTGATACAAATGAACTTCTACAGTTTCTTGCAATGTGCCCAAAATTATGATAGTTATAACATTCTACTGTATAATTCATCAGAGGAGAAAAAGCATTTCTATTGGTGAAATTCCTTGGTTTTACATTATATTTGTAGTCTGAGATTTTGTCCATAGCCATTGCATTTAAAACAAAAACCAGAAAAGGGATAATTGAACCTGGGTGATGGTCTTTGCCATGTTGTCGTAGGAGCCATAGGTCTTCTTCTTCTTTGATGTGTGACATTGATGAATCTATCATTGTCAATTCTCCTTTCGTGCCTGGCATTATTGCTTTCTTTTACATGAGACGTTTTTCCTTGATCAACCTATTTCTTATCTTCATTCTTTATGGATTCTACATTTTTGGCCTTTGATCCATTTGATGATTCTCCTTTGATGAAACCTAGACCAAATTTGATGCTTGCAAGCCTTTGGTCATTTATAATATTATCCAGCTTCATATAACTTTCTTCGTGTTTGTGATAGCAACTAATTTTGTGATTCATCTCTTCTATCTGCATTTGTAAACCAACATTCTCTTCTTCTAGTTTGTAGCAATAATCTATTTTCATGGTAATTTGTACTTCGAGATCTTCAAATATTTTCTTGTATTCTTTTTTCTGTACTTTCAGACTAGTTATGATTTCGTTTGCATCCTCAAGCTTTTTAAAAAAATTCTTATTCTTTTTCCTCTCTATTTTCCACTCTTCAAGTGTAGAGATCAACTCACCTTCTAGATCTACTTCAGCCTTAGGGTTTTCACCACATACTTTAGATTTCACTCCTTCCTTTTCTGATTTTACTTCTTCAAATGCCATGAAAAGAGCTTCACCTGTTTCCTCTTTAGAATCCTCACCGAAGCTGTCTTTTGTTGAACTGGCATTCCTGGAGATGAAACTTTTCTTCTTGAAGTTGCCTTTTCTGAAATTCGTTTTCTTCTTCCAGTCACTTCTTTCTTGGTGTGATCCTTCATCACTTTTTTCTTCTCATTAAGTGGAAATTTAGTCACAAAATGCCCAACGCCTCCACAGTTGAAAAATTTAAACGGTAGTTTTCCTCTGTATTTTCCTTTTCCTCTTTTTAGTTTTCTAACAAATTTTGCTTCCATTTCATCTGATGTCTCTTCTTCCTAGAAATCTTATTTTGCGTTTTTATTTTTAAGGGATTTAAAAGCCACTTCTCTATCTATGGGTTTAGATCTTCCTATCCTCATTTCATATGCACTCAAAGAACCATACATCTCATCTATACTAAAATAATTTAGATTTTTAGCTTCTTCTATCGTTGAGACTTTAGAATCAAACCTTTGAGGAAGAGATCTTAATACCTTTTTCATGATGGTAGAGTCTTCGATATCCTCACCGAGTCCTCTGATTGCATTAATGATTCCATTAACTCTCAGCATATATGCCTCAATGTTTTCATCATCATTCATCTTTAATGCTTCAAACTGAGCTCGATGTATCTGTAACTTGGCCTCCTTGATCTTATCGTCTCCTTCATGAATACTCATTTGTTTATCCCATATTTATTTTACCATTTTACAACACATGATATTTACTAGTTCATTGTCTGCTAATCCACACATGATAGCATTCTTTGCTTTTGAGTTATTTTCAAATAGTTTCTTTTCGTCAGCCTCTTTTGGAGGAGTGATGGGTATTGTGTATCCACTAACTACTGAATCCTAGATGTTGTATCCCAAAGCATAGAGATATGTCTGCATCCTGATTCTCTAGAATGCGTAATTAGATCCATCAAACAATGGTGCTTTGTTTGATGAGAAGCCTTCACCACCTGCCATTATGTTACTTCCAAGATCACCCTAGACGGTTAAGCTTGTACAAAAACTTAACTCTGATACCAATTTACTTTCTCTCTCCTATTTTAGTCACGAAAATGTGACATGTCGTGATATCGTGACACTTTTCAAACTTACTTTCTCTCTCCTATTTTAGTCGTGAAAATGCGACATGTCACGATATCGCGACACTTTTCAAACTTACTTTCTCTCTCCTATTTTAGTCACAAAAATACGACATGTCACAAAATCATGACACTCTTCTTACTTGTTCTCTTTCTTTGAACTTGTCATGAAATTGCAACACTTTTTCCTACTTTCTCTTTCTCTTCCAACATGTCACGAAATCGCGACAATTTTTCCTGCTTTTTCTCTCTTCCAACATGTCGCAAAATCATGACAATTTTTCCACTTGCCTTTTTCTCTTCCAACATGTCACGAAATCGTGATAGTTTTTTTTTCTTTTTCTCTCTTCCAACATGTCACAAAATCATGATAGTTTTTCCTGCTTTTTCTCTCTTCCAATATGTCTAGAAATCGTTACTGTTTTTCCTACTTTTTCTCTCTCTTCCAACATGTTGTGAAATCGTGACAATTTTTCTTGCTTTTTCTCTCTCTTCCAACATGTCGTGAAATCGTGATAGTTTTTCTTGCCTGTTGTATATGTCATGATATCATGACACTTTTCTTACTTATCTTTTTCTTTGATCTTTTGCATATGGGCCACTTCGCTCTTCTTGGAAAATCATTGTACATACTGTGAATAACCTTTGAACTTTTGTCTTCTACATCTGAATAGCTTTTGAACTTCCTGTCCACTGCATCAACAAATCTATCTAACTATGTTGACAACAATTACAATACTATTGTTGCACCTTGCTCAAAAGAATGCAATTAACTAACCAAAGGATTTGATCCAAGTTTAATCGTCTTGCTATCAAATGTGGACCAACATGTAGCTTCCTATAGACCTCATCGATGTCGATGAGTAGATGGCAGTGATGAAAATAAGGAGGACCAAGATAGACCCTCTCTAGCTCATATTCTTCATCACTATTATAATAGAATCCTTCATTAACCACCACTCCTGGAGGGTGATCCTCTAAATGAGGCCCCATGAATCTCATTTCTTGCATGTTGTCATCGCTATTCAAAAATATCAAATAATTATACCTCATGTATGACACTACCGAGAAAATTGGCTTGGTATCTTCCCCTGAATGATCACTGTTAGGAAGGATCTCTTCGATATCTTGTATCGATTCCATAGACAATATATGATGAACATACAAAGGATTTACATTAGCACCTTTGACTTCATCCTTAGATTCATCATATTTGGAGGAATCCTCGTCTACATCATAGCCTAGTCCACTCATATCGGAGGTGGACTCCGCTCCATATTCATTACAAATATTTCCTAACTCGATATTGCTTACAGTAGTGGGGTTGCACCCCTGCATGTCAATGTCATCCATTACACTATTGTTTTGGTGTCCTAGTTGAACTCTAGGATTCATTTATACCTCAGTCTACTCAAGGAGCCCTTCATGATGATCTTTGAGTGGCTCAATGGTGATGGCATATATCATAGGGTGATTCCTCCATAATTTAGAAGGATCTAGATGATATGGATTAAAATCCACATCGTCTGCCATGCTAAGGTATAGATGATCTAGGGATGCTATGAGTAAATCATCCTGCCCATGTATCTGTAACCCTAGAATGAATATATCAATGACTAACTGATAATGAGGTTCCAGTGGAGTCCTCCATCCTTGTTCAAAGAGACCATGGTCGTATCCATACCAGTGATATAGCTCAAAAATTCGCATGGCATATTCTAGATTAGACAAATAAGAAACTTTTACTATGAAATTTTCCTCGTCATCTTCATCCATGGGCTCTCATGTTGGAAGCTGATCTAGCCCCACATAGATGAAGTTAGTCTGGTTATGTGGCTCTCCCAATGGAACCATCGATCCAATTAGATAACGATGAGTGGAAGGTCTACCCATCTCTTACGCAGTCTTCAAAATTGGTTTGAAGGTCACATTTTGCATAAGGTACTCACCTAATATGGTATTAGTGAGATGTACCATCACCCGGTGCAGATGACCCTATTAAATATGCAAGTGAGGTAGGCTAAGGTGCCTCAAATTTATCTTAGTGTTCCTCAACTTCCATGGGAATGGGAACATCTTCAGTGATTGGTTCAGGCTCATGCTCTTCCTCTTTCTCACCCATCTTCACATTCAATTTTCTATCATCTCGATGCATGATTGATGTCGATGGTTTCAAGGAAGTAGAAGTGGTATGATCCAATCTGTGTGACACAGATGGCATTGGTTTAGCTTGCACTACCACTTTGCCTCTTGGTTTTCTTATTTGTGATAATGGCCGAACATCTAGGTTCATTGAGAGGATTATGAAACCCCTAGGCAAATATGCTGGGTTCACAAACTTAAATGGCTTCTCATCTGAATCCACTACATGAACCAATCCCTCTTGAATATATTTCATGCACTAATGCAGTATCGAGGGGACGCAACACATTTCATGAATCCAAGGCCTATCGAGTAAAATTTTGTACTGCATGGCCTCTTCTATCATGTGACACATTATTGAAATGGTATTCAAACCTACCTGTATGAGTAGGATAATTGTGTCGATAGTAGAATATAGTGTGTCATTAAACACTCTAAATGTAAATGTAGTTGGCACAATGTGTGATTTAGGTAGCTTCAAATGACTCGGTGTCTTGGTCGTTATTATGTTGATCGATGAGCCAGTATCGATCAAGACCCTTTTAAATGACATGTGATTCACACACACGATTATATGCAATGATGAGTTAGCCATAGTTGTAGAAATTGTTCTTATCTCATGATTGTAAAATTGGATCATCGGTTCTTGACACTATTGTACATGTCCCACAAAATTTGTGAATGTTTGTGCATCCTGGGCCTATACTTTGATGGACCTCAAAATATCCATGAGAGTCTCCCTGTACCTTGGATACTGCTAAATTAATTCATATATTGATGAATTCGTAGGAGTTATCTGCAAGTTTTGGACTAACCTGCCTCTTAAAGTCACCATCGATCTTGTTGGTGGGCCTGGAATATTCTATGTCAACTGTTGATTTGGCGTGGCTTGTATCTGAATAGGAACACGACATTGATTTTTTTATTCGTATCTCCCATGCCTAGTAACAACATTGACCATGCCTATGAACCCCTGTGTAGGTGGTTCGACTCGCACCTAGTTAACTTGACCAACGTTATTTTGAGGTGCCTCATGATTCAATAAGGGTTTCTTATAAATCCCCATATTTTGATTTTCTACCACCTGCAGGTTGTAAGGCACTACAAGCTCACCCTTGACGATTATATTTTGCACTAGGTGTTTGAAATACCAACACACCTCGATGTCATGACCTTTCATTCTATGAAAGATGTAAAATAGATCGTATTGAAACCCCTTTGGTTTGGGTTGATTGAGGTCTATCATCTTGACTTTGGGCAATATGATTGCCTTGGCCTCACATAACTGATGGGATATTTTTTTCAGTGATTTCGTCAATGGTGTGAACTAGTTGTTGAGTTTTAATTTGTCATATTACAAATAATAACACGCAACTTAGAGTCTCGAACGAAAGACTCTTTCTTGCAAAGAAATAATTTATTTTATTTTCCTTCCTTTTATTATTTCTCCAAGTTTCTTTGTGAAACAGCTTTTACGTATATAAAACGAATTTCAATTTAATACATGCAACTGATATATCCCAGAATAACTCAAATCCTGCAAATAGCTGTTAACAAGGGGCCTTTGTTGATTCTCAATGAAATTTATAATCTTGACTTGTTTGATTAATCAAAAATAAACAAAACTCCTTTTGATGTTCTAATATTCACAATTTATTCTAAGGTTAACCTGTTCGTTTTATCTCCATTCAATAGTTCTATTATTTCAGTGTTAGTCTCTGACATGAAATTAAACATATCAAGGAATAAAACAGAAACTATTATTTTGAATCAGCTAGAAAATAATGAAGGATATTAAAATGGTTCACGATCTCCTCCCTGCAAAATCCCAAGTTAAGAGATGAAATCCCCAAAACAACCCAACCTATCAGATCTGTACTAACACACAATCTGATCAGATCAGATGCAAGACTCTAAGGAAAAGAATATAACTGCATCATTCTACCATTCACCTATCGTAACCCATCCCATGGCGTAAACAAAATAGATACAAGACAAAATGATGCAACTGAAAGATTGACAGTAAAACAATAGTTTTGGCTTCGATCTCCTTTTGATTTTACACACAAAGGTCTTGTTACCAAAGAAAAATCCTTTATTTCAATAAGTAATGCTTTTTTTTGTTACAGTCTCCAGCCCCGTATCCATATACATTTTTGCTATTTAACCTTTTTGTCACGCGTTCTCGGCTACTCCATGATGCTTCGTTTCGACTCCCGGGACCCTTCGCTTCAATTCCCGCCTTTTGGTATTCTAACCCTTGCGTGCAATTGTAATGCTCGATCTCTGCGACCAGTAACTGTTGTTATGAAACGTTACTCTGGTTCTGTCATTTCTGCCACGTGTCCTGCGTCTCCTGCACCTTTCATAATGCCTTCCTACGAAAATCCTGACAAAATTTGCATTTGGCCTCTTCTGTTTCCTAGTCGCGATAACGCGACATGTCACGAAATCATGACATGTCGTGATATCGCGACATGTTCTTGGTCCGTACGTCCGCAGTAGCTCGTTGTAGTGATATCGCTACCAAATTTTCTTTGCCTTCTTTTCAAAAAGTGGTAGCGATATCGCTACCACTTTGGTTCCGAGCCTTCCTTTCAAAAAGTGGTAGCGATATCACTACCACTTTGGTTTCAAGCCTTCCTTTCAAAAAGTGGTAGCGATATCACTACCACTTTGGTTCCGAGCCTTCCTTCGATGAAGTGGTAGTGATATCGCTACCACTTTGGTTTCGAGCCTTCCTTCGATGAAGTGGTAGCGATATCGCTACCACTATGGTCTCGAGCCTTTGCTTCACGAAGTGGTAGCGATTCGCTACCACTTTTCCTTCGAGCCTCCGCTTCACGAAGTGGTAGTGATTCGCTACCACTTTTCCTTTGAGCCTCCGCTTCATGAAGTGGTAGCGATTCGCTACCACTTTTCCTTCGAGCTTTCGCGTCACAAAGTGGTAGCGATTCACTACCACCTTTCTTTCGAGCCTCCGCTTCACGAAGTGGTAGCGATTTGCTACCACCTTTCTTTCGAGCCTCCGCTTCACGAAGTGGTAGCGATTCGCTACCACTTTCAACCTTGTGCTTCCTCTCGGCAACTCATAGCGATGGAGAGACAGGTCGTGATTTTGTGACATGTCGCGATATCACAACATGTCGTGATTTCACGACCCTTTCAACACTTAGGCATTTTTCTTCTTTTCTTCATTTTTAGCATCCGGGTCTTTGAGATCTTCCCTAAAACCTGCAAAAACAAAGGTGGGTCCCCACTTCTAGGGTGTGTTGTGGATGAACCACAACAAATGGTGACTCTGCTATCAAATGCTCTTGAGCATTTTAGTAAGAACCCAACCTAACACAAATCACAAATTTGAAAACATGGGTTAGCCCATAATCAATATAACTAATGCCCAAAATCAGAAGTACATGAATTATCAGAATCATCAAGTACTAGCTCGGTGTGTGCAATGAATTCTTTTCCTTATCATTTGAATTTGATCCACATTCCATCATCAATTTTGCATGAATGCATATGCGAAATTGTGAATGATTTGTGTATCCTACTGAATATGCCATGAGAAAATGTATAGTCACTCTTGTAGTATTATGTGCAAACATTCAAGACTACCAAACCCTCTTAGGATCCACTAGTGAATGGTTCATTATATCCCAAAGTTGGTTATGAGTCCCTACTATCTTGAACCCATGTGCAAGTGGATGTGAAATCAGAACTTTGGGGAATCAGACTCCCAACCAACCGAGATGAGAGTTTAACCCTATCCTTACTATTCTAATTTAGAATTCTTTACCTCACTTTGATCAAAATAACTAAACCAATTATGGAAGAAATGGTCATGCTAGTCTAACCCTCTAGACAATCAGTGGTCTTATTTTTTAGGCAAGACATGATGCCATGCATGGGCCTATCTAACCCCATAATCCAAAACTTATCTTCATTTCTTTGGACCTTTGGGATGACTACCCATCCCTTGTAGAGGACAAGTAGTACGATCCTTACAATCCAATATAAGGATGAGATGGGAAAAATTTATTTATTTTACTTCTTGGACCTTGGGGATGACTACCCATCCTGGTTAGGGACAAATAGTATGATCCTTACAACCCAAGATTTTAAATGTAAATGGAAAATATTAATCTTGTTACTTAGACCTTGGGGATGACTACCCATCCTTTGTAGAGGACAAATAGTATGATCCTTACAATCTAAGACTTAATACGAAATGAAACATAAGAGCTTTGGGGAATCAGATTCTCAACCAACCGAGATGAGAATTTATGCCCTATCCTTACTACTCCATGTGGGTCCAATCAAAGCTTTGGGGAATTAGATTCTCAACCAACCGAGATGAGAATTTAACCCTATCCTTACTACTCTGATTTTAGGCTTTAAGCTCTATGGAAGTGGTGAAAACCACTATTTTTAGGATCATGTTGCATAATAGGATAGACATGAAAACCATTTTCGCCCAACCTTTTCCTCCAAGTTAGGTTTTGATCATTTTTCTCAAGATCCCTTTTAATGTATGAAACGTGCTTGGTCCTAGATACTTCAAGACTCAGTTTCCAACCTTAGGATTTACTTAAATTTATGTTATAACATAACCCTAAGAGGATTCAACATACTCAAATGAATTGCACCTAAGATGCATATGCCACTATGGTGAAATGTATGAAAAGTGAGATGAACATGAATGCATTATTTCTTGAATTGCAAATGAGATGATTTGTCATGCAAAACTGACTTTTTCATGCATCACAATATTCAAATGATCTAAATTAACTGTTTGTATTACATGTGGAGCTTTTACAACATGATTCCAATGTTTCATATTCTCCCAATCTTAGGCATGTGTTCAACATCAAGTTTTTATTCCCATTTTTTTTTCCTTTTTTTTTTAAGGCAATGAAAAGGAAATCAAAGGAACACCACCGCCTAAATTTCCAACCTACACACAAACGCAAAAACCCAACATTAATACAATAAAAACCTAAAACAAAAATGAATACATACTAACATATCAAATCTGCACATCAAAAAACTAAATTACAGCATTGACACAAAACTAGATATCTCCTGAAACACACACTTAAGTATCAAATCTGCACACAAAGAAACAGATCACAACATTAATACAAAGCTTAGACATGTCAAAATAAAAAAAATAATACACACCTAAACATGAAAAATGAAAGCAAGAAATTATAGCGTTATTACATATAATACAAAGCCCAACTACCTCATGCTTGAAAGTAATGCTTCAAGTGCAACCCATTGATAGGTAGTGCCAAATCCTTTCCATACAAGGTTTTTAGTCTAAAACTATTTTCCCCTAGGATCTCTGAAATCTGTAGGGACCTAACCAAAGGTAATCAAATTTATCATGTTCCCCCTTCTTCTCATGTCTTTTGTCCCATAACAGCACTAAATCTAAAATTTTAAATGCCTTGGCCTTAGACCTTTTGTCAAACCATCTTTTTACAATGTCTTGGTGTTTACTAAAATGAAGCATAGCTTCATCCATTTTTTCATCCAAGCGCATTAATTGCGTTAGTCTAGACTCAAGTTTATCGTTAGTTCCAAAATAATATTTCATGAAGTGCAGCATTTGTAATCTGAGATTTGCAGGAAAAATGGGATCTTGTCCATAAACCAGATGGTAAGGATATGTCCCTATTGCTTCTTTGACTCTGATTCTGTCAGCCCAAAGGGCCAACTTAAGCTTATTGTGCCAGTCCTGCGGATTCCTTTCCAATAATTTTTTTATGACAGTCAACAGATTCTTATTGGATGACTCGGCCAATCCGTTACCTTGCGGGTAATAATTGGAGGAGAACTTTAAACTTACGTTGTTATCAAATGCCCAATTAGCAAACTCCAGAGAGGAAAATGCCAAACCATTATCACTTACGATGGAGTTAGGCATCCCGAATCTAGTGACAATGTTATCTTCTAAAAATTTAATGACCACCTCTACAGTAGCATTCTTTGTGGGGATAGCTTTGGTCCATCTCGTGCAATAGTCCGTAGCCATCAGAATATATTTGTGAGCATCGGAGGAATTGGGGCTGATAATCCCAATAAAATCCAGGCCCCATTGTGCGAAAGGTCTGGACTCGATTACGAACTATAAAGGCATGGAAGCGTTTCTATCTCTATTGGCTACAGTTTGACATATGTGACATGACCTCACATGAGAATGGGCATCCTTGAATAGTTGAGGCCAATAATAACCGGCTCTGAGGATTTGATGGGCTGTGGCATTAGAAGACCCATGCCCTGTCCCATGTTTACCATGAAACTCTTCGAGTATTCGCACTGCCTCCTCTTGATCAACGCAATGAAGGTAAATACCTTCATGGTTCTTTTTGTATAATGTGCCAGATCTAACTAGAAAATTAGCAGCCTCCAAATGCAAGGCTCTGCATTGAGTAGCATTCAAAAATGATGGACACCTACCATTTAGTAGATAGTACACCACATCTGCATACCACTCCTCCTTAGTTACATCAGTGACTTCATAATGTTGACAAGGAATTGCGAGATCCTGTTCTGCGATTGCCTTAGCTAACCCTTGTCCTAGCACTATCTTCATCGATTGAATCTCCAGATCAAATTCTTGCAAAGTTGAAACCCACTTACCACGCTTCTCACCTAATTCATTCTGAATGAACATGGCTTTGATAGCAGGATCTAGGACGATAGCAAAGACCCTACTGTGGACTATGTAGTGCCTGAATTTTTTTACAGTCTTAACCAGCGCATACATTTGCTTGTCTAGGGTAGAATATCTCAGTTTCGCATCTTTGAGAGGACTACTTAGGAAAGCAATGGGATTTTCAATGCTGCCTTCACTCTTCTGAGTTAAAACACTCGCAAAGGAGTGATCTGAAGCAAATGTGTAGATATAGAAAGGCTTCGTATAATTGGGACTCACCAAAACCGGGGCTTTAGAAATCGCATCCTTGATATTATCAAAATCCTCTATCCTTTCATCTGTCCAAATTATCTGGGCCTCCTTATTTAGCATGTCGTTCAAAGGTCTTGCTATCTCTGCAAAATCTGCGATAAATTTTCTAACAAAATTGATCTTTCCGAAAAATGATCTCAACCCCTTCTTGCTATTGGGATGAGGAATTTGCTGTATGGCTTCTATTCTCTCAGGGTCAATGGAAATTCCATCCTTAGATATTATATGCCCCAACAGTTTTCCTTCTGTTACCCTGAAGATGCACTTCTTTGGGTTGAGAGATATACCATGTTCCCTGCATCTTTGAAAGACTTTCTTAAGATCCCTGACATGGTTTTCTCTGTTCTTAGAAAATATAGGAATGTCATCGACGTAAACAATGATGCACTTACCAATAAGCCCTTTAAAAGCAAAATCCATAGCTCGCTGGAAAGTGGCACCTGCGTTCAATAGTCCGAAGGGCATTCTCCTGTATGCAAAGGTGCCCCATTTTGTCGTAAAAGCAGTCTTCATCCTATCACTAGGATGGATAAGGATCTGATTATATCTTGAATAACCCTCCAGGAATGACATCATCTCCGACCCGTTTACATTTTGGAGTATTTCATCGATGGTGGGTAACGGGTAGTTGTCCTTTTGGGATGCCTTATTGAGATTTCTGAAATCAATGCACAACCTTATTTCTCCACTCTTTTTCCTCACAGGGACTAGGTTAGCAACCCACATGGAATGCCTAACGGGAAATATGATCTTAGCTTCTAACAGTCACTTCACCTCTTTCTCTATCAAGGGTTCTAATAATGGATTAACTCGCCTTTGTCTTTTCCTGAAGGGCTTGGACTCTGGCTTCAGTGGAATCATGTGCATTATGACATTTTGATCATAGGTTTTCAACTCCTTATAACTCCAAGCAATGCAATCTATGTATTCTTTTAATGCATTTGCTATGGAATCCTTCTCCTTCTTGGTACATGCTTTTGCTATGAATACCTCCCGGGGATTTTTTGCACTTCCAATGTTAACCAAATCACAGGCCTCTCCAGGAGATGGAACCCTTTTACCTTTTCTTTGTTTGCATCCGATATCAAAGATTTTTTCTAATGAAGTTATCTCATCAGGCATCCTGTTGTTTTTTACAGGATTTTTATCTTTCAAAACTACCTCCTCTACGTCCCTTTCTTCTTCATCTATGTACTGCTTTTCAAATATACCAGAATTAGTGACAAAATGAAATATGTGGCTATCACTATCAAATACTTGGAAGTTCGTAACATTATCTAGTATCGAGGGACAAGGGACCAACTCTATAAAGAACTTCTTGCATTTCTTATGGTCCACTGGCTTCAACATACTCGCTGCTACTGCTAGGGATTCTACCAGATGATTGCCATTTCTCGAGATCAGAGAAATGTTAAAGGCATCAAACTCATCTATTAAATCTCTGACCCTAGTTTGGTAAAGCCTGAGCCGCCTGTCCTTCCATATGTATTGTCCCCTCACTTGTTTCACCACCAGTTCCGAATCACCAAGGACTTTGATATATTTAATTTTCTTCCAAATGGCCAGCTGTAGTCCAAGAATCAAAGCCTCATATTCTACCATATTTTTGGTGGCAGGGAACTGTAGTCTGTATGCAGCGAATATAGGCTCCTGGTTCGAGCATGACAATTCAACACCGGCTCCTGCTCCTTGTCTGGACCTGGATCCATCAAATCTCAAGGTCCAAATGTCTTGATGTCCTTCAGTAAATTTGTGCCCCATCCTCTCATCATGGGTATTTTTGAGTGCTTCTATGTCCAAACAGTATGCTCCCAACTCAGCTTCAATGTACTGGATCTCGTTTGGCTTGTTGTAATCTGTGATCATCTCTTTGAGTCGGGGTTCACTGTCAATTTAAATTTGATTGGCCACTCCCCTCCAAGGTAGCCACATGTGTGAAGAGTCTGTCACAATGTAACCGTTTAGGTTCTTACTCCAATCTCTTCCCAATACCATGCCATATTTGATAGGAATTTTGAGCACCAATATGTCTATGCGCTATTGAACTCTGGGTTCTGAATTGACTTGAATATGCACATCACCCAGCTCTCCTACTACCTCCATGGTTGACCTGTCCAACTGCACCACCCTGCTCCTAGAAGGCTTTGGTGTAAGTCCCAATCTTTTACAGATTTCTAAGGGCATGATAGTAGCCGAGGCCCCTGAGTCTATTAAACAATTATGCAAGTTTTTACTCGCAATTCTAATGGTTACCAAAAAGGGAGGTATATCTCGTTTTTCTTTTTGTACAACCACTCGGGACTCAACACTTTTAGCTTCATGAACTTGTGCGGATGGATTTAATCCTTTTGGTGAACTCACTTCTTGGCCTAATAATCGGGCCATGTCATACATCGATACATTGGCCCTATTCTTCTTCATATCTTCCACCAAATCGTAAGTGAGCTTTTCTGGATTTGGCAAGTTTTGCATCATCTTAGACTTTTCGACCTTCGATGGAGGAGGGGGATTGACATCTCCTTTAGGGTCAGGAGGGAGTAATTGATTATTAGGAGGAACAGAGGAAGTTTTGGGCTCTTTAGAACTCCTAGTGTAATATTTGTGATTTGCTTTCCCAAAACATTTGTTTGCATGAACTTCCAAAGCTTCTTCATCTTCGCTTCCAAAAAATTCTACATCCTCCTCTTCTTCACTTTCATGGGAATGTATGACCTCTGTTAGCATAGACTCCAATTTCACGTGGCCACAGTGCGGGCAATCATTATCACAAGATCCTGCATCTCCACAGTCTTTCGAAATGTCTACCTGGTTGGCAACAGGATTGGGTACCCGCCCGTTGTTAGGCTGCGTGTTATACATTCCTTTTCCTCTATGATTGTGAGGTCGGTTATGGCCCATGGCCTGATCAACTTTTTTATTGACATTCCCCACTGTTACTAACACCTTGGCCAACATTTCTTTCATATTTTCTATGGCTGCTTCGGACCCTTGTGGTTGAGGCACTGCAATTGTAGGTCCAACTGTGTTGGCTACATTAGCCACCTCTAGACTGGGTACAATGGCTTGGGTTTGGGCAGGTGGATTCCATCCTGGATTCCCATTTTGAATGGCTTGAGTTTGGACAGGTGGATTCCATCCTGGATTCACACTTTGAATGGGAGTGATTGTTGGATAAGTCACTGAGCTTGGCGTGTTAATTGGAGTAAACCTCAACATGGTCAACAGATTATTGCCCATACCAAACCCATGCAAACCCATCGAGTTATTTTGAATCAAATTCTGTGTTTGAACAGTGGCATTCGGATAACCTGACAATGGCGTAACTTGGGTGGGTGTTTGGAAGTTGTTCAACATCGGAGCTCGTGGTGCTACTACCTGGTTCATCATGGCAAATTGGTCAGTATGGGCCATATTGTCCCATCCCGAGTCAATTGAGACAATCCTGCGCCTGGCAGGTTCATCTATTGTTCGAGAGTCATTGTTTCTGCATAATCCAAAGGAAGGGTTGTAACCTGAGGGTTCCTTCTAGTCAACAAATATGTTAAAGGATCTAAGGCTCCGAAGTATAGCTGCAAGGCAATTGCAGGGTCTACCGCAAAGTGACGAGTCACATTCGTATATAGCTTTTGAAATCTCTGATTGAACATTCGAATGGGCTCATTGGTTTGTCTTTTGCAAGATACAAAGAAATTGTATGTCATGGAGGGATCTACTAACTGTCTGAATTGCCCTATGAGAAATAATTTATTTTATTTTCCTTCCTTTTATTATTTCTCCAAGTTTCATTGTGAAATAGCTTTTACGTATATAAAACGAATTTCAATTTAATACATGCAACTGATATATCCCAGAATAACTCAAATCCTACAGATAGCTGTTAACAAGGGGCCTTTGTTGATTCTCAATGAACTTTATAATCTTGACTTGTTTGATTAATCAAAAATAAACAAAACTCCTTTTGATGTTCTAATATTCACAATTTATTCTAAGGTTAACATGTTCGTTTTATCTCCATTCAATAGTTCTGTTATTTCAGTGTTAGTCTCTGACATGAAATTAAACATATCAAGGAATAAAACAAAAACTGTTATTTTGAATCAATTGGAAAATAATGAAGGATATTAAAATGGTTCACGATCTCCTCCCTGCAAAATCCCAAGTTAAGAGATGAAATCCCCAAAACAACCCAACCGATCAGATCTGTACTAACACACAATCTGATCAGATCAGATGCAAGACTCTAAGGAAAAGAATATAACTGCATCATTCTACCATTCACCTATCGTAACCCATCCCATGGCGTAAACGAAATAGATACAAGACAAAATGATGCAACGAAAATATTGACAGTAAAACAATAGTTTTGGCTTCGATCTCCTTTTGATTTTACATACAAAAGTCGTGTTACCAAAGAAAAATCCTTTATTTCAATAAGTAATGCTTTTTTTTGTTACAGTCTCCAGCCCCGTATCCATCTACATTTCTACTATTTAACTTTTCTGTCGCACGTTCTCGACTGCTCCATGACGCTTCGTTTTGACTCTCGGGACCCTTCGCTTCAATTCTCACCTTTTGGTATTCTAACCCTTGCGTGCAATCGTAACGCTCGATCTCTACGGCCAGTAACTGTTGTTATGAAACGTTACTCTGGTTTTGTCATTTTTGCCACGTGTCCTGCGTCTCCTGCACCTTTCGTAACGCATTCCCACGGAAATCCTGACAGAATTTGCATTTGGCGTCTTCTGTTTCCTATCCGCGATAACGCGACATGTCACAAAATCATGACATGTCGCGATATCATGAAATGTTCTTGGTCCGTACGTCCACAGTAGCTCATTGTAGCAATATCGCTACCGACTTTGCTTTGCCTTCTTTTCAAAAAGTGGTAGCGATATTGCTACCACTTTGGTTTCGAGCCTTCCTTTCAAAAAGTGGTAGCGATATCGCTACCACTTTGGTTTTGAGCCTTCCTTTCAAAAAGTGGTAGCGATATCGCTACCACTTTGGTTTCGAGCCTTCCTTCGATGAAGTGGTAGCGATATCGCTACCACTTTGGTTCCGAGCCTTCCTTCGATGAAGTGGTAGCGATATCACTACCACTATGGTCTCGAGCCTTTGCTTCACGAAGTGGTAGTGATTCGCTACCACTTTTCCTTCGAGCCTCCGCTTCACGAAGTGGTAGCGATTCGCTACCACTTTTCCTTCGAGCCTCCACTTCACGAAGTGGTAGCGATTCGCTACCACTTTTCCTTCGAGCCTCCACTTCACGAAGTGGTAGTGATTCGCTACCACCTTTATTTTGAGCCTCCACTTCATGAAGTGGTAGTGATTCGCTACCACTTTTCTTTCGAGCCTCCACTTCACGAAGTGGTAGCGATTCGCTACCACTTTCAACCTTGTGCTTCCTCTCGACAACTCATAGCGATGGAGAGACAGGTCGCGATTTCGTGACCCTTTCAACACTTAGGAATTTTTCTTCTTTTCTTCATTTTTAGCATCTGGGTCTTTGAGATCTTCTATAAAACCTGCAAAAACAAAGGTGGGTCCCCACTTCTGGGGTGTGTTGTGGATGAACCACAACACTAGTGATGTGGGTGTTGCTCTTTTTCTTGCTCTTGTATTTGTTGCGCATGTCATACTACGTAGGGGGAAGTTGGGTCTAATAGTTCTACTTTTGCTACCCCTTTTGCTCCCATTGGATATTCAATACCACTTTATTTACATGGGCCTACTTGCCCTTTTGCTTTGTAGTACTCTTCTTTTGTCCCTGTCTCTTTTTTTTGAGCTTCAAGTTGCCTTCCTGCAACTTGATAGCCTCAATCACCTTGGCTTGCGTCAAAGCCTCTTCAAATGTAGGATATTATTGTAGTTGCAACGGTAACAAGATGTGCTTGGCACAACTCTTCATAAACATCTAAGTTAATTCTATGGCAGGAATGCGGAATGGCAACTTCACCATTAATCTCCTCCATCTCTTTTCTTATTGTTCTATCGGTTCATCATTGCACTGAGCTAGCATAGCCAGATCAGAGATATTGGCCTATTTATTGATGCCAAAGGAATACCATTAAAGAAAGGCATCAACTAACTGCTCAAAACTTGTTATAATTTGTTTCTTTAGCTGATTAAACCACTCTTGGGTAGGTCCTAAAAGTGTCATGATGAACGTGCACAACAATAATGCATCGTTGCTTGCTATTTGAAAACAAGCATCCAAAAATCTCGTCACATGTTCTTGTGCATCTTCATAACCCTTGAACTTATCTAACCTGGGCATATCAAAATGCTTAGGGTAAGCCATAGTAGGAACCAAAGGATCCAAAGGCTCGTTATAGATTTTTCTCAATGTTGTCTTTTGAATAGTTGTGCCTTGTCTCTCAATGGCTTTAATTTTCTTGGCTAAGGCTATATAGGCCTCTGAAGACAAAAATTCCTCCTCCCTAAGTTGACATGTAGGTGGCTTAGGAGGTACTATATTCCTTTTGAGATATGAAGGTATTTTTTCTTCCCCCTCCTTAGCTTAGGACCTTTCAAGATATTTTTGCTCATATCCATCCCCCACTGCTGCTTCATGTTGTCTCTACCTTTGATTGTTGAGCGGTGGTAGCTGCTCCCTCTGTTTGGCACTAACATGAGTACAAGCATCTCTATGCTCTTGATGCATGTTGACTTGTGAAAAATCCTTCCTATGCATATGCTCTTGATGCTCATCTTGATGATATGGGCTATCCCTAGCTATTTGATCCTCCTGCTCCATGCATTTCTTTTGGGTAAGGATACGCTCCTCGTTCATGCATTGCTAATATAACCTTTGTCTTATGAGCCTTTGTGCTTGAAGATTTTCATCTTCGATATGTTGTCTCTCTAGGTGAGTGTCCTCCAATTGGTCTTAGAGGAGTTGATGTTTTTGATCTAATGTCAGTCAATGTGATATATCGATATGGTCAGCCATGGGAGACATTTGATATCCTTGCTCTGTACGAGTGACCTTGTGGGTTGTGTACCCATAAGACTAATATGTTGTACCTTTGCCTCTATTTCTAAAAATAGAATTGGCCTCCTATTGTTTCCTATATTATGACCCACCATGTGCAGATAGTAGGTGTGTGATGTGAGGGCACTTAGAATCCTCCCCATGTTCTTTAGTAGTGTAGACGACACTCACACTATGCTCACTCAGGGCTCGAATGGGTGGAGCAAAAGGCTTATAACCTAGCTACTCTAGAACACTACCTAGAACTTCTAGCTACCTATACCACCATCTTTCATGCAACGGTGTACCATTATCTCCCACCTTTGATATGTCAATGGTGATATTACATGGTAGACCATGCATGGGAGTATGGTTAGTTCTATGCTTGGTAGCGAGCCTATCTACCTACCCTTGAATGGGTCAGTCTCTAGTCCTTCTATACTTAGAAGGTGAAGCCATAGATCCTCTAGTGGACTTAGTATGTAGGGGAACCAATATGGTCCCCTGCATAATAAACTCTTTAGCCTATCCCATGGATGCATGTGCATTGTAGTCTCGATAATGGATCTCAAGTGGAACACCCTCGTGCTAGAAGGTTTCGTATTCTAATCTATGCCTAGAGGAGTGTAATGAAGCTCCTCTATTTGGGGTTTGCTCTACTGGATCCCCTCATGTCAAATTATCTCCTCAGATGCTAGCCAAACGATGTTCGATTTGCTCATGTGGTTGAGGATTCGACACGTATTATTGTGAATTGCTTAGGGGTTGGTCATCAGTGTTGGATTTGGATCTTTTTTGACCACCCCATGTGTCCACCATTGTGTACCTAGAGTTTGAATGTATTATTATTAAGAAAATAAGGTATACAATAATGATTATTTCATTTTAATTTTTAAAAGTGAGTCCTAAACTATTTGATGTGTTTTCAATATGTGTTGTATCAGTGTAGAAAATATCATCATATTTTGCAAGACTTGTTGGATTTTATTCTTGGTTTAATGAATTTCACATGTACGCTCATATCTCGACAACTTGGCTATGAACTCCAAGTCACGCAAATCCCCCATGTGTGGTAATGAAGCCCACACCCATACAAGCAGCATAGGTCCTCCCATATCCTCACCCGTTTTCCCCCAGTCAGTTTTATACCCTTCAAAGATAATACATGCAAATTTTCTAGGGTACAAAAGGTTCTTGGATTTGATATTGGTCTATATATGAAGGGTTCATTGGATTTGGGCCAATTTATGGAAGTTACACCCATCGTCATTGAATCCTACTAGTGGTTGGATGTCAATCCCAACTAACTAGCGTTTAAGTGCTTCGTGGTGTGTGTTGTTCCTTTTAATGTACATAAAATAAATGCATCATATAGCACACATGCTCATTTTATAAATTCTATGTATATGAAAGACATTTCAAACTCAAAAAATGCAAGCTACTCTAGATGCTCTTTAATACTATGCACATTATAATGCTAACTAGCCACTAATCGGGCCTCACACATGCAAACCATCAACACATATCTATCAAGCATGATGTAGCCTAGGGCAGACTACAATCAAAGGTCCGTTGTTCCCAATAGTGCATTTCTAGTGAAATAAAAGTATGAAAGCAAACTATGATAATTGATTTACCATTTTTTTTAGTTATTTTCCTAATTTGCATTCAAAATAGACCTACTGTAAAAATACAGAGAACAAAAAAATTACAGAGGTCTAGAAATAGGACCTACCTCATGTCCTGCATTATCTGCAATTCTAAAATTGGTTTTCTGTGTTTTCAATAGAAAACTACATGTATGACCTACGATTCTTACTATAAACCTGTTAGCGTACTGTTACTATTCTTTTTTGTATTTCATTATTTGGCAGGTAGATTGTTACACTGTTACGCTGTTACAACTATTCAGTTTACGCCGGTGACTATTCCTGGCATTGTAACCTGTATTTAAGCTCTACAAAATAATACAATTCTAGTTCATGATTTTCTCATGGCATCAGAGCCAGCTAGGGACTTTTTTTGCAGGGAGGCGTGAAGGGAAAGGCTAGAGGTTGCTGCGTTTTTTAGCTGGGAGAAGGCTGCTGCGTTCTTTTTCTGAGTGCGAATAATTTTTTAATCACGCAATCGTGATTAATTGTTATTAAAAAAAAAAAAAAAAAACGCAGTGCACGCAGCACTGCATGCGCCCAAATTCTGGATGCAGTGTCGCGTGCGTGCGCCAGGCAGTGCTGCTGGACGCAGCGCACAAGCTGCGTAGACGCACAGCCAGACGTCCGCTACTGCAGACATCGAAGCGGAGGCGTCCATCCTACGCAGGACTACGAACGTCCGTAGATGTCGAAGGGGAGGCGTCCAGCAAGGGGACGTCTCGGGATGTGCCCTCCCCTCCCCCTGTCCGTGCAAGGGAGACATCCACTGTGTGCAGACATGAAGGTGGGAAGGGATCCCCCCCCCATTGGTGGTTGCACGATGCGCAATCTGCGTGCATGCGCTCCCCAACGTTTCCCCCCCCCCGCGTTGGAGGTTGCATGAGCACGCTCCCAATGCACCCCCCCCGTTGGAGGACGTGAACACAGCGCGTATCGTGCTGCGGTGTCCCCCCCCATCCCATCGGAAAAGCCGACGTAAAAAAAAAAAGGAAAAAAAAACAAACGGACGCAGCGGAGGAAAAACAGAGAACCTGCGGAACGCAGCGTCCAAGCGCGCGACCAGAGAACCGGAGAAGCAGCAGGGGTTGAAAAAGGAGGGCTCAACTGATCCTTCCGGATCAGCCCGCTAGCTCACTTGGCAGTGAGCTGTGCGGTAAGGCTCAGGGAGCCAGCAGGTCGGGGGTTCAAATCCCGCCTATTCCCCCCCAAAGGTATAATTTTTTTTTTCAAAGGTTTTATAATAATTATTTTTTTTAGTTAAAATTTTTAATTTTAATTTATTTTTTTATAGTTTTTTAAAACTTTATAAATTAAAATTTAATTTTTAATTTATTTTTCATAATTTTTTTAAAACTATATAAATTAAAATTATTTATTTTAACTTTAAATAAATAATAATTATTAAAATGCTTTGTTAAATAAAAAAATTTTAAGGGGGGGATATTTTTTTTCAAAAAATCAAAGGGGGAATGTGAGTAATTTTTTGAAAAATAGCAATTTGGCGAATTGTAAAAGGTGCATTTTCGGCTGTGACCGACACCTTGTGGGTTATTCCTGTGGGCATTTTTTTTTTTTGTATGATGCATATTTCATTTTTGCACTATAACATTAAAAATTAAAATCAAAACACTCCCTAAGTCCCCGAAATAATTAAAACCCATCGGTGCAATTTATTGCACTGCAGCGTTCGGTATTTGTGATACCTCTGGCCAGCACTTATAGGTAAAGTTGTTGTGATTTGGCTACTGTATCCGCCGCCTAATATAGCTACTACAACGACATCTGAGCTTGTTCTCTATAAATCGTCGGGGAGAGATAAGTTAGCCATTTTTGCATTTTTTTACTCCATCCACTACCCTTTATCGCACTTGTGTTTAGGCGTAAATCTTGATGAAGTATTCTTCATAGTTTTTAGGGGAAGTTACGCCCCACGCATGAGAAGAATATTCTATGGTAGGTGCCATCAACAAGGCGATTCCCTTTCAGTACCACTTATGTTCCACGTATCGTATGATCTCTAAAACTCACCTATAGTCTCCCTCACGTAAGGGCGGGTGATTTTTGTTGATCTTTCTAAATACCTATAGTTTCCCTCACGTAAGGGCGGGTATTTTGTACAGTATAACGGCCTAGCAAAAGGTATATCGAAAGGGGGACCAATTGGTGATATAAGGAACCTTCACTATGGCCGTTGTTGCAAAGTTGATGACTGATCCACATCAGTTACTGAAAGGTCCAAATTATACACCATGGAAACATAAGATGAAGGCAATTCTCCAAATGGAAGATTTATGGGATATTGTTACTGGAATAGCAACTAGGACTTCACCAACAGCAGGATCCATAGGTCCTTCCGCAGATCAGATAGCTTTTGACAAGAAAGACAGTCGAGCAAAGGTGCTCATTTTGTTTGCTATTTCAGATGAAGTGCAACCTCATATAGCTGACAAAGCAAGTGGTAAAGAGGCATGGGATGCCCTTAGAACCATATATGAGGGAAAGAATGATTCAACCATTCTTCATCTTCAACAACAACTTCATAACCTGAGTTTGAGACAGGGAGAAACAGTTGAACTCTTTCTGTGCAGTGTTTGAATTGAAAGAGAAATTGAATTCTTTGGGAGATACTATGGACAAAAAGCTTCTCATTTCACTTGTGATGAGAGCTTTACCTTCTTCATTTGATATGTTGATAACCTCCATCCAGGTGTCTCAACGACAAATTACCTACATCGAGTTGGTCAATCTGATTCAACAACAGGAGGCACGCCAACTTCACAAGGATGATTCTTCCAATACAGCCCTATACACCAACAGGCAGGGTTCTAGGAAGAAAGGTAATGGGAAAAAAGGAGGCAACTTTCAGAAATGCGGAAATTCTCAACAAGATACGAAAGGAAAAGGCAAACAACCTCAACAGAAGAAGAGGTGGTGCAAGATCTGTGAGAAAGACAACCATGATACCAACAGGTGTTGGCATAAGAACAAGCAAAAAGGCCAAAACAAACCACAAAATAAAAACAAGCAACCCCAGGTGAATGTTGTTGTTGAAGAATCTGACTCAGATTCTGAATGAGCACACAAGGTGCTCATGACTACCACAGATTCCACATAGAGGGATCCTATTTGGTATGTCGATTCTAGAGCTAGCAAACATATGACTGGCGACAGATCGTGGTTTGAATCATTTGTAGCCAAAGAGGGCAAACATGTCACCATTGCTGATGATAAAACCTATAGGGTTTAGGGAGAGGGTACAGTTTCAGTCACTCTTCCTGATGGCAAGTGTCAGATTGACAAAGTCCTCTATGTTTCGAGATTGGCCAACAATTTGTTTTCAGTGACACAAATCCTGGATAGAAATATGGTTGTCAACTTTCATGTTGAGAATGGAAAGAAGTGTTGTACTATTACCAGGAAGGGTAAGCATATTGCAACAGCTTCATATAAGCACGACTTATTTGCACTAGATGCTATCTCTACTCCACATGTTGCCATGACTGTCTCTACCAAGGAGGCAACTTCCCTATGGCACAAGAGATATGGGCATCTTAGTTCTGGCTACTTACTTGAGCTCAGTAAGTATGAGATGGTAAAGGGTCTTCATTCAATTTTTGCCACATTGTTAGTGTGCTCTGACTGCTTGGCAGGAAAGCAGCATAGAGTACCATTTGAGAAGAGCTCTACAAGAGCAAGAAAACCTCTGGAGTTAATTCACACCGATATGTGCGGTCCTTTCACACCCAATAGTTTTGGAGGGAAGAGGTACTTTCAGTTATTCGTAGATGACTACTCACGAAAGATGTGGGTTTTCTTTCTCCAACTGAAATTTGAAGCTTTTGCATTCTTCCAGCAGTTCAAGAAATCCATTGAGAAGGAGTCAGGAGCTTCTATTAAAACCCTCCGCTCAGATCGAGGGGGAGAGTTTACCTCTAATGAATTTTTTGCATTCCTAGATAAGCATGGAATCAAGAGACAGTTAACAACTGCCTATACTCATCAAAATGGAGTTGCTGAGAGAAGGAACCGTTCTATCATGGAAATGGTTCGTTGTATGCTCACAGGAGCTACTCTTGGGCAACAATATTGGGTAGAAGTTGTCACCACTGCAGTATATCTATTGAATAGGGCACCCACAAATGCCCTAAAATGAATGACTCCACAAGAAGCATGGAGTGGTCGAAAACCCTCCATATCTCATCTACGTATTTTCGGATGTCACGCTTTCATGCACATACCAAAAGAGAAAAGGAAGAAGCTAGATGAGAAAACACTGAGATGTATTTTTCTTGGTTATGATGAGCACTCTAAAGGATATCATTTGATAGATCCTTTGACCAAGAAAATTCATTTCAGCAGAGATGTTGTCTTTGATGAAGCTTTCACATCACAGATCACATCTAAAGTACACCAAGATATTGTGGAATCTAAGGAAGAGAATATTCCTTCGTCAACTCAGACAGGAGGTACTTCTACATCTTCTTCAACACCACCGAAGAAGAATCTGAAATGGTGTACAAATACAATCAGAGACACAAATTTATCCACTCCTCCCAATTTGAATTTGGATAGACCTTGTACATGCAGTATGGCTCAAAAGGAAAAAGAAGCCAAAGAAACTGGTGAGGTTGATGATCTTTGTCAATCTTTTGAGGAACTTTCTATAACTCCAAGTACAGAAGTAGAGGATATGGATATTGATGATGATAGGTCATTCATGTCTACCATAGATGATCTTGAACCTGCATCAGTGCAAGATGCTCTCAGTGAGCCTCAGTGGAAGGCCGCTATGGATACAGAGTATGAGTCTTTGATGAAAAATAAAACTTGGAAGCTTGTTGATCTGCCGCATGGAAAGAAACCCATTGGCTGCAAATGGGTATATAAATTCAAGTACAAGGCAGATGGAACAATTGATAAGCATAAGGCCCGTCTTGTTGCAAAGGGCTATGCTCAAAAGGAAGGCATTGACTACGAGGAAACTTTTGCACCTACTGCTCGGATGACCACAATTCAGGTTATGTGTGCTATGGCAGCACAATATGGGTGGAAAGTTCACCAGATGGATGTCAAAAGTGCCTTTCTAAATGGTGATCTCCAAGAAGAAGTCTACATGACTCAACCAGAAGGATTTGAAGTGGAAGGCCAAGAGCAGAAGGTTTGCAAATTGGTCAAATCCTTATATGGTCTAAAACAAGCTCCTCGAGCTTGGTATATAAAAATGGACAATCACCTTATACAGCATGGATTTAAGAGATGTCCGTCAGATGCAAACCTCTATTTCAAGAAACAGGGTTCTGAGATAGTGTTGCTTGTACTCTATGTGGATGATCTACTCATTACAGGGAGTTTAGAAACTATGATCTCTACTGTCAAAAGAAACTTATGCAAATCTTTTGAGATGATAGATCTTTGACTTCTCCATTATTGTCTTGGTCTGGAATTCAGCCAGAAGGAGCACTCCATCAAAGTGTCTCAGAAAAAATATGCCAAGACATTACTGTAAAAATATCGCATGACTGATTGCAATCCAATGGCAACTCCGATGGAGAATGGACTTCAGTTATCACGATATGATGATTCACCTCAGGTAGATGGTACTCTCTATCGACAGTTGATTGGGAGTCTCATATATCTAACCAATACTAGGCCAGATCTCGTATTTGCTGTCAACTATCTTTCGAGGTTCATGCAGGAGCCTAAGACCACTCATTGGAAAGTAGCAAAACGTGTTCTTCACTATGTCCGTGGTACTATGGAATATGGCCTAGAATACAAGAGGAACAACAAATTATTCTTGCAAGGATACACGGACTCCGACTATGCCGGATCATTTGATGATCGCAAGTCAACTTCTGGATACATTTTTCATCTGGGATCCGGTCCTATCTCTTGGCACAGCAAGAAGCAACAGATGGTTGCTAATTCATCAACAGAGGCAGAATATCGCACCGCACGTGAAGCTGTGTGCGAAGTGATATGGTTGCGTCGCATTCTGACAAGTATGGGTCATCCATCAAAATCTCCAATACACTTGTTTTGCAACAATCAGGGTGTTCTAAACCTCGTCAAGAATCCAATTCATCATGAAAGAACAAAGCACATTGACACACAATGTCATTTCATTCGAGATGAAGTTCCAAAGCACCGAATTCAGCTTCAGCACATTCCC
The DNA here is from genome assembly GCA_028583015.1 of Wollemia nobilis. Lineage (NCBI taxonomy): Eukaryota > Viridiplantae > Streptophyta > Pinopsida > Araucariales > Araucariaceae > Wollemia > Wollemia nobilis. Next base: position 38,443 of record JAQPPZ010003466.1, on the reverse strand, counting down.
ACCGATGCTCAAGTTGCAGACATTTTCACTAAGGCACTTGGACGTGTCAAATTTGAATTGTTTCGCAGCTCTCTTTGTATTGCAAAATGATGTAAGGGGATGTTAGTATTCTAGTATAGCTATTAGTTATTACATTACCCAAATAATGTACTAAAGGGGGATGTTAGCGTACTGTTACTATTCTTGTTTGTATTTCATTATTTGGCTGGTAGATTGTTACACTGTTACGCTGTTACAACTATTCAGTTTACGTCGATGACTATTCCCGGCATTGTAACCTGTATTTAAGCTCTGAAAAATAATACAATTCTAGTTCGTGATTTTATCAAAACCATACATTGTACCTACGGTTCAGTTGTTGGGCCACAGCTGATAGCTACGGTCTATACCTACAAATGAAAAACCAATAAAGCGCACTCAGATCCTAAAAATATGGGGTGCCACCATGATCACCTCTGTAACCACTAGAAAGGGTCACACCCGATGGCGGCTCCTATTGTGATAAATGGTAAAATATAGCATGCATACAAGAAAATGAAATTGACAACAAATGAAACAAAAAATAAAACACTTTATTCCATTGTATTCAAAGCCAAAATCCAATTACAAGTACATCCCTCTTAGGGATATTAATTTTGATATAATATTACAATAGGAGTGATTAATTGTGTTGAGTGAGATAGATATTCCCTCTTAAGGGTAGGTGTGATTTCCAAATGCCTTTCAGAATGGCATGAACTGCTCTAGGATGGAGGTGCCCTCTTCTTTGCAATGGGGAAGGAACTTGATGGTTTGTTATCCTTTGAAACTATTCCCTACGGTCAAGAAACAACACAAGAATGTCAAATAGATAGGTAGCCTCTCATGATGAGGCTCCTTTAGGTAAATTGCATAATGACACCATTGACATGCATAATCAAGAAAATGTAAATAATTCTTCTAAGCTATGCAACGTGAATCAAGACTCATGTAATAACATAAAATAAAGTGACAACTATATTATGCATGGATCATATATAGAAAATGAAGCATAAACATGCATAAAGAAAACATTTAAGTCCTAATTGAAGCATAAAAATAAGAAGTAAATATAACCTAATTATACGATTAGAAGTCTGCTAAAATGCTATTAAACCAATAAAACAACTAATCTAACCTAATTAACTAGACATACATGGAAATAGGAAGGTGATTATACCTCTGCTGCAAACCGTAGCTCTGGTGCATGGTCTACACTATAAATCATAGCTAACAACCATGGTTAGCACTTTGATAGTCTTAACCTCAATTCCAAGGGCAGTGGGCCTAACCTCCTTGTCCAATTGACCAATTGATGTTCAAGGGTCACCTTCAGTGTCCTTCTAACAATTTTTTTGGTCGAATCACTATGATGGGCCTTCTTTTGCTCAAATTTATGTTTCTTGATCCTCCTAGGCTCCTAGAACTTCCATGGCAAACTGATCATTGGATGAATAACAAAGTTGCCATCGAATACATAAATTCAGTATGCAATTCGACAGGGCTTCACTACTCACTTGATCACTTCACACTCACTCAATAATTCATCAGTGCTTCACTATAAAAATCATCTATATCTCTTCCCATTTGGAGGGGGGTATTTATAAGATGCCTTAGGACTTGGGGTGGCTTCTTGGAGAAGCTAAAATCAAGAAGGGGTGGTTATGACAGTTGGAATGGAAGCTTCCACCCTCTAACCACCTTCTTCTAGATCCAATGGCCATTTCAACTGATTTGGCTCAAATTGAAGGCCAACTAAACTTCAGTTAAGACCATAGGTCATAGCTGTGGTCTAGACTACAAACCATAAGTCTCAACTGTGGTTCAGTTGTAAATCATAGTTTTGGGCTATGGTTTAGATTGATTAGGCCAAGGAGCCCAAATTGAGTGGTTAGAACCACTGCTCTATCTTGGAGTCTTTCCAAGATCTTCCATATGGTCTTGTAGCATGTCCATATGAGTAGTCACCCTCGACATGATGCATTTTAGGTGTCTACAATACCGTAATGAAGCCTAATAAGGGTAAAGAAAAGATGTTTGATCATCTAATTTTTGCTCCTAACTAATAATGGAAAATGTACTTTGATGGTACCAGATGCAAGAATGATGCTAGAGCTGGAGTAGTATTCATATCTCCTTAGAGAATCCAAAAAAAATATTTTTATTAGTTGACGTAGAGTTGCACAAACAATATCATCAAGTACAAAGCACTATGCTTGGGCTTGAAGAAAGCAGAGAAGCTCAAGATTAAACAACTACAATTTTTTTGATATTTCGAGTTGATTATCATCCAGGTAACCAACAAGTGTGTTTCTAAGTAGCACTACATAAAGGCACATCACAATAAGGTATGGGATATTTTTGAATCATTTGTTTTATTAAATGTTCAAGTGATTTTGCAATAATAAAATAAGCATGCAAATCTCTCGGTGTAAGCTTCTCTCCTATTGAGAGTGTGGTACAAAAACCCAAGATTGTAAGGTTGATTTACAGACCTTCAGTCCCTGATAAAAATATATACTAGAAATTTTTTGATAATGATGAACAAATTGTGAATTTTCTGATTAAAAAATTCGATAGTACAGAGGGAAGAATATTAGATGCAGATGAATCTGAAGGCTTGACCCAACTTAGGAACAATCATATCTTGAAAGGATTGATTACATTAGAAAGTCTCTTTGATCATAATGATAGAGCAAAAAAGCATAGGATCAAGGTGAATGAAAAGGAATATATCGAGCTAAAGTTAGATCTAGACAAGGTAATCAAAGTCGGGATGGATTGCTCCCCAATGAGCCTAAAAAATGCTTATATTTTGTATGGGTTTCACCGATTATTATGCAACAATTTAATAGGAACTATGTAATTTTATGAATTATTATGTAATTATTTAATAGAATTGTGTATGTTATCTAATTTATGTTTTTTAGTGTATTTTTTTGGAAATGTAGTTGGTTTTGATAGATTTGGATCAGTCGAGGTATTTCATGGACCTAGCACTCTATTTCTTTCAGGATCAAGGCATGATAAGTAGGTGCCTTCCTCTTCAAGGAAGGCACCAAGAGAAGATATGTGCCTTCCTCTTCAAAGAAGGTGCCAAGAAAAGGGTAGGCACCTTCTTCTTCAAGGAAGGCACCAACAGAAGGTAGGCACATTTCATATACAGAAGGTTCCCGACATACTTAAGTGCCTTCCACATAGGGAAGGTGCCTCATACAAGGCAAAGCACCTTTCGTATAGAGAAGACGCCCACATCAGTAGGTGCCTTTCATGGGAAGAAGGTGCTCAAAATTAGTATGCACCTTCCTCATATGGAAGGTGCCAGTCAAAAAGCTTGTGAGGAAGGCACCTTCTTCATAGAGAAGGTGCCTCCATTATTTGCCAGTTGACCAAGTAAAGTGATGTGGATAGAGTTGACTGGTGTCATTCGAGTTCCACATCATGTAAGATAATTCTGGGAGTTGCATCAATGGACAAGAATGTCTTACCTACGCTAGGCAAAGCATGCACCAATCAACAAACATGCAACCATTAGGAACAAAGCCTATTTTTAGCAGATGTTGATTACGTTTACCAGAATGTCCCAGTTTAGTCTAGACTAAACTATTGTTGTAACTTCTTTGTAACAGAAGACCTGTGTATGTTATATAAACACATAGACCTCTCTGATAATCATCTAGAATCCAGATTGAGAATACATTTGTCTTTCTGAGGAGGTAGAAGCATTGTAATAATTCTTTTGCAAATACAATAAAGTTTAAGAGTTCATAATTGCGTGTTCAGCTAGAAGGGAGCTGCTAGAGCCTGGGCCCATTCCAAGCTAGTATTCCTTACCTTTTATTTATGATTTCCTATATTATTTTCCTACTTTCATAGGTTTATTTTTTGCACTATTATTTTCATTTTTGTAGTAGGTTTACTTTATGCATGTTTGAATATTTATATTCTCAGGATTTAATTATTCATATGTAAATTATTGTGGTGTGGATGAATGATTGACAATATTTTAAATGGACTCATATCAAAGTGGATATTGTAAGTGATATTGTCTGATAAACTTTTGAAGTTTATGAAGCTCCCTGGGTTGACAATTTAAATGATCGGGCAGTGACAAAATAGGAGCAAAATTCTCCTGTGTTTAGTTTACAATATTTTGGTGCCATTATCAGGGAAGTGCCTCTATTATATTAATTACAATACCTAAAAACCTTCTATCTGAATTTGTATGAGTTCTTCGAGAAGAAGAGGACCTGACGGTCGGTTCATAAAACAAAGTCCACCAAAATATGAGACAACCAAACATTCTAAGTTTGAACTAAATTTTCCTGACTCACCACCAGTAGTCCACTAGAGTGATGATCCTCACTTTGTACAAAGTGCTACCTCATCCCATCAACTCAGGGAAGAATGAACCATTGTAAACACATTGTTTAAGAGAACACCCTCAAAGGAAGATCTATTGTTGAAAGCTTTAGAAGATCAAACAATAACACCAATCGATTTCAGAGCCCTGACTCAGAAAGTTTTTGAATGACCATGAGGCCATAAGAACTACATTATAGACCATATTTATTAAAAAAAATGGCTTGCAAATAGGCATCATATAGCTTTAGTTTCCCGATTGAGGAAGGAGTAGGAGAAACCAAAATGAAAAAAATATCCCCTGCTCACCTTCCTACCTTCAGAGGATACCCGATCGAGGACACTAACCTATTTTTATTTAAGTTTTATGTTATATGTAGGTCTATGGACTACAAATATGATACATAGAAGCCGAAGCTATTTCCTTCCATATTAGATGATAGAGCTCTACGATGTTTCATTGGATTGGGAGACAAACACATTGCCACATGGGATCAAATGAATAGGCTCTTTTTAGAGCAATGTCAAGACTTAGGGAGACCAAGAGAATTTAGAGAGGAGGTCCTAAGCATGATGCAAAAATAAAATGAGTCTCTTAAGGAGTAATGGGAGAGATTCAACTTCAATATTCAACGATATCCTCACACGTACCTAGCTGATAAGTCTCTTAAAAGTATATTTTTTAGAAGACTTAATAATGAATCGCTAGAAGCTCTCAACATGATTTCTGGAGGTGACATCTACCAGCATGCTATGGAAGATATTTGACAATTATGCTAAAACTACTTAAGGAAAAGAGGCAATAAAACTTCTATAACCATGAAAGCAACTACTTCAATCACAAAAATAGAAATAGGCAACATGCTGGAGGATTTGAAAAGTGAGATACTTTCATCTCTAACACTACAGATGGACACACTACTATTGGAGAAAAAGAAGCAAGAAAATGAAGTGACATTATCTTATTTCTACCCAAAATGTAGAGGGAAGCATGCAAAGAATGCATGCCCTAAAAACAAATTCAAAGTATGCATGGTCTATAAACTAAATCACAAGACCCGATTGTGTCCACAATTGTCCTGTTTCAAGGAGGATGCTGATGTCATGGAATCTTATTTTATAGGTAATCAGAGGAGTTGGCCATAACCCCCTCGGGGAAATACACCATCAGGAATACCATCATACGGGGGAGGACCATACATGCCATAATGCCAGCCTCAACCACATAACATGGGGTGGTGGGGACCATCACCTTGGTCCAACGTACCTTCGAGAGCAGCATTTTTGAACCAGCAGCCTTGGATGCCAAATCAATACCCTAGGAAATAGTGGAGAGGCCATGCTCCATGGAATATGGCTCCACATAATGTAGTGCCAGCTCACCCCATCAAAACCTATTGGCCTTGCTTGTAGTGAGACCTACACAACTACCCACACAACCAACGACAAATCCAAATAATAGAGTAAATCAACTGGTATACAATATAGAAGGTGAGATGTACCCGATGTATCATATTAGTTGTAATCCTATTCAGCTTAGATTAGGTAGACAACTAGGAGTAGAGACACCTCCATTGATAGAAGAGGAGGTAGATGTAGAAGAAACAACTCCTATAGAAGAGGTGGAAGAAGAAGTGGCTAAGAGAACAAAGGCTCCATTTTCTAACCAACTACAAGAATAGAGGAAACTAACGTAGCCATAGTTTGATATACTTTCTAGCTTGAAAAATATCATAGTGACAATTCCACTTTTCAAGATATTTGAGACATCTCGATATATTCTAAAGTTATAAAGGAGATGTACCTAAGAAATTTAGGATGGAGATCAATCTAGACTATCAATATCATGGGTAAGTTGGCAGATTTAATGATGGGTAAGACATGTCATCCTAAGTACATAGACCCAAGTAGTCCAGTGTTGACTATAAAAATTAGGGGACATTCCTTGACCAATACGTTGGTTTATCTCGGGGTAGCCATCAATGTAATGCCTTAGGAGACCATGCAAAGGCTACAACTCATAGACCTGAGACCTACCTCAATGGTGCTATAGCTGTATGACTGATCAACTGTAGCACTAGAAGGAATGCTTGAATATATCATAGTGATGGTTGATGTGTGGGAATATCTGATCAAATTCCTAATTTTACAATCTAAAACCAGAATGGGTGGCTACCCACTTATCTTGAGAAGGCCATGTCAGGAGATAGCTGATGCGTACATCAACTACTGTGATGGGATGATGACCATATCTAATGGACATAACGTAAAAATGTTGACCATTTCACCTCCCATGATACCATCTCCACTGGACATAATGTAAAAAGGTTGACCATTTCACCCCCCATGAAGTCTGTTGATTCGTTGGGAGAGTCCACGTTGACCAAGCACTAAGAGAAAGAGTTGTCAATAATCTAGTTGATGATGACATTAGATGAATTTGTGGAGGAATAATATGAGGATGGTACCATCATAGAATTCGTATAAGGATATTCCTCTGAAACCATTCCTGAGTCACCATTAGATAGTGCCCAAGACCACCACATTCAGTAGATAAACATTGGGTCGGGAAAGACGTTGAATATCAACAATGGATTGACCCCCACACAACTAATGAAGGTAGAAGAACTCTTGGTTAAACACCAATGGGCATTTGCATGGGATTACTAGAATATGAAAGGTATCAGCCTAGAAATATATACCCATCACATATACCTTGAAGAGTAGGCGACTCCAAGCAGGAAGCCATAAAGAAGAATGAATCCATTAATGAAATACATTATCAAGGCAAAATTGCAAAAAATATTATCTGCCAAATTCATCTATCCAATTTATTATAGTGATTGGGTGTCACCGCTTGTGATGGTCCCCAAGAAGAATGGGAAGTGGCAAATTTGTGTGGACTAGAGGGCATTGAACAAAGCGACCAAAAAGGATCACTTCCCACTCCCATTTATCGATCAGGTCTTGGATACACTTTTAGGACAAAAGTACTTCTACTTCCTAGACAGATTCAATGAATACAACCATATCCATAGATGAGAAAAATATAAGGATAAAAGGACATTCACCTACCCTTGGGGAATGTTTTCTTATTGAGTATTGCCTTTCGGGTTATGCAACGCACTTGCCACCTTCCAAAGGGTGGTGCTTAGTGTATTCTCATACATGATAGGAGATGTGGTTGAAGTATACATGGATGACTTCACCATTTATGGAGAAACCTTTGATGAAGCAATGACAAACTTGGAAAGAGTACTCAAAAGAAGTGAAGAAAATAATTTTTCCCTTAGTAATAAAAAATGCTTTATGATGATGCAATAGGGCATCATATTGGGACACCATCTCTTTGCAGAAGGAATAAAGGTTTACAAAAATAAACTAGAGGTCATCAAGTACATACCTAGCCCCAGAACATAGTGAGAGGTGAGAAGTCTCCTCGGATCTGTTGAGTATTACCAACAATTTATTGTTGACTTTAGTAAAATTGCAAGATCACTAGACACTTTATTGTCTAAAGATGTGGAGTTGAAATGGATGGAAGACTACGAAAGAGTGATTCAGTCACTCAAGGAAAATCTAATATCTACACCTATTCTAAGGGGACCAAATTGGCCCATACCCTTCCATATCTATTGTGATGCATCCAATAATACGATTGGATAAGTCCTTGGGTAGAAGGATGACAAGGAATTTTTTGCCATATACTACGTTAGCAAAAAATTGGTAGGGTATGATCTCAACTATAGAGTGATAGAGAAGGAGTTCCTTGTAGTTGTGCATGCCATAAATAAATTTTGCCATTATATCACCATATATCAATTGTTTGTCCATACAGACCATGTGACTATCAGGTATTTAATGAGCAAATCGGCTATTGGCAGAAGAGTTATAAGATGGCTTTTACTATTGTAGGAGTTCTACATAACAATAGTTGACAATCTAGGCAAGGAAAATGTCATAGCAGATTTTCTATCCAGATTAACACCAACAGATCATGCAGTAGTGGAAGACCAATTTTTGGATGAACATATGTTCACCATCAATGAAAAAACATCATGGTATGCATACATAGCCAATTACTTGACCATCGAAAGAACCTCGCCTAATCTCTCTTCATGAGAAAACCATGTGGTAGTAGAGAAGAGCACCTCATTTTTATGGGTTGACGACCTTCTATTTAAAATAATATGTGATCATATTATAAGGATGTGCATAGCAGAGCAGGAGTTCTCATAAATGCTCAAATCTTACCACGATGAACCATGTGTAGGATACTTTACAGGGAAGCAGACTGCCTATAAAATCCTACAGGTTGGGTATTTTTGGCCCACTCTATTCAAATATGTGGCTGCCTATGCCAACAAGTGTGATGAGTGCCAAAGAATGGGTAGACCAACCCATAAGGACTAGATGTCCCTTCAACCGCAAGTGCATATAGAGCCCTTCGATAAGTGGGACATGGATTTTTTGGGGTCAATTAATCCACCTTTGATAGTTAGGAGATTTATTTTAGTCTATATAGACTATGTCATCAAGTGGATGGAATTCCAAGCATTGAGGGATTCAAAGGAAAGAACAATAGCTAATTTCTTATTTGCTCATATGTTTACACAATTCAGGGTCCCCAAAGAGATAACAATAGACTAGGGTCCTCAATTTACCTCCAAATTGATCGAGGATTTGATGAAGCAATATAGGATTTGGCACAAAAAGACTATGCCCTACCACCTGTAAGAAAACATGAAAGTGGAGTTGATGAACAGAGAGATTGAGAACATCCTCACAAAAACCATGTAGCAACATAGAAAATATTGGGCTACATAGCTTCCAAAGGTAGTATGGGTGTACAACACCATGTGGAAGTCGACCACCGACTTCACACCCTTCCATCTGGTCTATGGAAAGAGTGCAATGATGCCCATCGAGTTTGATATTAAGACACTGAGAAATAATTTAGAATTAAATTTGAGCTTGGAAGAAGCTGAAAAAGAGAGGGTTCAACAGTTGAACCAACTATATGAAATTCGAATGTATGCTCTACAAAGAATGAATATCATACAAAATCAAAGAAAAAAATGGTGGCAATGTTGTATTGATAGTGTTATGTGCATTAGAACCATTGACGACAACAATGTTGTATTGACAGTGAATGGCCACCAACTACGGCCCTATAGCATGCCTAAAAATTTACTGGTGGAGTCTAGAATAGGCATGGGGGAGACCCCATCCTTGTAAATCTAGACCAAAATCTCAGCAAGTAAAATGGTGGATATGGAGGTGTCCACCAAAATTAGTTAGTTTATGTTTGTTTTATTTCTTACGGTATATTTTGTAGGGATGATGACTGCATGGAAGCTATAGGTATCCTAGTATAGGGAATACCAGGCATAGAATGCATCTAAATACCTATAGTTTTCTTTTTTTTGTTTTCTTTTGCATGTGAAGGACCTGACAGCTTAAAAAATAGGTATTTGGGAAACTAGGCATGAACTGGATTAGCATCCTGATACCTATACACATAGATTAGAAGCAGCACCTATCAAAGCTTGGGCAAAGGCAACAAACTCTCCTCTAGGGGAAAATCACACACCATGCCTAGCAGGAGGATGCTATAGCAGCATGAAGAAAGTCTGAGGAGGCTTGATCACCCTTGCCTAGACAATTATGATGTATTGCTAAGAAAAATGGCTTGCAAAAAGCCTTCATCTTAAAAGAAAACTCTCCATAGGAGTAATGATGTCTTCCTCTTCAAAGAATACACCTAAAGAGGGTAGACATTCCCGTCATGAAGAAGGTATCAAGCTGGAGGCAAGGCGTCTTCCTTATAAAGAAGGTGCCCCACAAAAATAAGGTGCCTTCCTTATAAAGAAGGTTCCCCATAGAAATAAGGTGACTTCCTTATAGAGAAGATGCCAAAATGAAATAAGGAACCTTCTGATGGGCTATCATTAAGCACATCATTAATTCTCAATGAATTTGTCAATCCATGGCAGTATACAAGGCTATCTGCGAAAGAAGGAATGAATAGGGCTACAATTTAAGGTTAATTGGGAGCAGCAAGTCTTATTGGTGGAACTGATTATGTGGAGGTTTTTTTTAGGTCTATTCTATGTCTAAATTGCATAAATTTAACTTTAATATAATTTCAAGAATGAAAACTAATTGTTGATTAAAAAAATGAAACCTTAGTTACAGTTGCAAGAATGAAATCTGATTAAATTGTAGAATTAAAATCCTAGTTACAATTGTAGAATTCAAAACATAATTACAGTTGCAAAATGAAAGTCTATTTACTCTTGCAATAATGAAAAATAAAATTAAGTCCTGTCAATACTCTATAACAGAAGTTTGTCAATATTCTATGCAGGAGTTGACAACAAAAACAATAATGTAGGAAAATTACAGAAAACTGTAAATTACTGGAAATGAAAATTGCTGTAAATTAGAAAGTTGTTGGAAAGCAAAAAGACTAATCAGATCTATTGCTAATAATATCACAAAATTATATTAAATATAAAATAAATTATTAGGATTGAAATGGATGTTAACTACTACAAAAGAATGAAATTGACAAGTTTCACAGCTTATTCTGCTAAAGCAAAATTAGAACAAAACCTGTCTGTTAGTCCTCATCCTAGGTCTAAAAGTGGCCAGCCTCCTTTTACAGAAGAAGGTATGAGTTCCTATCTCTATAAATATTAATCACACTCAAATATAACAAAATTAATATAAAAACTTGTACTTTATTGATTCATAACATGATTACAAATCTGTTGCTAAAAGCTATTACAGAACTATAACAGTCTCAGTTTTCTCACTTATTCTCTATCTATATTTTCTCTACTACCATTTCTATTGTTATTATTATATTATTAGCTCAACATGGATAGGATATATCTTTTATAGATGCCTAAAATATAATTACAATAGAAAATATACTCTACAAATCAATTCTTGTTATTCTACAGTATTCCCTAGGTTTATCTTAGAAGAGGATCTTTTCCATAAATTGTGGCTTTGGACATCAAGGATGACAAATTTAGATGGGAGATATTTTCCATTAACCTCCTTAGACTTCTTTCCCCTTTTCCACCATCAAAAATCAGTCATCAAGTCAAAAAGTGTTTTTTGTTCTCAATCTGGATCTAAGTGGCTCAATCTGAAGATATTTGCTCAATCTAAAGAGACTGTATTTCTCAATCCGAAGATCTTAAAAATGACAAACTATGTACTCTTCAATTTATTTTAGCTACATTTCTATGGTGGATTAGTCCTTAGGATCATATTGCAATAGCCTTCATTCCTCTTCATTTATGAATTCCATGCCTTGCCATTCATTGGTAGTTGGCTGGAATTTACATAAGAAAACCAGTTTCTGCTGCACAATAACAGTTCTTTGCACTTTTTTCTAAATTCAAAGAGATTAATGCTTGATAAACATAAAAATAAGAATAGTAAAGTGTTGCTATCAGATTAAGCATATCCCTTATGTAACAGGTCATGGCAAAGTGACATAAAACTACACAAAACTGTAAAAATCAGCATATAATATTCCAAACACATCAATAATGCAAACAATTAACACATAACATATTAGATCAACTTAACTAGTATATAAAGTAAATCATAGAGTTTTACGCAAGTTTTAGTTGTTTAAAATATGCTATGATGGAGGTATTTCCAAGCCTCATCATTTCCCCACCAACTTATATTAATGCATGTCCTCATGCATTCCGTTGGGCTATAGAATCACAGATATCCATATTAAAGTTCCATGATCTATAGAACAAATTTTTTCCTATATAGTATCCTCTGTTCTCCTGAAGGTTTTTGAGCCAATTTTCAAACTACTCATCTGGTTTAGGATCCTCTCAAAATAGTAGGGAACTAGAGTAATGATGGTTGGAGGCCTAAATCTGAGACCTACCCAGTTATGTTGCATAATTTCAATAAGATGTATCACCTCTTCTGCTTCTTCTAGATCATTTCAGATTAATTGGGGAGATAGGCTCCCTTTTTTGTAAAGACATGGAAAGTTCTGCCCATCTGTTTTTGCAATGTGATAATGTTGGAATAAAATTGTCATTACAAAAATTCTAGAATTTAGTTACACAGTCCCTCAAATTTCTCAAATAGATCCTTTTGATATCATCCCTATTCATCATGATAAAATGTTTTCTGGTGGTAATTGGATGATTTGGTTGAATTTCTCTAACTAATAATTCAACTCTTAATTTAATTTCCTTATTTTATCTTTTTTCTTGGTCTCAGTAAAACTAATTTTTTAAGGTAGATATAAAAGCTCTCAATTGCACATCTCCTATGCAAATATGGGGGTGGAAATATACATCCTCTAGAATGAAAAATTTGTGCAGAAATAACTCACATAGTAATTTTTTCTGCTCTGTAGGACTATTGAAGTAAGCTTCCAAAAACTCTTCAACTTTTTCCAATTTATAGGGGAGACCTGAGCTAATTATCATAACCTACCATCTCAGATATCTCTCCTTTAGAATGAGACTATAAAACCTGGCAGGTCTTTTGAATTGAACCAGAAATTCAAAAATTTAACATAGGTCAGTTAATTTTTCATTCAATGCACTGATTTTTGTGTCCTTTGTCTCCAGCTATTTTCCTACCAGTTTCAATTTCTCAACTTGGGTGGCAAGCTTTTCATATTTGATCATCCAGTTATCAATGTCTGTATTATACTACTCCAAGGATACAGTATTGGGTGGTCTAATTATAGGTTGAAACTTAGGCAACAGTTCCACCTCGACCCCTTTTTTTGCCACTTCTATTGGTTGGACATCTGATAGCAATTCTACTTGTATCCATTTTTCTGCTACTTCCACTGGTTGGACATATGACAACAATTCTACTTGTATCCCTACTTCAATAGAAATATTATTTAGAGGAGCACTTACTTGATTATTTATATTTTACTATTTAAAATGCTCCTGTGTTGGTGTTTCTTGCAGACATAACTACTGTGACTCTCCACAGATATTATTTTCTAGGCTCCTAATCGATTCTAGAGCATCTCTGGATTGAGAAGGTGTTGCTTCAAAATGGAAGGGCACTGCTTCAAAATTATCTCTTGTGTTTTCATCCAGATATGGCTCTATCAAGGGGGAAGAATTATCTACCCTAGATAATCCAAGTAGTAATTGAGCCAACTCTTCCTCATTATCTGCTATAGTTGACTATTTTTCAAATTGTAACAGTTTGCTCTTTAGTTCCTCCACTTCCTGCTGCAACTCTGCAATTATTTTTTCATGTTTTTCAATGATATTTTCCTTCTCCTCAACCCATCTGGTTTGTTTTTTCATCACACTCTTGGATGCTCTCAATTGTTCTACAATGTCCACCTCCTCTTATTATGATTCATAATCTGATGCAGACAAATTATCTATAGTTTTTTGCTCAACCATTATCTCACTTTCTTTTTCAACTATTCGGTCCCATTCAGAAGGTTCCATAATGTTATCTATAATTGCATCCAATTTTGCATCAATTTCAAAATTGTATTGTCCAGACTCTTCCTCAAAAAATTGTTCAAGAAATTCTAAAAAATCCTCCAAGGTGGTATTTATAGTGGCTGGTTGTATTTTTGTGACATCAGGACTGCCTTGGTTGTTTTCCTCTGCCTTGGTTGTTTTCCTCTTCAATATTCTATTTTTTATTTCTTTAGGGTGGAGTCTTGTAGACCTCCCGGTTCCTAATGTATAATTTCTCTTCTTACTCTATTTTCTTGTGTCAACAAGGGCTATAGGAATTGTATTAGGTTTTGGTGGAATTTCCTCTGCTTCCACTTTTGTCTCTTCTCTAGTTTTGTTGGGAACTTCAATCCCCTATTCTGTCAGATCAACAATATTCTCAAAAAAATAGACCCTCTTCTATTTTCCCTTTCTGTTGCCAGTTCTAGACCCTCTCTTAGTTTATGAGGTTGAAGGTTCTAGGGAAAGGTACTCTGTTACTTTTGCAGTAATATCTACAACAACATTTTTTTCCTCCTCTATAGCAACATCTATGTCTTCTTCCTCCTCATCTTATTTTCTAAAGACTACATCAGTTAGAGCAGGGTAAAACCTATCAAAGCTTCTTAGGTTTCCTCTAAAATTATGCTTGCAGACCAATTTTATAATACCATGGTGGTGAAGGCTCTATTTTCCATCTTGATAGTGTTTTGCCATGTTTTGTAGCTCCTGGTGCAGATATAGGGGAATATTTACCCTAACCTCAGGCTGTTGCCTACCATGCCTAAGGTGGTTCAAAAATTTAAAATGATGCCCTGATAAAACTACATACTACCCTTCATAGGTTAAAACTTGATTACCCATGTGGCTACTTCATCCCAGGGTTTTTGCAAGCTGGTTCTCTTTACACCCTTACACATGTTATTTATCAAGTATTTTGGTTATTTATCATCTTCTTCTAGAAATTGACTATGTTTGCTAGTGTATTCTTGCCAGTTCTAGAAATTTGAAGACCCTCTAATAGAATTTCAGTAATTTAACTAAGAACTTTAGGGGTTACCTCAATTCTCATGTCATTGATGTGCACCCTATTATTCCTGAATGTGCATGCAAATTCAGCAGCCAAATATTTAGAGCTTCCATCAAATTTGTCTAAAAATGGCATAAACCCTCCATCTTCAAAAAATTGCAACACTTCTAGAATCTCTCGAAGGATGGTAGTATCTATTGGTTTTATTTTTATCTTTCGTCCCATTTTTTTTTTCTTGTTGTGCTAAAAATACTGCTCACCTCTACTACTACAACCATCTGCCAGGTCACTGGTTTCTAGTTTTTGTAGAATTACAGGGTTTTATCTTTGTATTTACAATGTTCTATTCTTCTTTGAAAATAAATTCTTGTAATCATGTTGCATTAGTGATTACTTCTTTGAAATGAAGAGTGGCACGCTTCCCTATTTATGACTTGGACACTTGTCCATCAATCATTGGACAAACATTCTTGCCATCAAATCTCCTTAGCTCATTCGATCTATGTGCAATTTTCCCACATGTGTGGTTATCAGTAACGAATGGTGGTGGAACGTTATTAGTTATTTTCCCCATGATTTTGTACTTCATCGAGATGAGATAAATCTCACCGTGAACTAGATGACATGTGTTAATGATCACATGGAGTCAAAAATTTTACTGATCGTGTCTTTTCTCCCTCCTTGGATGCCACGTGGAAACATAACATTAAGTGCTCATTTTGGAGATTAAATTTCATTCTAAAGATAAAGGTTCACTCCGAAGACAAAGCAGGACTTGTCATTCCGAAGATAGTTTTCAATCTGAAGACAAGTCTGGACTTGTCATTTCGAAGATAATTTTCAATCCGAAGACAAGGCTGGACTTGTCATTTCAAAGATAATTTTCAATCTGAAGACAAGGTTGGAATTGTCATTTCGAAGATAATTTTTAATCCAAAGACAAAGCTTCATTTCGAAGATACAATACAATAGTCATTCCATAGATACAATGCAACATTCATTCTGAAGATACAACAAAAACCAACATTCTTCTTTTAAAACATGTTTTGCTTATGCCAACTCTTATGGACACTTTTATACTAATGGTTAATTGTCATATACTATATATCAAATATTTACAATGAGAAAAGTGCAAGAAACATATACCTGGTTAAAACAATTTAATGCAAGTTTTTGAAAGATGACTTCTTTTGTTGATGCTCTGCTGAGGCTTACTGTAATACTTCAAAAACAAATGTAGTTGGTAAATTTGTACAATGGTGACTCAAAATGTTTCAAGGTTATGCATACCAGAAAACTAGTTTTCATGCATACAAACTCAGTAGTGCCTTAGAAAAAGGTTTTCACTACTGAGTTATTTATTTTTCTCTCTTTTTTTTTCTTTTTTTTTATATTTTGATTATGCCCATGAAGTAATTCATGATTTTTATTGTGCCCATGAAAGAATTCACAACCATAATTTATTCATCTTTTTGTTTTCTGATTTTTTTTTATTTTTTAGTTTTCTTGAAATCCATGGTTATGCTCAATCTATGGAAATTATGGTGGAAGAGGGAATCTCTTCTACCTATTGTGCATCTAAGATATCAAGTTGTTGCAATAACTCCTCCTTAGTCAGAGGTGTATGGTACACTCGAATACAATGTCCATTCACTACTAACTTTCTTTATGAATCATCAATGTGAGAGAGGCAAGCTACTCTGTTGTCCAATACTTCTTCAATATTGTATGGTCCAAGCCATCTAGTCCTTATTTTTCTATGGAAGTCCACATAGCAAGAATAAAATAGCAAAGCCCAATATCCTTGCTAAAATTTTCTCTATTGCAGGTGGCCATCATGCCACAACTTCCTCTGCTCCTGAATTACTTTAGTTTGGTGCAGAGCATCCAATCGAAGTTCATCCAATGCATTCAGTTGCAAAATTCTATCCATATATACTTGTGACAATTCAATTCCAATTTCCAATGCTGTGCATAATGTTAGTAGCTCAAATTCAATAGGTAGGAGGGGATTTTTACCAAAAACCAGTTCATAAGGTGTGAATCCAGTAGTGGATTTCCAAGTAGTATTGTAAGCCCAAACTTCTTCAGGTAATTTATCTATCCATTTTCTCCTATGAACAACTACTATTTTCATCAAGATCCATTCAAATTCTCTATTTGTTACCTCAACTTGGCCATTTTATTGTGGGTGGTAAGGTGATGATTTCCTATATTTGATTTCATACAACTCTATAAAAGACTCAATAAATTTAGATACAAATTGGGGTACTTGGTCTGTGATGATAGACCGTGGAGCTCCAAATCTTTGAAAATTTTGGTTATACAAGAAATCAGTGACCTTCTCTTCATGAGCATGTTTGAAAGCACACACCTCTATCCACTGTGTTAGCTAATTAGTGCATACCAAAATATGCACCTTTCCTTGAGAAGGTGGATCAATAGGTCCCATAAAATCAAGCCCCCACCTCTCAAATGGTTCTAAAACCACTTGAGGCTATAGTTGTATTTCATTTGTGTGAGTGGGTTTCCCCATTGTTTGGCATGCATCACAATGCCTAATGTACTTTTTCACATCCTTGTGAAGAGATGGCCAATAATATCCTATTCCTAAAAATTTTCTAATTGTGTTTTTTAGATAATAATGTCCACTAAAGGTTTCATCATGACAAGCCCTAAGGATATCATATACCTCATCCTTTCGGATGCACCTACGTAATACATGGTCAAGACTAATCTTGAAAAGCATACCTTGAATCCATTCAAAAGAAGAGCTCTATTTGATCAATTGTTTTCTTTGTTTAGAAGTAAAATGTGGGGAAACTTTCCTTGTGACCAAATAGTTGGCTATATCTGCAAACCAAGGTGATTGGACAGATATAGCAAATAATTTTTCATTAGGAAAAGTGTCCTTCAATAATTCCCCTTCCTCTATGTTCTGCAACCTGGAAAAAAAATCTGCTACAACATTAGCTTTTCTTGTTTTATTGATTATTAATATATCAAATTCCTACAGCAACAGTAACCAACGGATAATCCTTGCACTCACCATAGGCTTATTCATCAAATATTTAATGGATGTGTGATCTATGTGAATGAATATTTGATAACATGTGATGTAATTCTTGAATTTATTGATGGCATAGATTAATGCCAAGAATTCTTTCTTAGTTGTGGTATAATTTTTTCAGCTTCTATCAAGTTCTTGTTAATGTAGTAGATAGCATAGTGTTCACTATTGTCGATTTGTCCCAACGTTGCTCTAATTGCAATATTGGAAGCATTAGTCTGTATGTGGAATGGTAATGTCCAGTTAGATCCTCTTAACATAGGTGGAGTTACTAATTTTTCTTTCAGAGCTTCAAATGATTCTTAACACTTTGCAGTCTAGGAGAATTTAGAATCTTTAGTCAATAGGGACAAATTGGGATGGCCTATTGTGCTAAAGCTAGGAATAAACCTACAATAAAAACCAATGTGTCCTAGGAAGCTTCTGAAATTAGTCTAAGTTCTAGGAGGGAGAAGGTTCTTGATAATTCCACCTTTTTTGGATCAACTTGGATCCCTTGAGGAGAGATGTGATGACCAAGAACTATTCCTTCCTCCATCATCATAAAACATTTGTATAGATTTAAGGATAACTGGTAGGTTTCACAATAAGTTAAAACTTTATCAAGGTGTTCCACTATAAAGTCAAAAGTCTGTCCACAGACTATGAAATCATCCATGTATATTTCAACACTATTGGTAGTCAGATCATAAAATATGGGTAACACTACTCGCTAAAATATTGTTGGGGCATTACACAAACCAAAAGGTAAGACCCTATAGGCAAATGTTCCCCATGGACAGGTAAAGGTTGTTTTCTCTTGATCTTCAGGTGCAACCTAAATTTTATTATATCCACTAAATCCATCAAGAAAACAAAAATATTTTTTTCCAGCAAGAGTATCTAACACTTGGTCTATGAATGGAAATGGAAAATGATCTTTGTATGTCACTTTTTTTAGTTCTCTATAGTCTATGCATACTCTCATTTTTCTATTTTTCTTAGGCACTATAACCAATGGATAGACCCACCGACTATCAAAAATTGAGTAAATGAATCCTACTTCCATAAGTTTTTCAATTTCTTCTTTTACAATATCCCTCAAGGTAGGATTCAGTCTTCGCTAAAGCTCTCTTACAGTCTTGATATCTTCAGTATAAATTCTATGAGTACATACATCAAGGTGAATCCCTAACATATCTTTGTAATCCCAAGCAAAAGCATGGATATGCTTCTACAAAATAGCTATCAATTTTTCTTCCTCTTCCCTAGTAAGCTGGCTATTTATGTTCAAAAATTTTCCTGGCTAGACTTCTATTTGTTTTGTATTTGGAAGGACTAAATTTACTTCTTCACAATTTTTGACTAGGGAATTAAGAGGACAATGATGAGATGGGAGGACATAAGAATTTTTTGTCTCATTGATTTTTGATGGAAGCATATCCTGTATGGAACAATGAGAAGGGAAAATCAAGTGATGGTGCCACCCATGTGGTAGTGAAACAGATGTTTCCTATGATGGTATAAATGGCCTTTCTTTAGAAATTTGAACTTATTCTCTCACTAGAAATTGATTGATATTTGTTGCTTCCTCTTCTAACCCTTGTTCATGCAGAACATTTATTAGGACTATTTCATTTTCTGAAATTTTTGTATCATGGAAGTTTTTGTGTGTTCTCTTACTACTAAGGTGGCTAGTGTGGAAATAACCTCTTCTGATTCTTTAGCTAAGTTAGGAAACCATAACTAACCTATGAAATTTCTTAAAGGTCTTGCAGGAGGATATAGAGAAATATGTTTTAGGTCAATACCATTTGAAATTATCATTTTTCTAGATCTATAGTCTATAAAGGTTGCTATAGTTGCAAGCCAAGGTCTTCCTAGGATAATGGGATAGCCATGTGCTAAGTTTATTGGTTGTGAAACCAAAACATCTGTAGGGTATTCCCAAGAAGAAACTTCTATAAGGACATCTTCAATGATACCTTCATGTTTTGCAACTGATCTATCAGCCATTTCTAAAACTATGAATGTGGGGCTGAGATGTTTGAGTTGTAATTGTTCCATTGTATCCTTTGTCATGATATTTATTGCAGCTCCTAGATCAACTAAGATGTTTTATATTGGTACTGAGCTTATGATCACTATGATAACTGGACTTCCTAGGGCACTATACTTTGGAGGTACTAGTTTTCCTAACAAGAGATCAGTTATATTTCCTTCAACATGAACAGTTTTAGGAAATGCTTTCTTTTTTCTTCCTGCTCTTCTATTGCACAAATCTCGGAAAATTATTTTAATCATAGGTATATCCTAAATGGCTTGCAATAAGGGCAGTGATATGGTTACTTTTCTGAGTTCTTTCACTAACTCTAATTTAGAATTTTCTACTGTAGTGTTAAGTCTCTTAGGGTATGGAATTATCCCTGATGAAGGTAATTGTTCTGCCTATGGTTCTTCTTATTTTTCCATTGTTGGTTTGAAAATAGGTTCTTGAATTTCATTTTATTTCACTTCAATTATAATAGGTTCAGGTAAAAATTTCCTTGAACGTAGTTGTATGTTGCTACAATACAAAATTTGCATATCTAATTTTCCTTCAGAATCAGCCATATAGGCAGGAGATGCCTACCTTATGTTATTTGGATTGATTACACGTTGAGTTGGTAATTGAGTTTGTTTCACCTATTGCATTTGTTGATTTGGTTTTCCTTGAAAATTTTGATTTGGTGCAAGCAACAAATTCTAAGTTTGACCTTGATTTCTTTGCTGCCTTGGATAGGACTGGTATTATTGACCCCACTGCTGTTGATTTTACATCCAAGATGGATTACTTTTATTTTGAGTCCATGGTGGGTTATTTTGATTCCATGATGGGTTATTCTATTTTTGATTCCAGGATGGATTATTCCAACCTTTCTGTGGCCATTCTTGATAATTTGTCCATTGAGAATAATTCTAAGGACATTGTGGTGGTTCTTATTGTCCCCAAGACATGTTTCCATGGTTGTTTCTCCAATTTGTAGGAAAATGAGGGGTATTTTGATACTGTTGAAATTTTCTCCCTTGTCTTGGTCCCACATAATTGAGTTCTTCTATTTGAGTTTCTATGACAATTTTTTGTTGTGGTAGCAGATGAAATTTGTCAGTCAAATATCCTTTTGAGAAAATACTACAAATGGCTAAAATGGATGTTTTTTTAGACATTCCTATAAGCCATGTTTATTCCTACATATTGGGTAATAAATTGCTAAAGGTTTTGTGGTTTTTTCTTTAGCAGACATTTCTCCTAGAGTTGTGTTTAATTATACCGGTATATCAGTCTTAAAATTTGCAAGTTCCTCTATTAGGTCCTTCACATCAGTGTCATTTGTACTCTTTTTCTTTCTTTTCTACCTAGTGCGAGAGTAATTTCTGCAAAGATACACAATATCATCCATATTACGTGTACTTACATCCCCATTTCCCATAAAATCTAATATCTCTCTGAATTCATCTTGTAATCCTCTTAGAAAAAGAGTTTTGCACAATTTTGGTTCTCCTAGTCCACACCTTCTTTGAATAAACCCAAATCTATCAAGGTAATATTCTAATGTTTTATCATCTTCTTGTTTAATTCTAAACAACTCATCTTTCATGTTCCTTACTCGACAATACTCTTGATACTTGTCTAAAAACATAGCCTCCATTTGATCCTATGTTTGGATGGAATTTGGCTGTAAGCTCATGAACCAGCGTAATGCTGAGTCCTTGAGTGTTGAAGGAAAAACCTTGAGTTTTTTATTATCATTTATATAGTAATAGGTTTGACACACTACTTTGAACTCAAATAGGAACTGATCAGGATCTTCACATGCAACACCCCGAAAGGTTGAAAGCATTGAAGGTGAGATTGTTTTCATGGGAGAGTTCTATGTGGGATTCAGAAGAATAGGATATTCAAATGTTCTAGGAGGTTGGATCACATATTGATCATCTTGATCATTTTCATTATGGACACGGCCATGCTGGTCATCCCCATATGGATTGCCTCTTTTTGCCATAATTTCCTGTTCTTAATAGATAGTTAAACCTATCCAAATTTCTTTCTCAAGAGGTCCAAAACCTTCTGTTGATAATGAGTCTAGTAATTTTTCTTGTTCAGGAGATTCTGATGATGATGAAGCTGGTGGTTTTTATTTTAGTTTTTTTGGTATTTCAAAAATAGGTGATTCACCCCTTAGGCATGAAGATCTTCTTAATGGAATAATCCAGGGATCTCTTCAGATAATTTTGCCTTCTTCATCCCTAGGCCTACTCATTCATACCTACTCCTTAATGACATAAATTATAATTCAATAGTTGTTACTTAACTAGCTGTTATATTCAAATTTTACCCTAAATTTTCACAACTCATTCTAATTAACAACTATTGAACTGTTGACACATTCTAAAAACACTCTCCCCAAAAATGGTGCCAAAATTATGGGCTGTCGTTAAGCACATCATTAATTATCAATGAATTTGTCAATCCAGGGCAGTGTACAAGGCTATCTACGAAAGGAGTGAACAGGGCTATAATTTAAGGTCAATTGGGAGCAAAAAGTCTTATTGGTGGAACTGATTATGTGGGGTTTTTTTAGGTCTCTTCTACCTCTAAATTGCATAAATTAAACATTAATATAATTGTAAGAATGAAAACTAATTGTTGATTATAGAAATGAAACCTTAGTTACAATTGTAAGAATGAAATCTAATTAAATTGTAGAATTAAAACCCTAGTTACAGTTGTAGAATTGGAAACCTAATTACAGTTGCAAAATAAAAGTCTATTTACTCTTGCAATAATGAAAACTAAAATTAAGTCCTATCAATACTTTCTAACAGAAGGTTGTCAATCTTCCGTGTAGGGGTTGACAATAAAAACAATAATGCAAGAAAATTATAAAAAATTATAAATTGCTGGAAATGGAAATTGTAGTAAATTAGAAAGTTTTTGAAAAGCAAAAAGACTAATCAGATCTACTAATAATCACATCAAAAAAGTATATTGAACCAAAAATAAATGATTAGGACTGAAATTGATGTTAACTACTACGAAAGAATGAAATTGACAAGTTTCACAGCTTATTCTGCTACAGTAAAATCAAAACAAAACATGTCTGTTAGTCCTCCTCCTAGGTTTGGAAGTGGCCAGCATACTTTTCTAGAAGAAGGTATGAGTTCCTCTCTCTAAATATTACTCACACTCAAACATAACAAAATGAATAGAAAAACTTGTACTTTATTGATTCAGAACATGATTACAAATCTACTGCTAAAACCTGTTACAAAATTGTAATAGGCTTAGTTTTCTCACTTATTCTCTATCTATATTTTCTCTACTAAAATTTCTACTATTATTATTATATTATTAGCTCAGATTGGATGGGAGCTATCTTTTATAGATGCCTAAAATCTAATTACAATAGAAAATATACTCTGCAAATCAATTCCAATTATTCTACAGTATTCCCTGGGTTTATCCTAGAAGAGGATCTTTTCCATAAATTATGTCTTTGGACAACAAGGATGGCAAAGTTATATGGGAGATATTTTTCTTTAACCTCCTCAGCCTTCTTTCTATTTTTCCACCATCATAAATCAGTCAACAGGTCAAAAAGTGCTTTCTGTTCTAAATCTAGAGCTAAATTGCTCAATCCAAAGATATTCGCTCAATCCAAAGAGATTGTATTTCTCAATCTGACGATCTTTAGAATGACCAACTATGTACTCTTCAATTGATTTTAGCTACATTTCTTAGGTGGATTAGTCCTCAAGATCATATTGCAATAGCCTTCATTCCACTTCATGTGTGAATTCCATGCCTTGCCATTCATTGGTAGTTGGATGGAATTTACACAAGAAAACCAGTTTCTACTGCATAGTAACAATTCTTTGCACTATTTGCTAAATTCAAAGAAATTAATGCTTGAGAAACGTAAAAATAACAATAGTAAATTATTTTTATCAGCCTAAGCATATCGCTTATGTAACAGGTCATGGCAAAGTGACATAAAACTACACAAACTGTAAAAATCAGCATATAATATTCCAAACACATCAATCATGCAAACAATTAATACACATCATATTAGATCAACTTAACTAGTATATAAAGTAAATCATATATTTTTAGGCAATCTTTAGTTTTTCAAAACATGCTATGATGGAGGCATTTCCAAGCCTCATCACCTTCCTTATAAAGAAGGCATCGTTCTTCAAAAGTGCCTTCCACAGTGAGAAGGTGTCCTTCTTCAAAAGTGCCTTCCGTAGTGGGAAGGCACCGTTCTTCAAAAACACCTTATGTAGTGAGAAGGCATCTTTCTCCAAAGGTTCCTTTCATAGTGGGAAGGCACCATTCTTTAAAAGTGCCTTCCGTAGTGGAAAGGCATTGTTCTTCAAAAGTGCCTTTTACAGTGAGAAGGTGCCTTTCTTCAAAAGCACTTTCTGTAGTAGGAAGGCACATTCTTCAAAAAGTGCCTTCCATAGCAGGAAGGCATCGTTCTTCTGAAGTGCCTTCCACCTAGGGAAGGCACCATTAATTTAAAGCACCTTCCACATTGGGAAGGCACCAAAATAGCACCTTCTATGTATAGTCAGTGCTTTGGTTTCATGTGTGCCTCGATTCGAACGAGATCAACACACGATTGGGCAACACCAGATTACCACCAGATCCACGTGATGAAAAATTTACCCCAATCAAAAATATTGTAGAGTTATGGGGTGGGATATTCACACACACCCCAAATATGATGTACAAACATTTTTTAATACCAATCAGGAGTTTGTCTTTAACATTGAACCTCAAACAACATAGCAGTGAAGTCCAGCATAATCCACACATGTGAAATACCCATCCTCTATGTCATAGACCGATGAATTGCTACTCTCCATGATGCATGAAGAATCCAATTAGGTATGCACATAATTTTAATTAAATTTTTATATAATATTTCATGAATTATGCAGTATCAAAAAATAGCACCACCATAAAAATCATGCACCCCCCATGACCGAAACATCATGCCAACAATATGGCTCAATAGGCGTACCGTGCCAACCCAAAAATTGAATTCTAGGGTTAGTCACATTCCTTATAATAAGGCATCTTACTGAGATCTTAAGGTAGGAATGGAAGAGCGGTTAGGGAATGCTCCATGGGAGGGTGATCAAAGAATCACATCATCAAGAAGAATGAGCCAAGTGATACAGAGGGGATCAGGGGAGCAGTGAGGACTCAGTTCAAAGCTGAGGAATGGCTCAATTACTATACCATGGTCTATCAAAACTAGGATATAGAGGTAGCCAAAGAATTTATTACATCCTTGAGAGGTGATGCATCTTAGGTGTATGGAAGGGAGATCTTGATCACCCTGGAATACATCTCCTAGGTGATCGGCTTACCTCTCACAGGCAAGTGCACATACAAGGGAAGCATATTGAAAGAGTGTGCTGAATTACTGCTACCAAGAGAAAATGTGTAGGTAGAGGAAGGGTTGCCAAAAAACTGAATTCCTATGAATCTACAAAATTTATTTGAGCAAATTGCTCACTTTTTCACATGCACAGGGAAATATTCCCACCTCCACGTTAATCATGTGTAGTTTTTAAATCACTTGGTACATGGGAGGAATATGAATGTGCTCTTCTACCTAGAAAATACCCTAAAGGAGGAAGCAACTCGATACCAAAGGGGTGCAAATTCTATCTTGGCCCACCACGGGCTGATATCGATGTTGGTTTGCTATGCAGAAGCACAAAGGGAAGACTCCCATGCAGAGGGAGATGGTGGCCAGGAAGGGCAGGAATATTCTACCATCAGGACATAGGAAAATGAAGAGAGCCCCATAGAAGAGGTCAAATATAGAGGGCAATTTTCATTACTAAATTTTGTAGAAGAAGGAGGGCACTCAACCATACATGAATTCATAGAGGAAGGGGTACAACTGGCTAGAAGTAGAGTTGAATTACAACAACTAGAACTAGTTCTTGGGAGAAATCACCTGCAGCGTCTACTCCTATTATCAGAGGAAGAAGAGGATGACTTTGAGGCTAGCCTTGCAGCCCAGACCCTCCAATAATTAACAAGCCAGAGTCCATAGGATTTTGAGACTTTTGCAGGCATTAATCAGGAGGTTGATGCAGCATTAGAAGAGGCCATAGAATGGTAGACCAATTTTTGGATGGCTCAAGAAATGTTGGAGGATTACCAGACAATGCACAAGGAGGAATTGGAGGAGAAAGTACAAATAATTGCTCAACTTGAGCAACTTTTCTAGTAGCTACAAGGGGAGAATCAATAATTTTGGGTCAAGGAGACAGAGAAAAGGGATGCATCAACTCAAACCGATTGGGCAATTGAGGTCCTGATGAATTCCCCTACTTCATTAGAAAGAGTATTATCTTTGGGGTAATTCCACTTGAATTCCTGACAAAGCAACCTAAAAGCAAGGGAGAATTTCTTTTTTTTTGATATTAATAGGGGAGGGAGCCCAATAGAGCCCCTTGTTATATACCTGAGTGATATAGAACCTTGTATGGACCAGTATTCATAGATAGAACCAGGGGTGAAGGAAGAATTCCTTAGATCTGAAGAAGGAGGGATCAAAGGACCTATGGGGTCAGCACCAGAACAACCAGAGAAAGAAGGGACACTCACCGAGGAGGAGGAGAAACCCCCTGTTTGAGCCACCACACTTTCTACCAAGGCCAAAGGAAAAAGGCCCATGATAGCTCAAAAGAAGGCAAAGGTGACCTTCGTCAAACAGATCGAGGATGAATGGGACATACAACCATTCATGGAGAGGTAGAAGTGGTTCAAACAATTGTGTGAAGAGATGGCAACAACAAAGGAGGCTAGCCAGTCAGCCTCTAAGGTCCTGTTGGTCACGAATCTGCCACAGGAAAGGATTTTACAAGTGCACCCTAGACCCGACCAACATTGAAAGGCTAGAAGCAAGAAATGGCTCCCAGACCAATCTCCAGAGTGGGCTGGTTCCCTCTACTATTCTAAAATTGGTTTAAGATAAGGGTTGCTGGAAAGAGATTTAAAAAAGTTGCAGAAAGAAATGGGAAATATGGCCACAGGCCGAAGTGATGGGATCAAAAAATAACAGTAGGAAATTTAAAGTGCAGCAACAGCAAGCAATAAAAGTTATCAATCTAACTTTCGCACGATGTACGCAGAGAAACCCTCCAAAATCACATTCCAGGAATCATACTCTCACGGCAGTACATAAATCCAATATGCAGAATTTAAATGTAATAGCCATGAAGACATACAAATGCTATTAGAAATGCAACATAAACAGAAAGGAAATCACTAATGCAAACGCTTGAAAAATAGAAGCCAATCCTTTATTCCTGCAAATGCACTTCAGTTTCTAGCAGAGAACTTTTTCCAACCTCTGTAAATGAGAATTACATTGGTTTTTATAGAGGTCCGTCCTCTTTGCAGCATTAAAAATGCGCCACCACCCCTCTCGTGATCTACAATTGTGCATTGGAAATTACATACACGATCCCCTTAGTTGCAGCAAAAATTAAATACAATTAGACGCTAGCGGTCTTCTTCATTAAATTCATTTTTTTTTAAATATGCATGAAACCGTTACGACAATCCACGAACAGCAGCCTCGAATGCATTAAATCTTCAATCTTGGTGGCCTGGGCGCATATTTTACTTTGAATGCCTCGAAAATCCGCAAATCATTAAATTTGGGTCAGCATTAAATCATCGAAAATCAAGAAAAACCCCTTGGGCCGTTCATACTGCACTTGGCAGGAAAATGCGCAGGTCACGAAAACGCGATGGGTCACAAAATCGTGACATATTCTAATGTCGTACGCTTCACTGCTGAAGACCCGTGAAAATGGCACATGTAGCAATTTCGCTACGTCTTTTGGTCATTGGCTCCATCTCTAGCTTGTCCACGCGAAAACGGAACATGTAGCGATTTCGCTACATGTTTCTGTTATTGGCTCTTCCCTGCGCTCTGCCCCACGAAAACGGAACATGTAGCGATATCGCTACATGTTTCGGGCACCTTGTACGGCCTTGCTGACGGTCCGTGAAAACATAACACCTTTTCAAAAAACGTGCAGCGCATCGCTACACTTTTAGCACTTAGACTCTTTTTAACCAACGCTCCGCGAAAATGAAACATGCAGCGCATCGCTGCAACTTCATCACTTGAGCCTTTGAAGCCGATTGCCGCGCGATTCGGAAAGTCAGTGCATCGCTGCACTGTTTGCTTAGACTTTTTGATGCCGTAAAAATAGAACACGTCGTGATATCGCGACGGTTCTTCCCAACCTGCATGCGTTGACCGCGTTGACCGCGATTCTACGACATGTCAGCGAATCGCTGCAATTTTTAGACTTAGCCATTTTTTACTCAATTTCGCTCCTTTTTTGCTTCAAATCCGCATCAAAGCCTATATAAATGTTAGATTTGCAATAATGTATACATTAATACTTCAATTAAAATCAATGTGGCAAAAATGCCAACATTCTTGGCGGCTCGCGGGGTATACAGCTCGTT
This sequence comes from Wollemia nobilis, assembly GCA_028583015.1. Lineage (NCBI taxonomy): Eukaryota > Viridiplantae > Streptophyta > Pinopsida > Araucariales > Araucariaceae > Wollemia > Wollemia nobilis. The sequence goes on along the minus strand of JAQPPZ010003466.1, from coordinate 9,938 downwards.
GTATGCAAGAATCCAGGCCTTAGTCCATTGGGCACAGAGTCATATCAGAACAAGAAGGTTGGCTGCTGCAATACATGTTCTGCTGAAAAATTGAAACTGGAAAAAACCTGCATATAACTGATTATGAAACGACTAATGGAACGCGATGATGGAGTGAGCTCTTGCGATTGCACAAGCGGTGACTGCAATGGAATGATGAAATGAAAATGAACGAAGTTATGGAGTGGGAATAACAGTATGAAGGCTGTGAAATGAAATGAACTAGACTATTAGCAAATGCGTAAAAGACTGAACTTAGAGGAAAGGGATAAGAAGGGATGGGAACAATGAGAATGGGGAAAAGAAACAACAGCCGTGGCTTATTTTTGTAACTGCAGAAGAAAAAGAAGTAAAAGAAGGAAGATGAAGAAGGGAAAGGAAAGAAAAAGGGAAGGGAAAAGAAGAAAGTGCTAGAAAGCCACCAACTGCTGGGAAAGGAGGAGACAAAAGGAAAAAAACAAGCACCTACAGCTCGCAGACAACAAAAGAGCTGAGATGAACAGTAATAAAAACAATACCGCTTTTTTTTTTTTTTTTTTTTTTTTTATAAAAAATCTATATACAAGGGTTTACGACATGATTGGCATGTCGCCACCAGAAACCCAGTCTCAAGGGTTATCCGATAAATCTATAATGTACCGACTAGATCCAATCATACTTGAGTTGGTTCTTGAAATTGGGCTGGCTCCTTCCTGAAGTTCTCCATGGTGCGAATAGGATGCAATGCGGCAGATTATCCTTCTTACTAGTACCCACATGGAGGACTTATTCAGGTACTGGATGTAGTGGCTGGAACCAACACCACCACTTTGTAGACTTTACTGGCTGTGAGCTGAGTACAGGCTCCTCTAACTCCTTGATGTGATCACAGGGCTCTTCAAGTGAGAAATCTGATTCTGGGATCTCCTCAGGCTCTGGAATGTGAACTTGTTCTTCTACTTGGCCCATCTCTTGATGAAAACTGCAAGCAACCATATTGTTCATTGTTGGAAAAGTGCTTGCATGTTCCAATCCTTGACTTTGGATGAGATCTGTCCGTTGAACTCCACATGACTGCATCTCAGGCTTCGCTCGGTATAAGGGATCTGGCATGAAAAGTACTGTGCAGGGTAGACAGGAGCAGCAACCACCGGAGAAGGTAATGGAGTTTCTCCCCACGGTAACTTTCTCGATAAGAGCAAAAGCTGTTCCGCTCGCACTGCTTCCTCAAAGATTTGTGGGAACCGTTGTTCACTTGACTGCAGCAAAAAGAGACCTATGTCAGAATTAAAAGCTCGAACATAAAAGAGGTGGGCTTGGGTGGGTGATGGACGGATCTTCTCTGGAATTCTCTTCCAACTTATCAAGAATCGGACATTGAAGTCCATGATGCTTTCTTGAGGTGCTCTCTTGATGTACATGAAAAATTGGTAGAGATCCAAAGAACTGTAGAAAGGATCTTTGTCAAATCTTTTGATCAGTGCCCCCGCTAGATCGTCCCATGAGCTGATGCTTCGACGTTTGAGCAATCTGTACCACTACAATGCTCTTCCTTCCAAAGACTAAACCAGAAGTCGGATCATGACATCTTCGTGTTCTATGACATGGATCATGGACAGAGTAGCAATGTCTTCAACATGCGCCAGAGCCATGCCTTCGGTACCATCATATTTTGCCAGGTTCTTCAGGGCACCTTCGGGAATTTCATGCCGAACTTGGAGATTCAGAGGTCCAGGATCATCCCATCTAGAAAAAACCCTCGCCTTTGTGGCAGTGGTCTGCGGAATCATGACTATAGCCATTAAGTCAGAGTTTCCAAACGAACATTCTTTGAATTTAAAAAAAAAAATAGGCGTCCACGAACAGATCTTCAACTCAGCAAAGTCGCCAGATGAACTTACAAATCTCCGCTGTGAGGCCAAGACAGCTCATCAAATCTTGAGACCTCCGGGTGGTAAAATAAATGTGGATTTTTGTGAGACAGAAGAAGTCTGTCCCACCGGGCATGCCAAAACTGTTGGCACCGATGGGTTTATCACTTTGGAAAATTATGCTTATCCCACCGATTATGAATTATTGGAGACAGAAATAGTCTATCCCACCGGGCGTGCCAAAAACTGTTGGTCACGAATCTGCCATAGGAAAGGATTTTACAAGTGTGCCCTAGACCTAGCCAACATTGAAAGGTTGGAAGCAAGAAATGGCTCCCAGACCAATCTCCAGAGTGGGCTGGTTCCCTCTACTATTCTAAAATTGGTTTAATATAAGGGTTGCTGGAAAGAGATTTAAAAAAGTTGTAGAAAGAAATGGGAAATATGGCCACAGGCCGAAGTGATGGGATCAGAAAATAACAACAGGAAATTTAAAGTGCAGCAACAACAAGCAATAAAAGTTATCAATCTAACTTTCGCATGATGTACGCAGAGAAACCCTCCAAAATCACATTCCAGGAATCATATTCTCACGGCAGTACATAAATCCAATATGCAGAATTTAAATGTAACAGCCATGAAGACATACAAATGCTATTAGAAATGCAACATAAACAGAAAGGAAATCACTAATGCAAACGCTTGAAAAATAGAAGCCAATCCTTTATTCCTGCAAATGCACTTCAGTTTCTAGCAGAGAACTTTTCCAACCTCTGTAAATGAGAATTACATTGGTTTTTATAGAGGTCCGTCCTCTTTGCAGCATTAAAAATGCGCCACCACCCCTCTCGTGATCTACAATTGTGCATTGGAAATTACATACACGATCCCCTTAGTTGCAGCAAAAATTAAATACAATTAGATGCTAGCGGTCTTCTTCATTAAATTCATTTTTTTTAAATATGCATGAAACCGTTACGACAATCCACGAACAACAGCCTTGAATGCATTAAATCTTCAATCTTGGTGGCCTGGGCGCGTCTTTTACTTTGAATGCCTCGAAAATCCGCAAATCATTAAATTCGGGTCAGCATTAAATCATCGAAAATCAAGAAAAACCCCTCGGGCCGTTCATACTGCACTTGGCGGGAAAATGCGCAGGTCGCGAAAACGTGACAGGTCATGAAATCACGACATATTCTAATGCCATACGCTTCGTTGCTGAAGACACATGAAAATGGCACATGTAGCGATTTCGCTACGTCTTTTGGTTGTTGGCTCCATCGCTAGCTTGTCCACGCAAAAACGGAACACGTAGCGATTTCGCTACATGTTTTGGTTATTGGTTCTTCCCTGCGCTCTGCCCTGCGAAAACGGAACATGTAGCGATATCGCTACATGTTTCGGGCACCTTGTACGGCTTTGCTGACGGTCCACAAAAACATAACACCTTTTCAAAAAATGTGCAGCACATCGCTACACTTTTAGCACTTAGACTCTTTTTAACCAACGCTCCGTGAAAATGAAACATGCAGCGCATCGCTGCAACTTCATCACTTGAGCCTTTGAAGCCGATTGCCGTGCGATTTCGGAACGTCAGCGCATCGCTACATTGTTTGCTTAGACTTTTTGATGCCACAAAAATAGAACACGTCGCGATATCATGACGGTTCTTCCCAACCTGCATGCGTTGACCGCGATTCTGCGACATGTCAGCGAATCGCTGCAGTTTTTAGACTTAGCCATTTTTTACTCAATTTCGCTCCTTTTTTGCTTCAAAGCCGCATCAAAGCCTGTATAAACGTTAGATTTGCAATAATGTATACATTAATACTTCAATGAAAATCAATGTGGCAAAAATGCCAACAGGTCCATGGAGACCTAGGTATTTTTGTTAACCCAGTGGATGATGATCAATTCTAGGAGATTAACAGGTCATCCCACGGATGCCCCTCAAAATTACAAAGATGTTTCGAGATATGGGGGGTATATGGGCCCAAATTAGAAATTTCTACCATTGCAAGAGAGAATGCAGGGCTTACCCTTGAGGTATCCCAATTACATAAGGCCTAGGTAGTTTGACTTAGGAGGGATAATTCTGACATCCCTATTGCAATGGTTAGACCTCCAAATGCTGACCTATGGCAGACTACAGAAGCTGCATTCCAGGAAGTAAGAACTATGCTAGCTATACCACCTCTAGGAGTAGCTAAGGTGTGAACCTCAAACAAGTAGAGCCAACAAATTGAGAAAAGGTAGACAATAGTAGCTGGCTGCCACAACACCATAGCTCCATGTAGAAACAAAAATACTGCACCTCCCGATATCGGTCCATAGAAGAAATAATCACAGGCTGTAGGTATAACCAGATCTACTGGAAAACAATGATGATGAAGAAGTACAAAGAGCTACCTGTAGTTTTTATGCCATGAGGGTATGTCATATGTTAGACATGGAGGGACGATGAGCCTCAAAAATGCTCATATTTTGTATGGGTTTCATTGATTATTATGCGGCAATATAATAGGAACTGTGTACTTTTATGAATGATTATGTAATTATTTAATAGAATTGTGTGTGTTATCTAATTTATGTGTTTTAGTGTATTTTTGTGGAAATGTAGTTGGTTTTGATAGATTTGGATCAGTCAAGGTCTTTCATGGACCTGGCACTCTATTTCTTTTGGGATCAAGGCATGATAAGTAGGTGCCTTCATCTTCAAGGAAGGCGCCAAGAGAAGATAGGCGCCTTCCTCTTCAAGGAAGGTGCCAAGAAAAGGGTAGGCACCTTCTTCTTCAAGGAAGGTGCCAACAGAAGGTAGGCGCCTTATGTATACAAAATGCATCCAACATACTTAGGCACCTTCCACATAGTGAAGGTGCCCCATACAAGGAAAATCACATTTCGTATAGAGAAGGCACCCACATTAGTAGGTGCCTTCCATAGGAAGAAGGCACTCAACATCAGTATGTGCCTTCTGCATATGGAAGGCACCTGTCAAAAAGCACATGAGGAAGACACCTTCCTCATAGATAAGGAGCCTCCATTCTTCACCATTTGACCAAGTAAAGTGACGTGGGCAGAGTTGACCAGTGTCATTCCAATTCCACATAACGTAAGAAAATTATGGGAGTTTAACCAACAGATAAGAAAGTCTTACCTATGCTAGGTGAATCATACACCAATCATCAAACGTCCAATCGTTAGGAACAAAACCTATTTTTAGTAGATGTTGATTACGTTTACCAAATTGTCCTAGTTTAGTCTAGACTAAACTACTGCTATAACTTCTTTGTAACAGAAGATCTATGTGTGTGATATATAAACATAGACAGACCTCTCTAATAATCATCCATAATCTATATTGAGAATACATTTGTCATTCTGAGGAGGTAGAAGCATTGTAATAATTATTTTACAAATACAATAAAGTTCGAGAGTTTCTAAATGTGTGTTCAGCTAGAAGGGAGTTGCTAGAGCCTGGGTCCACTCCAAGCCAGTATTCCCTCCCTTTTATTTATGCTTTCCTAGATTAGTTTCTACTTTCATAGGTTTTTTTTTTTGCATTGTTATTTTTATTTCCATAGTAGGTTTACTTTTATGCATGTATGAATATTTACATTCTCAGGATTTAATTATTCATACATAAATTATTGTGGTGTGGATGAATGATTGACAATATTTTAAACCCCCCAATAGTAGAATTAGATGGACTCATATCAAAGTGGGTATTATAAGTGATCTTGTCTAAGACACTTCTAAATTTTACGAAGCTCCCTGAGTTGAAAATTTAAATGATCGAGCAGTGACAAAATAGGAGCAAAATTCACCTATGTTTGACCCACAACACTCCCTAAGAGAGCTCAAAAAAATTATTGAGGTATGTTATGAATTTCCTAACATTGTTGTATGGAGATATCATGATCTGAAAGGAGATGACAAAAATATAATTCAGAATACCATCAAGTTGCAAGAAGGGGTGAAACCTTTTAGATAGAAGAAGAGACCTGTTAATCCAAATATTGAAGTACTTATGAAAGAAGAACTACTGAAAACGTTAGAGGTGAAAATAATTTACCCCATAAAACACTCAAATTGGGTGGTGAATTTAGTTCTAGTATGAAATATGAATGAAAATATTCACCTATGTGTAGATTTTCACAACCTAAACTAGGCATCCTTGAAAGACCACTATCCCTTGCTACATATTGATTAGATCCTTCACATTGTCACTGGAGCACAAAGGTTTTCATTGCTCAATGGTTACTCTAGCTATAACCAGGTATGGATAAAGGATGAGGACCATCATAAAATAGTCTTTACTACAAAGGGGGACACCTTCACCTATAAAAGAATGTTTTTCAGTATTTCCAATACTGGTGCCAGTTTTCAAAGAGCAATGGATGTAGCCTTTGATGAGTAATTGAATCAAATAATTGTAATTTACCTTGATGATATGACTATTTTTTCACATCATATGGAAGAGCATGGGTCTCATATTAGATAGTTATTTGAGAAGTGTCAAAATTTTGGTATCTCCATTAACCTGAAGAAATCTATTTTTACTATCAAATAAGGAAATATTTTGCGACATGTGATTTCAAAGGAAGGACTATCCATTGATCCTGTAAGAGTTGAGGCTCTCTTAAAATTACCACTTCCATCAAATAAGAAAGACCTACAGTCATTTTTTTGCCAAATCAACTTTATCCAAAAATTCATCGTCGACTTCACTTAGGTGGTGAAGCCAATGACCAAACTCCTGAAGAAAATGTAGATTTTAAATGGACAAAAAATAGGAGGTAGGCATTCTAGAAAATTAAAGAGAATATAGTCCAAGCACCTATATTGATTAATCTTGACTATTCTAAGGATTTCATCCTTTACGCTATAAGTGAGCAGGAGAGTTACACCGTTGTTTTTACACAAAAACAAGATGATGGGGAGGAATAGCGTATCATTTTCTAAGCCAAGTTATTCAATCACACTATGATAAGTACAATTTTATTGAAAAGTAGGTTTATAAGGTTATGAAGTCTCTAAATAAATTTTGATATTTTATTTCTCAAAGTAAGACAATCATCTATGTCATTCATTTGAACGTTAGGAATTTTATCATCCAAGGAGAGCTTGGTGACAAAAGAGTAGGTTGGATTTCAAATATTCAAGAGTATGATGTGGAGATTCAACCGACTATATTGGTTCATGATTGGGCACCATATCAAGATTTGGCTAAGAGTGTAGCTTCTCAGTTGCTAGTACCATTAGGTGAAGAAGTTATTAATGATAGTAATTTTACCAACCAATCTACAAGTAATAATTATTGGATAGAGGATCTTGTTGAATTATTCACATTTGGAAGATGTCCCCCTCTTCTCAACTCCTCTCAAAGGTGAATATTTAGGCTACAGGTTATTAGATATGTTTTATTCCACAAAAATATAGATGGAGTACTCCTTAGATGTATGAAAGAGTCTAAAAAGTAGAATATCTTGGAGGATTTCCACTCTGGATTGTCTAGTGGACATTATGCAAGAAGGCCTATGGTCTTGAAAATCATTCGAGCTAGATATTTTTGGCCCTCCTTTTTTGCAGATACACATAAGGTGAGTCAAATATGTGATAATTAATAGAGATATGTTGGCAGGAGTAAGAAGGCATCCTTACCTCTACATTCGATCCAGGTTGAAACTATATTTCAATAGTGGGGCTTAGACTTCATTGGGGTAATTGATCCTAACTCTTCTACTAAACATAAATATATTTTGATAGCAACTAACTACTTTATTGAGTGGGTGGAGACCATTTCAACAAAGAAAGTAGATCAAGAAATAGTCATCTCTTTCCTTGAGGGTTTGATTACCCATTTTAGTGTACCAGATACCATTGTGAATGATAATGGGACTCCCTTAACTGGAGAAAATATTGTCGAGTTTGCGAGCAGATATAGAATCTATTTGAAATCAAGAATCTACTTCAAATATTGAAAATAACACTAGGGAACAATAATAGAATTTGGCATCTACTGTTGGACCAAGCTCTATAGGCTAATAATATATCATTAAAGAAGTTGATTAAAACTTCCCCCTACTCCCTGGTGTATGGTAAGGAGGTAGTATTGCCTACCCACATTGAGCTTTCAGTTCTCTAGAATTTGCAATTGCTTAGTGATGAAGGCGATGAAATTGATCCTATGAGCTTCAGACTAGCACAACTCTTGTATCTCAAAGAGAAAAGAGATAAAGTATATAACGCTTTCATGGAGCATGCCAGAATAACATAGAAGTGGTTCAAAAAATATATATTTGAAAGGGTATTTAAAGTCATCGACTTTGTGTTGAAGTGGAACTCAGATAAAGCAAACCCTAACAAAAACCATAAGTTCGAGGTATTTTGGGATGGCCCGTTCTAGATCTCAGGAGCAAATTCAATTAATGCTTATTATATTTGAGATATGGATAGCTGAGAGTTGTTGATCCCAGTAAATGGTCTTCATCTAAAGACTTTCCACCACTGAAATATGTGTGCACAAGTATGTATATATGTACAATTTTCTTCTTTTACTTTTCAAATATGCTATGCTCAGATGTCTGCAAAATAAATGAAAAAAAAAGAGATGGTTTTATTTTTCCTCCCCCAAGCAAGCATAATTGCTCAGAAACACATCTTCAAGGGTAAAGCTTGATTTTTATTGGGAAATATAAAAAAAGTGGGAAAGTATATATTTTAAATATGTTATGTATATATAAAAAGAAAAGATAAAAAAAAGAGAATAAATATATATAATCATATATATATGTGTGTGTGTGTGTGTTCATTTTAAAAAGATAAAAAAAGAAATTAAAATTTAAAAAAAAAAGGAAAAAATATTTCAGCCCAAATTAGGGGTAAAAGTCCTATTCATCTCCTACTTAGGCAAAAAAGCAAATAATAGAAGGAGATAAAAATTTCGCCCAAAGCTTTTAACCATGCAGTTTTTTTTAGTGGGATGAAAGTTTACTTTAAAGAATGACTCCCAAAGGAAAAGAATAAAGAGACAATCTCATGTAGAAGGGATAGTGTCAGTTTAATAAAATATTATTTATGGAAAAAGGGCAAAGTTGATTTAATTTGTTTTTTTTTGAAAAGCAAGGAAATATTTTTTTTTAAAGAAAGTGCTTTTCAAAGTTAAATCAAGGAGGAAGAATATTTTAAAATGGCATTCAGACTATTATTTTAACCAAGAAAAGGAAGGGACAATTTTGGGAGCATAGACCATTGGAGGAATCTCAACTTGTAAATCATTTTCACAAAGATAAGGAGGAAGTACGCTTATCAAAGTTTTTCTTGGTAGAAATGATTTTGAAGTGCCTTTAACATCATTTTAAAATTAAATGCACCCGAGAAATGTTGAATTTCACCCAATTCATCCTAGAAGGATGTTTTGAAGATTTTAAGTAGCCAAATTAATTTGTTCACATCTCGAGGAGTGCCTCCCATTGACATTTGGTAGCTCTCATTCCCGAAGATACCCATTGAGGTTCAAGGGGTTTTTTTTACTATTGAAAGTGGTCAGAGCACAAAAATCAAGAAATATTTTGGGTAAAGGGAGGTTGAAGATAATTAAAATATTATTAAATATTGTACCCTATGTAAATATAGAAACGTACATTCATCCAAATCCTTTGAAAATTAGCATGTGCATTTAATCTGGTTTGTGAAGACACAATTATAAATTTGGTGCACCCATGAAGAGGAGGTAAAGTTTTTTTATGTTCTCTGAATTATTGTTGCATTAAGGAAAATTGAGTGCAGAAGTTACAGGAGGCTTGAGCATTATTAAAATGGGTAAAATAACTATTGAATCTACTAGCACCAAAGAGCCAAAGAAGGTGAAAAAGAAGACTAAAGGAGGAAATAAATCCAAGAAAGCAAGGCACAATGAAAATTTTGACTTGGATCCATAGTTCGATACACTATCTTAGGTAGGAGACTACATTATTACCAACAAGGATATTGAAAAATTGTACCAAGATGTAGACGTTGTAGTCTAATAAGGATTAACTCTAG
>JAQPPZ010003465.1:0-29054 GCA_028583015.1 Wollemia nobilis | reverse complement strand
AGGAGCAAATCTATACATTTGATTTGCGCACGACTAGTTATGGGCCTCAAAAACCCACATATGACAAGTTGTGCAATGAACCAATTCATCCATCTATTCATATGCATCCTTATCCTTACTAGTTTGAGATCCCTAAATTTGACAAATTTAAAAGTAAGGAAGACCCTAGAGAACATCTTATCAATTTTTATTTTTACCAACTTCATGGTAGCAATCCCCTCATGCTCTATTCATTTGAACTTTCTCTTGGGGTATAAGCATTATATTGGTACAACCATTTTCCTTGTCATAGTCTCTTCAATTTTGAACAGTTTGTCAATCTCTTTCTTAAAAAATTTGATCAACATCAAAACCAAAATGATATTATCATATTTCTATGCTTTACACCAATTCGATGATGAGCCTATTACTAATTTTATCTCTTGATGGAGGTTGGTCATACATGGTCTATATTTTACCCTTCCACCTATAGAGCTTGTCAAACTATTTGCCAAACTACATACCAAGTCAACCCTCCACTACCTTCTAATCCATACCAAGGGTGTAATCCTTTTCCCCTTCATCCACCACGTAATTGGACACCTTTTTCTGAGCCCATGCCCGCTTTATTCCACTGGTTATTTGATGGATGCCTCATCACCTTGCCTAACATCCAACCTGATAATCCAAATCATCCTCTCTCTTATGACCACAATCTATAGAAATTTTGTGATTTTCATCTCCAACATGGTCATTCTATCGATGCTTTCCTTGTCTTTCGACATACCATTCAAGATCTTATTGACTGTGGCACTATTCAGGTTTTTGACCCCAATACACCGTAAAATAAATCTTGGAAATATTTTAAAATCCATTGCCCAAACATGGGGGTCCTAATGCTTAGTCCAATCCTTGATAGGTCAATCATGTCAATCATAGCCCTTCCAAATAGGGATTTTTGGGTATGATCAAAATTGTTACTTGTAACCAACACCCACCTCTTGCTGAAGCCCAATGCCCTTCTACTTCTCTTCCACCATCTTCTTCAAATACCTTAATTCCTCCACCAAATCCTACCACTATACCATGGAATGTCATCACTATTAGTGGTAGTATTTCTCATCAACTTTGCACTGCCCCTACAAGGTTATCCATCTTTGACCTTTTGCAACAATTCCAACCTCATCATGAGGCCCTCAATTCCATTCTCTATCCTCTTGATATTGAGACTCATGATATCGATGTCTTTATCAACTTTGTTGTCAATATTCAAAGATTCTTGCAACCTTATTTCAACTTCCATAACCATGAGATCACCAAAGTTGTAGGTGAAGGGGTGGATCCACCTTTGCATATCCAAGCTTCCATTAATTCTATCACTTACAAGCGCATTCTCATTGATACTGGTTCATCCATCGACATCATTTCTACCATCACCCTTGGCCATATTCACCTTCCTCCTACTCATCCCACTACTCCTTCTATGGACCTTCATGTCTTTGATGGCTCTATGTGCCCTATCATATGCATCATTATCCTCACCATTTAGGCTAGTGCCAAAACCATTTCCACCCTCTTCTACGTCATTGAAAGAGAGATGCAGTACAATATCCTTTTGGAACATCTATGGATTCAAGACATGCAATGTGTCACTTCCACGCTACATCATTGTATAAAATACATTCATAATGGATTGGTCCATTGCATCCCTAATGACGTTCACCTATTCAAATTTGTAATATTGTTGCTCTTCCACTGGGTCCACCCCTATCATCCATATAGTTCATGCCCACTCCTCATCGTTATCTTGATACCACCTATCAACCATCCTCATCTTCACATCCCAAACCCGATTTGAGAAACATACCCTCATATTCATCCCATCCACCATAGGTTACTGGTGCTTCCATTACCCCCACATTTTCACAACTTCATATTCTTCCCATATGCCATTTTACCCATTTACCTTTTTAGCTACACCGTCCCTAACTTCATCTTCCACCACACTTCTTATTATTCCTACCCCATCTACATCTTGTTGGAAATATTGAGTATATTGGTTATCATTGATGTCAAAGGTGAAATGGTTGAAAATAATTGTCAAGGTAAAAGCATTCTTCATGGTTGTGTGTGTAAGAAAAGGACAAAGTATTATTTAGTTGAAAAGGTTATCCATGGTTATGACAAGGTTCTCTATGGTTATGTTAGCAAGAGAAAGATAAGGTATACAAGGTTCTATTGAGAAATATTTATTTATTACAAGGGTGAAAACAGATTTCAAGAGCAAAAGACAAAAGATTAAAAATAAATTATAATATTTAAACCAAGGTTTAAATATTATAATAAAATTAAATTTGAATTTTAAATGTTACAAAAAAATTTAAAATTCAAATGGTTGCAAGAGAGTCGACATCATCCTAATCTTCAAATTGCATATATAAGGAGGAAAATAAAAATCATTTACAAGGTTGAGGTGATTGAGAAATAAGTAGCATTTGTTCCATTCATGAGGGCAATGCACAAAGTTTAATACAAAGGCAACAAGAAATAAGGAGGGCATATGAGTTTTAAAGCAAGGTGGATGATGCACGAATCTCAATATAGGAGGCAGTGCATGATTGATTCCAATTGGGAAGCTAGCCTAGGTTGTAGGTAGACCCTACGCAAGATGTTGACCTTGAGGAGGTTTCGAGTTTCGAGTCATAGTGGTAGTTGTTTTTTGAAACACATTTGGGCGGAAGAAGAGATTAATAAAGTTTTGATTGTGTGCCTTTGGTTCCAGTAGGTGGGTGAGCCTAGATGACACTCTAGCTCATGCTAGAGCATGGGCTCCATGAGGTTTCGCATTCAACTCCCTTTGACGGCAGAAGTGGTAAGGGCATTAATTTTTTAATAAAGTTTTTGTTTGGCTATTAGGGAGTCATAAGGGTTGAGTTTAATAAAGTTTTGTTTTTGCAATTAGGGAGTCATAAGGGTGTGAGTTAATAAATTTTTGTGTGCAAATTAGGAGTTATAAGGATATGTTATAAAAGCTTTCTATTTTGCAAATAGAAATTATAAAGGTGTTTTATAAAGTTTTATTTTGCAAAGAGCATAAAGAGAAAATTCAAAGGGGATAATTTTTGCATGTGAGAATAGGAGGTATAAGGTTTATGAAAGGGAAATTAAAATTATTCTGCACTTAGGGTTTTGGATGATCATAAGGTATATTATTGAAAATTATTTGTGTCTTTTACAAGTAGGAGGTATAATGTGTTATTGTGGTTTGATTTTTGGTTGAAATTTTTGTATGGTGAAAAGTAAGTTTGAGGGGTTTTGATGATTTTTAATGTCCTATCTATTGAGAACAAGATTCATTGAATATCATTTTCATATTTCATTGAGCACATATTTTTGAGAAGAAAGTTAATGTTGATGGTTTGAAAGAGAAATCTACTAATCAGTTTTGAAGTGGCACTTTGAAGAGGAAATTCTTTTGAGACAGGTTTTTGAGGGCACATTTTCATCAAAGCAAGTTAAGAGGTATGTTGACATTATTCCTTCTCTAAGGTGTTTGGTTGAAAAAATATTTTTGAATCATAATATGGAGAAATAAGGATTACATATGTGCATTTTTGAAAATATTTGAGCTAGGATTTGTGAAACAAATTGTGCATCCTTGTTGAAAGAAATTGGAAACACTTGTGTTAGAGTTTGTGAATAAATTGTGCTTCATTGTTTGAATAAATTTGTGAAACTTTTGAGAATTGGTTTGAGTCATATTGAATGTGGATGAGCATGTATTAGAGTAGAGTAGAGTAGAGTTATTTGAGGTAGATTTGAGAAAGTCTTGTGAGAAGACTTGAAGCAGATTTAAGGTATATTTGAGCAAGTCTTGTGAGAAGACTTGAAACAGTTTTGAGGTAGACTTGTGAGTAGGTGTGAGATAGATCTGTATAGGTAGTTGAGAAAATTTTATCAAAGTTGTAGGTAGATTTGATCAAATTTATGAGAAAAATTTATCAAATTTGAGTAGATTTGAGAGGAGGCTTTGGAACTAACAAGTGCAAAGGGGATAAAGTTCTCTTGTGGATAGAGGTCCACAAACCAGAGTAGTGGGGAAAAATATCTCCTATGGATAGAGGTCCACAAACTTGAGCATAGGGGATTGGTGTCTCCTTTGGACATAGGTCCATAAACATTGTAATAGGGATTTGTTAAGAAAATTTATAAAAAATATTTTCTCTATGGATGTAGCCCAAATTGGGTGAAACACGATAAAACCATGTCTCTCATGTATGTGATTATTTGTGTATTATTTACTACCTTGATATTATTTTTGTTATCATTTGGATTGAAAAGTAAATTTTTTTATCTTATACTGTTCACCCCCCTCTCAATATAAGATTATGTTCTTCAATTGGTATCAAAGCGGGTTCCTTCAAAAAAATTCTAATAGATTGAAGGAAGATCCTACAAGAACACAAATTACTACAAAAAATGGAGAAAGGGCCATGATTGACATGAAAGAGGAACTTATTGCTACTCTTGGAAATTTGGAAAGAGTTAGAGAGAAGAATTCAAGTTTGAAGGCTCAAATTCAAAAATATGAGGAAACAAAGATAAAGCTTCTACATGATCTCAGAGACATAAAGGTGAAGGTTGAAGAGGCAAAGAAAATTGAAAAAGGTATGGCTAAATATTTAAAGGTAAAAGAGTTAGAATGTGAAAGATTGGAACTTGAAATTGTCTCTCTAAGAAAGGGAGTTGAAAATTCTAAGGATAAGTTACAATAAAATATAAGGTTAGGAAAATAAAAAGAGGAGTCAAGCTCCAAAGAAACAAAGATATCAAAGAAATAAGAGCCCATGACCTATGTTGATATATTGAAAGGAAAAAGTATCAAGGAGGAAGAAAATAGAGAAACATCATGGATGAAAGTCAATTACAAAAATGGTAAAGGAAGAATCATGCGACCATATCATTCAAGGCCATCTAAGAGGTTAGATAATTTCTTCCATGGTTATTGTTTTTCGTGTAATAAATATGGTCATAGAGTTGTACATTGCATGGTCCATGTGAGAAATAATGTTGATAGAAATTTCAATTCATTTGCACCTCTCATGGATAACAACATCATATGTTATAAATGTAATAACTTTGGACACAAGGCCAAATGGTGTAAAACAATATTTCTTGAGTCAAGAAAAAAAAGGAGGATCAAAAGGTTCAAAACAATACAACCTCAAAAGTTGGGAAAGGAAATAGGAACAAGAAAAGGAGAATTCAATGTTGGTACAAACAACTCTTCATGCACAAGATAAGGGAAATAAGTGGTATGTTGATAGTGGTTGTTCAAGTCATATGACAGGTGATAAAATTAAATTTCTTTCACTTAAATAAATCAATGGAGGATCATTAAAATTTGATGATAATGCTTCAATAAAAATTGTTGGAAAAGGGACTAAATTTAGATAATGGAAAATTAAAGACAAAAAATGTATTGTATATTAAGGGATTGAAGCATAATTTACTAAGTGTAATTCAGCTTTGTAATCAGGGGCACAAATTCACCTTTCACCCAAATAGATGTGAGATCAATAAATCCAAGATAGAAAAGCTTATTGTAGATGCCAATAGAACTACAAACAATCCCTACAAGTTGAGTGAAATTAAGGGAGAAAATTTTTTCTTATCACAAGAGGATGAGATTTGGTTATGGCATAGAAGAATGGGTCATCTGAACTTTGACAACATAGTGAAAATAAGCAATAAACAAGCATTCAGATATTTACCCAGGATAAAAGGATCCCAAAGCACAATTTGTGCACAATGTCAGCATGGTAATCAAACAAGAACACATTTTAAGTCAAAAGAATTTTCTTCATCCAAACTATTGAAACTAATTCACACTGATTTATGTGGTCCTACAAGGACAAAGAGTTTATAAGGTGAAAGCTACTTCATTCTATTTATAGATGATTTCTCTAGAATGACTTGTGTGGCATTCCGAAAAGAAAATTTAGAAGTCTTTGAGAAGTTCTAGGCATTCAAAGTTTTAGTAGAAAATGAAACACGTAAAATATAAAGTGTCTAAGATCAGATAGAGGAGGAGAAATTACTGCAAGTGAATTCATATAATTCTGAGAACAACATGGAATCAAAAGAGAATACTCAACAACAAGGACTCCACAATAAAATGGAGTAGTTGAAATAAAAAATAGAACTATTGAGAATATGGCTAGAGCTATGCTAAAATAATCTAATATTTTAGATGGTTTTTGAAAAGAGGCAGTTCATACAACTGTCTATATCATCAATAAAGCTCAAGTAAGATTAAATCATCACAAAATTCCATATGAGATTTGGAAGGGAAGACCAGCTACTGTGAAGTATTTTTTAATTTTGGGAAGCAAATGCTACATTAGATGGGAGAGAAAAATTTGGGTAAGTTTGATTCAAGGTGCTATGAGGGTATCTTCCTTGGCTATTCCACTAAGATAAAAGCCTATAACTACTATAATAAAAGGATACATAAAATTATAGAAAGTACAAATGTGATAGTTGATGAACAAGTAGGGTCCAAAGAACCAGATCAAGAAATTATATATAAATAAGAAAAAAGTTTCCAAGAAGAAGTAGGTGAAGAAATAGAAGAATATGAAGCACAAAGAACACCACCTAAGACTCCATCCAGGTATGCACAAAATAATAATGCAAGAGATCTGATTATTGGGAATCCAGATGAAATCTAAACAAGGAGGAAGATAATAGGAATAGGTGAACATTCAAATATTTCTTTGTTATCCAAAATTGAGCCCAAGGATTTAAATGAGGCAAGAGAAGATAAATTTTGGGTCAAGTCAATGGATGAGGAGTTGGATCAAATAGAAAAAAGTGAGACTTGGGAACTTTTCCCATGACAAAAATAAAAGAATATAATTGGCACTAAATGGGTTTGAAGAAATAAGTAAAATGAATATGGTCAGGTGGTCAGAAACAAAGAAATACAAGTATGCAAAGGCTATGCACAGGTTGAAGGGATTAATTTCAATGAATTTTCTCTTGTTGCACGACTTAAGGCCATAAGAATATTTTTAGCATTATAAAGTTTCAAAAACTTCAAAGTATATCAAATGGATGTAAAATCAGCTTTTCTCAATGGGTTCTTAGAAGAAGAGGTTTATATTGAGCAACCTGAGAGGTTCAGCCTGATTGATAAGCCAGATTTTGTATGCAAATTAAAGAAGGCTCTTTATGGACTAAAGAAATCCCCTAGGGAATTAAATTTTGTTATATTTGGAAATTAGGGAGTCATAAGGATGTGATTTTATACAATTTTTATTTTGCAATTAGGGAGTCATAAGGGTACGAGTTAATAAAGTTTTGTGTGCAAATTAGGAGTCATAAGGATATGTTATAAAAGCTTTCTATTTTTCAAATAGAAATTATAAAGGTGTTTTATAAATTTTTATTTTGCAAAGAGCATAAAGAGAATATTCAAAGGGGATAATTTTTGCATGTGAGAATAGGAGGTATAAGGTTTATGAAAGGGAAATTAAAATTATTCTGCACTTAGGGTTTTGGATGATCATAAGGCACTTTTTTTGGGGGATCATGGAGGAAAATGGAGAAGGGGTGAGAAGGTGGAAGAAAGAAGGAAAAAAAAACCAGTGAAAGACAAACCCGGTCAACCACTCACCGGGCCCTAGTTCGACTTTTTTTTTTTTCTTGCTCTCCCCCTCCTGGTGGGATTCGGTTTGTCCTCTTTCTTCCCTTCCTTTCTCTTGATTTTTCCTTTTTTTGTTGGTTTTTTGTTCTTCCTTCTAGCATTTCCGCTTACTTTCTCTTTGGATTCTTGAAGAAACATGATATTTGGTTTTGGTTTTTTCTTACTGATTTGACAATCCTCTGTTTAGCAGTTCTGTTGAGGCCTCTGACATTCTAAGAGATGAAATTCATTGAGTTGACTTGGGGTTTGCTTTGCGACCTCTGCATCTCCTTTGAGATAGAGTAAGTTTAGGTCTAACTTCATCCATGTCTTGGTGAGTGGGTTGTTCGGTAATAGGGCCCAAGGAGGTAGGAACAGAGCCATCAACCATTTTAATCTCAGCTGCTTTGGCTAGCTTTTTTGCATTTGAAGGTCATCCCATTTTTTGTTCTTTATTGACATCAGCTCTGGGTGTAGGACTGGGAGAAGGTTGGATGTTTGGAGAATGTCGGTGGTGTCAGTCCCAGGGGTAGGCCGATGGGGAGATGGAGAGCGGGGAGATTGGCACAGGGCAACATACTCAGGGGAAATGGAAATAGGATGGTTCTGAGATGAGGAAAGGGAAAGAGGATGGTTCTGAGTCAGGGAAAGACAATATCATAAGGTACATTATTGATATTGAAAACTATTTATCTTTTACAAGTAGGAGGTATAAGGTGTTATTGTGGTTTGATTTTTGGTTGAAATTTTTTATGGTGAAAATTAAGGTTGAGGGGTTTTGATGATTTTTAATGTCCTATATGTTAAGAACTAAAGAAAATTCATTGAACATCATTTTCATATTTCATTGAGCACATATTTTTGAGAAGAAAGTTAATGTTGATGGTTTGAAAGAGAAATCTACTTATCAATTTTGAAGTGGCACTTTGAAGAGAAAATTCTTTTGAGAGTTTTTTGAGGGCATATTTTAATAAAAGCAAGTTAAGAGGTATGTTGACATTATTCCTTCTCTAAGGTGTTTGGTTGAGCAAATATTTTTGAATCATAATATGGAGAAATAAGGATTACATATGTGCATTTTTGGAAATATTTGAGCTAGGATTTGTGAAAAAAAATATGCATCCTTGTTGAAGGAAATTGGAAACGCTTGTGTTAGAGTTTGTGAAAATATTATACTTCATTGTTTGAATAAATCTGTGAAACATTTGAGCATTGTTTTTAGTGATATTGAACGTGGATGAGCATGTATTAGAGCATAGTAGAGTTATTTGAGGCATATTTGAGCAAGCCTTGTGAGAATAATTCAATTAGGTTTGAGGTAGACTTGTGAGCAGGTGTGAGATAGATCAGTATAGGTAGTTGAGTAGATTTGATCAAATTTGTGAGCATATTTGATTAGAGTTGTGAGAAAATTTGATCAAATTTGAGCAGAGTTGAGAGTAGGCTTTGAAACTAACCAGTGCAAAGGGGATAGAGTTCTCCTATGGATAGAGGTCCACAAACCAGAGTAGTGGGAATATAGCTATCTTGTGGATAGAGGTCCATGAACTTGAGCATAGGGTATTGGTGTCTTCTTTGGATAGAGTTCCATAAAAATTATAATAGGGATTTGGTTCCCAAGATATTTGTTGAGAAAATTTATAAGAAATATTTTCTCCATGGACATAGCCCACATTGGGTGAACCACACTAAAATCATGTCTCTCATGTGTGTGATGATTTGTGCATTATTTACTGCATTGATATTATTGCTATTATTATTTGAATTGAAAAGTAAAACATTTTATCTTATACTATTCAGCTCCCCTCTTAGTGTAATCTTGTATTTTTCACATATTCCTTCTACTTTGTATCCCATTTTGTGTGGTCATGACTTATCCCTACCACACCATTTATGTCTTCTATTCCAACCTCTTAGTTAATACATGCAAATCATCCCATTACTAGAACACCTACTAAATGTTATGAGTGGACACAACATGTTGCTTGGCTTGATGACCAATTGGTTCAATCAGTTGCTCTTGATTCATCCATTTAACCTCCCCCATCCATACACGTCCATAAAATTTCCATCCTAGCCATCCAGGGGTATTTCCCCCAATCTGAGCATTATTTCCCTCCTCATGTCTCTTTACTCATGACCACACCTAGTCTAGGTGAGTATCATATATGCAATGATTAGGTTATCTCACCCACCATTCAGTCCACCTGTGACTTTGGTCATCCCCATGATGTACTCATGATTGTTGGGGAAGTTATTCCTCTTGGTCTACCCAATATATAGGGGACTTGACTCATCCATGGAGCCTCTAGTTCCTCCACCACCACAAACTATATTTTATGATAATATTGATCATATTTCAAATCCTACATTTTCTTGGCACTATCTTTGTATGTATAAGTAACATGGTTATGGACTAGTGAGATATGAACAAGGGTGTCACACCCTTATCCATACTCCTATAGGAAAGCCTACCAACCAATATGTAACTAGCTATCACCCTGCAATAATCAATGCCCTCGAGGATGATTTACATCATCTCAATATTTACCCCCTCAATGTCCTTTTTGATGATGAATTTGAGCTCAATATTCCTATGGATTGTTTATCCCCTCATTCTACAATTGACATTCCATCTACTTTCTTCCATTCATCTCCACCACATGCAAACCCTCCTTCTTATGATTTTGAAGCTCTTATCGATAAATTTACCAATTTATCACTTGATCCACCCATATCAGTCGGTATGTCTTCTTAACCTCCACAACTATTCCTTTCATCCCTTTCCACTCGTGATCACCCATCCATCGCTCTCGCTCTTGCTCTCCTTATCTACCCATCATTTTTATTTTTGGCTACCACCAACCATGTCATGATTCATTACTATCCCCTTCTAATTCTTCATCACCATCATCTCACACATATACTATATCTAGTGTGTCTGTTAACATGATCTCTATTGAATTATACATCCCACTTTGCTATCCAAATCATCTTGATTACATTCCCCCACATTTTATGGATTTTTTTAATTTTGATAATATTTCACCCACACCATATCCCATTGAGTTCCTCCCATTACCTCAATTACTATGATCTACTAATTCACCTTTGCCTTCTATTCCACCCCATATACCTTGGATTAATCATACAATTTTTTTTATCTAGATGATGAATTCCAACTTCTTGACATCATTTATGATCTTCACCTCATACCAATACTTGCTCAACTCCATGATGGTTCTTACATGCTTGTCAAGGACACCATTGAAATTGACATTGGTGATGATATTGATCACCCTCACATTGTCCACCTTGCATCTAGTCTTTCTACTGATGAACATGTTATTTTCATAGATTTACTTTGGAAGTACATAAATGTGTTTGCATGGTCTTACACAAACGTGCCTAACCTTGATCTATAATTAGTTATGCACAACTTGATCTTGGATGATAATGCTAAACTTGTTAGACAAATTTTGCATCGAATGCATCCCACCATTGCTCTCATGGTTAAAGAGGAGTTACAAAAACTTCTCGATGTCAAGTTCATACAACCAATCGATTAACCTGAGTGGGTTTCAAACATGGTTCCAATCAGAAAACCCAAGGGGGGTACCTGCATATGCATTGATTTTAGAGATCTTAAAAATGCTTGTTCTAAGGACAACTTTCCACTTACTAATATCGATACATTGGTTGATGCCACAACGAGACACAAAATTCTACCACTCATGGATGATTTTTTTGGTTACAATCAAATGTTTGTTAACCCAGATGACTAGCATTAAACATATTTCACAATCCCTTGGAGGACATTTTTTTACAAGGTCATGCCCTTTGGTATCAAGAACACTAGAACAACCTATCAAGGTGCAATGACATACATTTTTATGATTTCATGCACAAAATTGTTGAATACTATGTTGATGATCTTAATGCTAAATTCAAAATGCATGGTTAAAATCTCAAGGACCTTCACCAAATATTCGATCGTCTTCTAGAACATATTGTATGATTAAATCCAAAAAAAAGTGTCTTTGGTGTTACCTCAATTAAAATATTAGATTTTATTGTCTCACAATGCAACATCAAGGTTGATCCCTAAAATGTCAAGGATATCATTGGTATGTCTCCCCCAATAAATTTCAAACAAATATGCATCTTGCAAGGAAAAATCCAATTCATTCAATTATTTATCATCCAACTTTTCGATAAGTGTAAGTCATGCAATCATCTTCTTCAAAAGGGGGCCCATTTCAAATGGGACAATCAGTATCAAATTGCTTTTGAAGTAATCAAATCATTCCTCACATATCCACCAGTTCTATCGCTACCCCATCTCGACTGCCCTTTTCATTTGTATATATCTACTATAAATTTCACATTGGGCACACTTCTTGCCCAGAAGAATGAAATGAACCATGAATAGGTTGTATACTATATCAATTGCACATTGGTAAGTTACAAGACACAATATTCTTACATGAAAAAATGTTGCCTTGCTATTGTCTTTGCCACATAGAAACTATGATATTACATGATAAATCACACTACTTATGTAGTCGCCTATGATAATCCAATTTGCTACATTATGGGTAAGAGCTACCATAACAATTGCATGACCAAATAGATTCTGCTTCTCACAAAATTTGACCTAGATTTCATTAGTTATAAATCCATCAAAGTTTAGGTTATTGCAAACCAATTGGCTGAGGCACCTTTACCAAGTGATGCACCATTACTAATTTAGCTTCTTGATGATTCTGTATTTCATACTACTGATGGTAAGGAACTTGAGCCAACCATTGATTTAACCCTCTTTTTTGATGGCTCTCATTGTGAGTATGGAGGGGGTGCAGGTATAGTTTTATTTACACTATAGGGGTAGCCCCTCCCCTTTTCCTTAAATTTAGGCTTTCCTTGCACCAAAAACAATGTTGAATATGAAGCTCTTATCCTTGACCTTAAGAAAGGAATTTCTATGCACATTAGGCATCTGGACATTTTTGGTGATTTCCTCCTCATTATGAATCAAATTAAGGGAGAATGGCAATGTTGTTACCCCATCCTTCAATGATATAAACAAGTTGCCAAACACTTACTTTCTCAATTTGAGTGGAATGACATCACTGCTACTCCATGTTCTACCAATTGTTTCACAGACACTATGGCTTCTCTCAATTCACTCATCCTATAGAATCCCCATTCCAACACAACTCACATGTCCATTCACACCCTCTTCCATTCTGCTATTTCTACCACCCTGCCTTCTCATGATAATGGTATCAATATCATCAAAATTGAACCCCATGACCCATGGTTCTACTAGGTCAAATATTACCTTAAACTTAGTATCCTCCCACTAGATCTAAATCACACTTATAAGTGAGATTTCAAACAACAAGCAATTCACTACATATTTTTAGGATATATCCTTTACAAATAAAGTTATGATGACATTCTACTACACTGTCTTGAACCACATGAGGCCCAATGTGTTATCCAAGAGGCTCATAATGGCACTTGTGGTGGCCACTTCATTGGCATGGCTATTACCAAGTGCAAGTGCATTCTATGAATGGGATACTATTGGCCCACAATGGAGAATGATAACTGTGAATATGTCAAAAATTATGTCAAATTCCAAAACCATGCCAATGTTACGCATTTGCCTTCTCAGGCTCTTCAACCTATTCAATCAATGTGGCCCTTTTCACAATGAGGTTTGGATATTATTGGAAAAATTACCCTTGCCTCATCTAGAAATCACAAGTTCATCATTACCACCACAAAATATTTCATGAAATGGATTGAGGTCATTCCTCTAGTCCAAATGATCGGTCCTAAAATTATTGATTTCATCACTCTGTACATCATCTATCACTTCAGAATTCTATCCAAGATCATCTTTGACAATGGTATACCATTCAAGAACAATAATATTCATGCATTGTGTGAGAAATTCAATATTCAAAATAACTTCTCTACCCCATACTACCCATAGGGTAATGGTCAAGTTGAAGCTACAAACAAAAATATTTATGTCATTCTTCACAAGATTGTTGCAGAATCACATCACGACTGGCACAATCAAATGCCACTGGCCTTATGGGCCTATCACACAAGTATTTGTACTCCAACTAGGGCAACTCCATTTTTTCTTATATATGGCGTTGAATCCATCATGCCTTTGGAGCTCAAAATTCCATCATTATAGGTCTCTATGCAATAATTCATTGATGATGACACTACTCATCAAGCTAGATTAGACCAATTGACCCTTTTGGATGAATGTCACATCCATGCCATTGAACATATGCACATTTATCAAGATCATATTTGATGTGCTTATAATTCTAAGGTACATCAATGTAGATTTCAAGTTGGATACTTGGTACTCAAGGAGAACCAATAGATTACTAGCCAATTGTGCCATCTTACACCCAATTGGCTAGGTCCTTACATTGTTACTCACAAGTTTAGTTATGGGGTATATCACCTTGCCACCTTGGAAGGTATTTCTAACCTTGATCCTATTAACATTATCCATCTTTGATCATTTTATGCTTGAGCATTGGCATTAAAACTCATCATTCTTTGTATATACCATCACGATTACCAAACACACAAAAAAAACAACAAAAAAAACAAACAAAAATAACACACATGTTATTGGCATTTTGTGGCATTTCATCGAATTGCATTCAATCACAATCTGCTTTACATCATTTTCTTCTATTCTTCCCTTCTTTCTTCTTTAATGAATTTTGTATGGTCACGCTTTGAGTGGCTACATACCTTTCATTCCTTGTTTTATATTTCCTTCCCCCTATTCTTCTTGTTATGTATCAATGTTGTATGGTCATGCTTCGAGTGGCTACATACCTTTGATACATTTCATCTCTTTCTTCTCTTTATTTCTTCCTTTCTTCATGTTACTTCTTGTTGTGGCTGCTCCACAACTAGCCCCAAAACTTGGGGACCCACTTTAAATTTTTGGGTTTGAGATATTGTTGGTATTCGAGTGGTAATGTTTAGTAACATCTGAGCCATGAGCTCATCATGTGAACTCCGAAGGTTTTCAATTTGTCATATCCTCTTGTCTTCTTCTAAAGATCCTATCATGGATAGTGCTTTTTGGGTTTTCATTTACTCTTGGAGCTATTGGTGTTTTGCTTGACTCAATAGGCTCAGTGGCTGGTGTCTAGTTTTATTTTTAGGTTAGTGAGGTTTTAGATTTTGTGTTTTAGTTTTCATTAATATTCTTCAATATTTAAAACTAAAAATAAAAATAAAATAAAATAAATATATTATATATATATATATATATATATATTTAAATATGAAATTAAAATGTTACTAGGTTGGAATTTGATTCCACTTTAATACCCCTTATATATACATATATAAAATACAATAAAATATATAATTATTATTATAATATATTCTATATATGTAATAATAATAATATATATTAAAGGTAGAATGAAAGCTTTTAAGACAAATAAAAATGATTAAAAAAAGAAAAAAAAACACGATAATAAAAAGAATATATTTTAAATATAATATATATTATATTATATTATGTATAATATAATATATTACATCATATATAATATAATATTATATTATATTTAAAATAAAATCTTTGTGCAATAGCTTTATAAGAATTATAACGTTACATTCATCATAGGTTTAATATTTTTTATAATAACGTGTGTGTTTTTCCTTTTTGTACAGGTGATGCACGTGATAGCTAGGAGGTCGAGATGCTGACAATGGTAGGCGTCGATGACTTGGCCCACCGACTCAGTGAATGGAATGAACATATAATATTGGTAGCGGTGACGCCTATGGATATGGGTAACAATAACGGGGTCGATAGTGCAGCGGGCCCAAAGATGAGCGAGTTTAGTTTAGCCGTCATGGATGCAAGGACAAGGCTAGGGATAGATTAAATCATCGACGAGGGTCAACATGGCATTCGACGCTGATGCATCCAAGACATAGGGTTAGAAAGGCTCACCGACATTGAACTAGACTTCAAACATGGATCATAATCATGAAGGTAGTAATCAGTTTTTTGTTGCCCAATAATCAGGACAGATTTTGCCAGTGAGCATTGACCTGCGATAATGATAGCATCAAAAGAAAAATTTTCTCAAATTGCCTGAGCATAGATATAAGTTGGTGCATTAAGTGTATGGGTAGATGATTTTGGAGGAACGAAGATGCTGGGTAGAAAGACGCCATACACAGCAGGCGGCCATTTTGTGAAGTCTGCATGGTCAAGATTACTGCAGGAAGGTTGTTTGGGCAGCTCGATATGGCTACTAATGTGGATGGTTCTTGCATAAATTCGTGGGGCTATCAGTTCGAAGTAGAATTAATAATATATAGAATCATATGTGTTGGGATACAGTGTAGGGTGATGTTAAGCAATCCACATTGCAATGATAAGATGCGGATCATTGTTTTTGGCATCAAAATCGCAACAACATCCAAAAAGGGATAAAAATTACAGTAGAATAGAATACAATGACGTCAGATAAAATCCCATGATCAAAAATCATGATCATATTTTAGTCTAGGGTTTCATTCCATGTAGAGGATCATCACATGGTAAATACGGAGCGTCCGAGTCACAAATATTTAAAAGCATAAACGTTGCTAGTAGCGAATTCAATGTAGGTTTGGCAATGTGAAACGTGATAGGGATTGCATGTGCCAGGGGCCACCATGGGAAAAAGGGAAGATTTCATGATAGCAAAACATAGTCATGGTGAGAATGCTGCATTGGAATTTACTACGCTGAACAAAAAAGCCCGAGAGGAAGAACGTGGGATCCACCGATGGAGACTTACAAGAAATTGATTTGAATTTTGGCCAAAAACACAGGAACAACTTTGATGGCGTGGAGGTAATTGTTACTAGGGCAAAGTTTTGGACAAACCTCGGTATCGTAGGCTTATGACTAAACCATGCACCGAATTATAACCGTAACAAACAAATATGGGATACTGGGTGCTAGCAGTTAAGAAAAATGGTAGTCTCACCAGGAGGGTAGACGTATCCGATGATGGCAAAGATGGCAACTGTTAGTCAAAGACATGTGATGAAATATAGGCATACCGACAAATAGCAACGACTCCTTTGGGAGCGCATTCGACATGGGAAGCACAATGATAGTATAGGGAGAATCTGAACAGTGTTGAATTCGTGTTAGATATATTGTGTTGGCAACGGATAATGGTAGATGCAACGATGACCATGACACATAGTTTTACTTGGCATATGGGTAGGAGTATAATCATTGTTTTCGAATAGCAACATAAAGAATGCACAATGGAAGATACTATCATTTTTTATTTCGCTTGTGATTTAGCCCAAAGCCATGGCAAGTAAATCATAAAGCGTGACAACTTTTTATGTTGATGGCATGGGCAAGTAATGCAAAGACGGTGAGTATAGTGAGGCTGAAAAATTATTTCTTCATGGAGTTTGAAATAGCGGGTGTCACAACAGTGCAACCACCATAAATCGAAGGCCCCTTGTGAATCCCTCGATGAGCGCTAGATAAGACAGTGGATGTATTAAACTTCAAATGTGGCAACGTTATATGGAGGGATATAAAAAGTGGTCTCTATGTACTATTAGTGACAACAATGGTAACGAGTTATGCATGGTGGAGTTAAGGTCCGAGGTAGGGTTGGATGTGAAATGTGGATGACCCGAATGTAACTAATGATATCTGTCATGATGTGGTCAAGCTTTATATTGACAGTCATTGTCCACATGGACCCCGTATGCTTTTGCCATGAAATTGGTGGCCCCGAGAAGGCTTGATGATATATAATATTTGAATTATAATATTTCACATAAAAAGGGCCGAATATAAGGAAACAAAAGGACCCTCAATCATTGCGACAATAGTGTAACCGTCTTAACGCAGTGTGTCATGTGTGGGAAATAAACCTGCTTAAGATTAGGCCAATAATCCATGGTTTGAAATCAACATATGGGTTTCTCAATGGTTACAAAGGCCACATATTATACTTCATAACAGAGGGCTTTATTATTAAGATTATAATGTTTTAAATAAAAACAAACGACCATTATGAATGCCACTTGGTATATTGGTCCAGGTTGTCACATGAGAAAAAGTCGTGAGATCAAAAGGAATTTTTGTTTATTTCCCTCTTGAGGAGAATGAAACGCTTCAAAATGAAGCGTTGGAAAACAAAAGCATGGGAAAGAAAGCAAAAGATGTAGGAAATTGAAAAGGAAGGGTAAACAAAAAGTTTATGGTGAAATTTTTAAATACCTCATAAAATGGAGAAGAGGGGGCTGGATCTCTTGGAGACCGCATGCTACTGAAATGCCAGGGCTGCCATTTTTTAGGAGAGGCCAGATTTTGCTAGAAGGAATGTAGAAACAAGGATGTTTTGAATGTATTGTAGGATTTCTGCACTTTGGAGAAAAATAAGAGGAGAAAATCTCTGAGTGTTCCCATTTTATTGCCTATATTTCATTTTTCTGCTTTTTGGATTTCTAGACATTGTTATTGCATTTGAGGGTTTCATTGTTGAATTTCTAGGAGTAGAGATTTTGTTTTATATCCTTAGAGTCTTGCAACCGCTTTGTTTTGGGATGTGCAAATGCAGTTTCGACGGAGTTGGGTTATGCTCAAAAAAATCTCATGTCTCGAATTTTGCATGCTAGGGTAGCATAAAACTGCATTTTCTGGTTTTGTGCATTTTATTTCAGTTTTCAGATTTCATTTTTATTTTCTAACTTTTATTTTCAGATTTTTTTTTTTAATTTTTAGACATTAAAATAAAAACTAAAAATAATTCAAAATCCAAAAATAATTGCATGGCTGCGTAGAGTATACTTCATAGTTTCATTTTGCACTTAGAATTTTTTTATTCGGAGTCATTTCATATTTTTAAAAATTATCTGAAGTTGTTGTTTTTATTGCAGATTTTAAAATTCGAAATTTCAGAATTTGCATTTTGGGGCCAAATTTAATTTTTTCAGTTTGGTATTTTCATTCATGAGCCTATGATAACATTTCCTTCATGAAAATTTCAATTTCATTGAAGAGGTTATGTTTATGACATTCCACAAATTACCATTTTTGGAGCCTAAAATTGCCTCCTCTTAATAAAAATTCTGATTTTATGAAAGAGGGGTAATTTGTGCACTACATTGAAGGTCATTATTTCAAAGCACTAAATTATTCATATTTGTGAAAATTTGATTTTATTTAAGAGGGATAATTTGAAGTGACATTTTAAAGCCTCTATTTTAAGGCAATAAGTTATTAGCTCTTTGTGAAAATTAATTTCACTAAAGAGAGATAATTTATTAACCATATTAAAGGCTATCTTAATATTCATGATAAGAGGCTACATTTGAGGAGCCTATTTCATCATTTCGGATTCACATTCATAGATATATTTGATCTTCATTTTCATGTTTAAAAGTAGGATTTAATGCAAGATGAAACTTGATTAAAATCCACTTAATAAGGGAAGATAAAATCTACCTTAAAATCCTCAAGATAAAAGGAATTAAGGCACTACATCATGGTCATATGAGGGCCAATTCACATTTACTTTTAGTTTGGTTTTATGAACAATCATTAAAGTAGCATGGTAAAAAAAACCAACATTACCCCTTGTTTACAGTTACTTGCAATCACTAAGGTGTTCCAAGCATTAAATTTGATACATCTTTGTTGAGATTACTAATACACATATGCAAATGCTAATATAGCGTAGACCTTGGAGAAGTTGTTGGTTTAACTTCTTTGCAAGAGGGGATTTTGGGATCAAAATCCTAAGGGAGAGTGTAATTTCACAATTGGGTGAAATTACCACTCAACATTTTGGCATTAGAAGGAGGGCATGAATTGGTATTATTTTATTTATGTTAAATTGTTCATTGTTGTTTTACATGCTTTTAAATTGTTCATGCAATGAATAATAAGATTATGGTGAAACCTTGAGAGCTCTAAATTGCTAAATATTTCAAGTTATTTTGACCCACATCTTGGGCCTCCTTTAACACTCAAAATTTTGGCGCTAGAAGGAGGGCATGATGTGGTTTATTTTATTGTGATTTTAAATGCTATAGGGATTTAAATGTGGAATATTTCATGCCCTATTGACTATTATATTTAGACCTCTTTTAACACACAATATTTTAGTGCTAAAAGGAGGACATGAATTTTTATTCATTGATATAACGCTTTTGGATTGTTCATACAAGAATAATGTGATTTGATACAATTTTGAAAGTTTTGAATTGCTAAATATTTCAAGTTCATTTTGATTAGCATATTTGGTTTTCTCTAACACTCACACTTTGGGAGCTAAGAGGATTTGAATTGATTTATTTAGTTGCCATTTAGATATTAAATTGTTCATGTTACTTGAAATATTTATTTACAAAATATTGGTCTTGAATAATGAGGTTTTGTTTCCATGTGATTACTTTCATTTGATTCTAACATTCTCTATTTTTGATGATGCATTAATGCTAACATGTTGTAAATTTGAGAATGTTCTTAAATTTCATGGTTTAATGGATACATATCTCTTGATTGATGCTAACATGATGATTCATATGTTACATATTTGAGATTGGTTAGTCATTTCATGCTTCTTTGTAAGAAATATTTATTTGACTAACAAATTGGTTTTGAAGTTATTATTTGAGTTTCACTAATGGCTACTAATACTGAAAAGTGGTATGGGGTGCATGGTAATCCTTTGAACATTAGTGGAGATGCTCATGACTTACCCAAGAACGTAGAGAAATTTTTTCCCAAGTTTAAGCATAATGGCACCATATTAGCCGAGGAGCACATTCAGTCCTATGTGGATATCCTAGTTAGATGGAATGTCGAACATGAGGATGTGGCATGTAGATTGTTTCTTGGGAGCCTATATGAGGTGGCATATGATTGGTACATCAATTTACCCATTGGCTCTATTATGTCCTAGGCCCAATTGGAAAATGCTTTTATCAATCAATTTAGGTTGCCCATTGATCCTATCACGATGTATCAACAATTTGCTTCTTGCAATAGGGAACCTAATGAGCCAGTGAGAATTTTCAACATGAGATTTCAAAATCTCTATGTGAGATTAATTTCTCCCTATACTATTGAGGAGAGTGGTGCTCTTCAAATATACTTTGGGGCATTGGATCCATTGTTTTCCATGTTCATTAGGACAAATCCTTTGGTCACTAATCTTGCATTGGCCTACACAGAAGCTATGATTATAGATCAATAGATGAGGCCACAAGGTTGTGGGATGGAGCAATTGCCTATGGTAGGAAAACTAGGGGCTTGCAATCAAACCTCGGTGGTAAATCAAGCATGGGCACAACAAAATTTGATATCAAATGTTTTTCCCCACAACCAATTTTACCCTACCATACCCACTTATGCTCCCACATGTGCTTATACAAGTACATCTATCCATCCAACCACTCCATGATTAGATAATCATGTGGTCACTCATGGAGCCATTGCAACAAGTGTTCAGGCTTTGTCTGTTGATGTCAATCCAACTAATCGTACTACTTCTACCACCCAAACAAAGGATCTTGTATCAAAAATAAAAGAGCAAAATAAAGTGTTTAAGAAGTTAAGTAGATATGTGGTTCCATTACAAAAATGAGCACATCAATGTATGCTTCCAAATCAGCCTAGGAAGAAAATTTATAATGCTAATCTTAATAATATTTCATGTTATGCTCCTTTAGGTGATAGAAGAGATCTTGATGTGACTTACATTGAAGTAAATGCCTATTCATAATTTCCAAAAGAGCATGAATATTTTGGAGAAGATATTTTATGGATGGGTAGCAAGAATTTTGAATCAAATGATCACCATCTTGTTTTGGAAAAAAAAATCTAGAATCATTACCCACAAATGAGGATTGGGATGAACAAACTCATCAGGATATGATTTGGTCATGTTTAGTCACAAAGGAATATTGGGGTAACTATATGGAGCAAGATGTAAATATTGACCCCCTTATAGAAGCTCCTAAACCATCGAAAGTGTTTGAAAGTGAGTTTGAAAGAAAATTAATAAATGAATTTGAATATATAACAAAATTTCACCACTTGTTCTTGGAAGATACTTTGGATGATATTGTTGAAATTGATGGCCAAGAAGATCTACACCTTCCAAATTGTGATAAAATTGAATCATGGGTTACCAATTTGGATTATGATAGCCTTACAAACTTGAATTCAATAAATAACCCACTTTTGGAGATAATTGAACCATGTAAGGAAGGTGAAGATGAATTGGATGAGAAACATGTTGATGAATCAGAAGATGATGAAGAAGTAATTAAGAGTCACAACTTGATTTTGGAAGATGATTACTATGATTCTTGGAAGAAATGGGAAGAATATGCTCACTCTAAACCTTCTAATGATTCTTTTTATTTCAATTGATATGCAGGATAATACGATTGTTTTCTCATATGAGGATATTACAAATCCTATACAATTTGAGAAAGTTTTGGAAGAGGAATTGGAATCTAATAAAGTTTTGGAAAATGATAATACCATGGATAAAGTGGGAGAGCCATTTGCTTTGGGTTCCTTCAAAGGAAAAGGAATTGAAAATCTTGATCCACTTATTGGTTCTACAATGTCTATGCCATGTCAAAATGAGGAAATTTTAGAACCTGAATGGTTTGGGTTTGATATAACCGATGATCCAATTGAAAATATCACGTTATCTGAAACAACCCAAGTAATCGATCATGGAGATGTGTTAGTTGACCCATCCCTAGATATACAAGACCTATGGTTTAAAAAGGATGGATGTGTTTTTAAGTGGGTACCTAATTTTGGTCTTTAATAAACAGGTATTCAATGATGATGAAAGTCATGAAGAAAAAGGTAAATATTACAAATGCTCACAAAGGTTTGTCAAATAAGAATATGCAAAAGGTAAAATATCACCCTTTGTGTTCTACAATTCGAAATTCAAGTGATGGTTTACCTAATTTCTTGTTGGATTCAAATTCTATCAATGATGAAATACCATTCATGGTTGATAAAGAATTTGACTTAATTGCTCCTCACACCACTAATGATAATGCTTTGTTGAATGAAAAGAAAATTGATATGCTTGAAGTGTTAAATCAAGTCCATAATCAATTAGTGGTTGAATCTAGAGTACAAACTTATGATAATCCTCATTTAACAAATATCCTAGATGCTTGCAAGTGGTTACATAAATGTGATTGGCCTACAAATTTGGAAAATGAAATGGCTTTAAAAATTTTAGAAATAGGCTCTTGTTTGCAAAATCTCATATTTGAAAAAGAAAGCCTAATTCTAAATCATGAATCGAATTACGAAATGGACATATTAAAGAATAGACAAGATAAAATTCAAGATCAATTATTGTCTAATAAATTTAATGATTTGAATCTCACCCATAGGATAATTAATGGAACTAAATCAAATTGGTGGGGTGAGAGAGGTAAGTTGAATATTGTTGTACTATTTGGCCTAACCTTGTTTCTGTCAGAGTTTTTTAAAACTTGGCTTGCATATCATATTATTTATCTTTTGAAATGTGCTAGTCATGTTTGGGATCCAGGGAAGTGATAGTTCAAATTTTGCACCATCTTGTACCATATTGTATATTTGTATATAGTTTTGGTTTTTGTTTTGGTTTTGAATTTTGTGTTTTGGGTTGTGCCCTTGTTTTTGGGGATACGTTTCATGGTATCTAACTTATGGTCTATGGCCCATTTGCATGCTTCTTTGCTTAGTAGGTTAGAGTATCTAATCTGAAAGCAGGTGAACCCAGGAAAAGGGGGATGAGTTATTTGGTGATCATGCTCAGATTTTGGGACTAAAATGGTGGAAAGTGGAACAATGAAATATTAGCCAAAGCTCCACATGGGACCTACACACATTAAATGGTATTTTTGAAAGTAATAAGGATGAATTTGTCTTGATTTGCAACCCTAGGTGAAAATCTAACATGCTCAACTTTTGGCTTTCTAACCTAGTGAGACTTGATGCTTTTGCAAGAGTTCCATTAGTATAAGCGATGCAACATATTTCTTGAAATTTATCATCTAGTTATAAATAATTCCACCAGGGCTATAGACACCTGACTGGTCATGGGGCCCTGGCTAGGCAAAGCTTGATACTTAGAGAGAGAGAAAAAAAGTTTGATACATAGAAAAAAAAAGAAAAATAAATAAAGAGAAAATGAAAAATAAATAAATAAATAAATAAAGAGAAAAAAAGAAAAAAAAAGACAATGAACATTGAGAATCTAGACACACCTACGATATATGGGCTTTGAAAAGCATTAAGCGAACACACGAGTGAGTTGGATAAACCTCACT
This sequence comes from Wollemia nobilis, assembly GCA_028583015.1. Taxonomy (NCBI): domain Eukaryota; kingdom Viridiplantae; phylum Streptophyta; class Pinopsida; order Araucariales; family Araucariaceae; genus Wollemia; species Wollemia nobilis. Next base: position 4,969 of record JAQPPZ010003465.1, on the reverse strand, counting down.
AGGGCTATAGATGCCTGACTGGCAGTGGGGCTCTTTCTATGAAAGTCTTAAATTCATGAGTTGTACTTCATAGCCTAATGCAAAAAGGAATAATGGAATCTGGAGGATTTTCAAAAATGTGAAAATGAATCACTTTTACACACAGTGAGCAAAGGCAGATAAATTATTTGTTTTCATTATGAAGCTATTTACCTTCATCTTCTCTGGACATTGCTAAATAATATGTGTTTCGCTAATCTTGTGTGTTCTCATTTTAGGTTGGGTTCTTACCGAAATGCTCAAGAGCATTTCCCATCAGAGTCACCATTTGTTGTGGCTGCTTCACAACTAGCCCCAAAACTTGGGGACCCACTTCAAAATTTTGGGTTTGAGATATTGTTGGTCTTCGAGTGGTAATGTTTGGTAACATATGAGCCATGAGCTCATCATGTGAACCCCAAAGGTTTTCAATTTTTCATGTCCTCTTGTATTCTTGTAAAGGTCCTACCATGGATAGCACTTTTTGGGTTTTCATTTACTCTTGGAGCTATTGGTGTTTTGCTTGACTCAATAGGCTCAATGGCTGGTGTCTAGTTTTATTTTTAGGTTAGTGAGGTTTTAGATTTTGCATTTTAGTTTTTCGTTAATATTCTTCAATATTTAAAACTAAAAAATAAAATAAAATAATATAAAATTAATATATATATATATATATATATATATATATATATATATATATATATATATATATATATATATATATAAATGAAATTAAAATGTTACTAGGTTGGAATTTGATTCCACTTTAATAACCCTTATATATATATATACACATATATAACATACAATAAAATATATTATTATTATTATAATATATTCTATATATATAATAATAATAATATATATTAAAGGTAGAATGAAAGCTTTTAAGACAAATAAAAAATGATTAAAAAAACATGATAATAAAAAGAATATATTTTAAATATAATATATATTATGTATAATATAATATATTACATCATATATAATATAATATTATATTATATTTAAAATAAAATCTTTGTGAAAAACTTTATAAGAATTATAAAGTTACATTCATCGTATGTTTAATATTTTTTATAATAATGTGTGTGTTTTTCCTTTTTGTACAAGTAATGCACGTGACAACTAGGAGGCCGAGATGCTGACAACGACAGGCTTTGATGACTTGGCCCACCGACTCGGTGGATGGAACGAATGTAGAATCTCGATAGCGGTGATGCCTAGGGATATGGGCAATAGTAATGGAGTCGAGAGTGTAGTGGGCCCAAATATGGGTGAGTTCAATTTAGCCACCATGGACGCAAGGACAGGGCTAGGGATAGATTAAATCGTCGATGAGGGTCGACATGGCATTCGATGCTGACATGGCCAAAGCGTAGGGTTCAATATAGAAAGGCTCATCGGTGATGAATGAGACTTTGGACATGGATCATAATCATGAAGGTAGTAAGCAATTTTTTGTTTCCTGATAATCACGATAAATTTTTCCAGTGAGCATTGACCTGCGATAGCGACAACATCAAAAGAAGGAATTTCTCAAATTGCTCGATAGCAGATATAATTTGGTGCATTAAGTGTATGGGCAGATGATTTAGGAGGAACAAAGATGCTGGGTATAAAGACTCCATACACAGTAGGCAACCATTTTGTGAAGTTTTGATGGTAGCTGTTCAAGTAGCTCGATATGGCTACTGACATGTATGGTGTTCACGTCAACTGGTGGAGCTGTTAGTTCAAAGTAGCGTTAATAAGATTTAGCATCGAATGCACTGGGATACAGTGTAGGGTGATGTTAAGAAAAATACATTGCAATGATAAGACGTGGGTCATTTTTTTCAGCATCGAAGCCATAGCAACAACCAAAAAGGGATAAAAATTACAGTGGAATAGAATACAATGATGTCGAAGAAAATCTCATGATCAAAAAGCATGGTCAGCTTTTAGTCTAGGGTTTCGGTCCACATGGAGGATCATCACATGGGAAATATGAAGCGTCTGAGTCACGAAGATTTGAAAGCAAAAACGTTGCTGGTAGAGGATTTGAAACAGGTTTGGCAACGCAAAATGTGATAGGGATTGCATGTGTTGAGGGCCACCATGGATAAAAGGGAAGATTTCATGATAGCAAAACATCATCATGGTGAGAATGTTGCATTGGAATTTACTACGGTGAACAACAAATCCTGAGAGGAAGAACGTGGGATCCACCAACGAAGACTTACAAGAAATTGATTTGAATTTTGGCCAAAAATGTAGGAACAACTTTGATGGAATGGAGGTAATTGTTACCAGGGTAAAGTGTTGGACAAACCCTAGTATCACAGGCTAATGACCGAATCGTGTGCGGAATTATAACCGTGAAAAACAAATATGGGAAATTGGGCGATAGCAATTAATAAAAATAGTAGTCTCACCGAGAGGGTAGACGTATCCAATGATGGCAAAGACAACAACCGTTAGTTAAAGGCATGTGACAAAATACAAGTATGCATGCATATAGGAGCAACTCCTTTGGAAGCACGTTCGATGTGGGAAGCACAATGATAGTACAGGGAGAATCCAGATGGTGTCAAATTCATGCCAGATATAGTGTGTCGGTAACGGATAATCGCAGATGCAATGGCAACCATGACACAGTTTTACTTGGCATATGGGCAGGAGTATAATCCTTTTTTTTTAATAGCAATGCATAGAATGCATAGTGGAAGATACTATCATTTTTAATTTTTCCTGTGATTTAACCCAAAGCCATGGCAAGGAAATCGTAAAGCATGGCAGTTTTTTATGTTGATGGCATGGGCAAGTAATGCAAAGGCGGTGAGTATAGTGAGGCCAAAAATTTATTTCTTCATGGAGTTTGAAATGGTGGGTGTCACAACAACACAACCACCATAAATCGAAGGCCCCTTGTGAATCCCTCGATGAGTGTCGGATAATACAGTGGATGCATTAAACTTTGAATGTGGCAACGTTGCATGGAGGGATATAAAAAGTGGCCTCTACGTACTATTAGTGATAACAATGACGATGGGTTATGCATGGTGGATTTAAGGTCTGAGGTGGGGTTGGATGCAAAATGTGGACGACCCAAATGTAAGTAATGATATCTATCATGATGTGGTCAAGCTTTGTATTGACAGTCATTGTCCAAATGGACCCCATATGCTTTTGCCATGAACTTGGTGGTCTCGGGAAGGCTTGATGATATATAATATTTGAATTATAATATTTCACATAAAAAGGGCCAAATATAAGGAAAAAAGGGAGCCTCAATCATTGCGACAGTAGTGTAACCATCTTAACGTAGTGTGTCGTATGTGGGAAATAAACCTATATAAGGTCAGGCCAATAATCCATACGTTTAAAATCAATGGATGGGTTTCTCAATGGTTACAAAGGCCACATATTATACTTCATAATAGAGGGCTTTACTATTTTATTTTTTTTGAATTTACATGGTGGAATCGGTAGCCACCACGAATCTGGGTAGGCTGTCCAGATTTTTATGGCCGCCACAGTATTCTGCGTTGTCCACCCCAGAAGCCACCACACAGATCTTCATGTAGTCCGCCCCTATAACCACCATGCCACAATCATTTTAAACCTTTTACGCCGCTGAAAGCACTAGGAAAGGGACAAGCGTTCAGTCGGCGAGGCCGAAGATTTTAACCTTGGACCTCCGCCCCCTTATGGGGTTTGGATGAACCAATTGGTCTACACCTTGGACCTATAGAGGGATTTATTATTAAGATTATAATGTTTTAAATAAAAACAAATGGCCGTTATGAATACCACTTGGTATATTGGTCCAGGTTGTCACATGAGAAAAATTCGTGAGATCAAAAGGAATTTTTGTTTATTTCCCTCTTGAGGAGAATGAAACGCTTCGAAATGAAGCGTTGGAAAAAAAAGTGTGGGAAAGAAAGCAAAATATGTAGGAAATTGAAAAGGAAGGGTAAATGAAAATTTTATGGTGAAATTTTAAATACCTCATCAAATGGAGAAGAGGGGGCTGGATCTCTTGGAGACCGCATGCTTCTGAAATGCCAGGGTTGCCATTTTTAGGAGAGGCCATATTTTGCTAGAAGGAATGTAGAAACAAGAATGTTTTGAATGTATTGCAGGATTTCTGCACTTTGGAGCAAAATAAGAGGAGAAAATCTTTGAGTGTTCCCATTTTATTGCCTATCTTTCATTTTTCTGCTTTCTGGATTTCTAGACATTGTTATTGCATTTGAGGGTTTCATTGTTGAATGTCTAGGAGTAGGGATTTCGTTTTATTTCCTTAGAGTCTTGCACCCGCTTTGTTTTGGGATGTGCAAATGCAGTTCTGACGGAGTTGGGTTATGCTCAGAAAAATCTCATGTCTCGAATTTTGCATGCTAGGGTAGCATAAAACTGCATTTTCTGGTTTTCTGCATTTTATTTCAGTTTTCAGATTTCATTTTTATTTTCTAACTTTTATTTTCAGATTTTTTTTTAATTTTCAGACATTAAAATAAAAACTAAAAAAATTCAAAATCCAAAAATAATTGCATGGTTGCGTAGAGTATACTTCATAGTTTCATTTTGCACTTAGAATTTTTTTATTCGGAGTCATTTCGTATTTTTAAAAATTATCTGAAGTTGTTGTTTTTATTGCAGATTTTAAAATTCGAAATTTCAGAATTTGCATTTTGGGGCCAAATTTAATTTTTTCAGTTTGGTATTTTCATTCATGAGCCTATGATAACATTTCCTTCATGAAAATTTCAATTTCATTGAAGAGTTTATGTTTATGGCATTCCACAAATTACCATTTTTGGAGCCTAAAATTGCCTCCTCTTAATAAAAATTCTGATTTTATGAAAGAGGGGTAATTTGTGTACTACATTGAAGGTTATTATTTCAAAGCACTAAATTATTCATCTTTGTGAAAAATTATATTTATTTAAGAGAGATAATTTGA